>CM031241.1:163075124-163350312 GCA_018340775.1 Taxus wallichiana var. yunnanensis | reverse complement strand
TGGCATTGCCTGCTTTGTTCATTAGTGAACTTGGTTGGTTTTGTTATATGGGTCACTTGAGGCACCTTCTTCGTTCCACACCTTATAAATATTTATTCTCTAGCAATATTTAAGGGTTCACCATGTGTGTACGCATAGTACGGCTCAACATCTTCTTGGTATGCGTATTCACACCCTTAGCAGAGTCCATCGTCTTCCACCCATTATAACTATTTAGAAGCTAGTGTACTCTTTGGAATCTTGCATGTATAATATTTACTAGGGTCGTTTGACATGCCCAGGTATGATGTATCTGCAGTACTTCTTCTTTCCTTGGCATTACATATTCTCTCTACTTGTGGGTATATGAGTTTCGGTGCCTAAAAACATACCTTCTCCTTTCTCGCTTGAAGCTTCCCATTATTGTGCCCTAGATGGCTCACCTACACACCCCTCTCAGCACCATGTTATCTCCTCCGGTGGGGACTTTTTTCTTAAAGCTCATTAAGCAATTCTTCATCATGTTAGGTCTCCTCATCCTTGGGATTCTCTTCACCTTCCACATTAACAAGTAGTGAAGACTACTGTGTTGTAAGCGTGACCTCGTCTCATGACTGACCTTTCTTCACTTCTTTGTCATTATGCCAGCCGCGGGCTTGCACCTTATTTTATTTTTTCTTTTCTAGGCTTGGGCACCCAGTGATCAGTTGTCCTTGTGACCTTCTCTAACTATTGGAGAGGCTCTTGAGTCACTTGCTTTTCCTCTTGAAAATATTTCTTCTTAGATTCCTTTTGTAACCCACTGATTTAGCACATAAATCTCTCCCTTTTCTGTCTCCTCGGTCTTGTTGGGGTTTAAAAATGATACTTTAACAAAACCCTGCAGTCGAGGGACAATAAGTCCCCTCCTCTTTATGGGAGAGGTTCCCTTATTGAAAGCAAGCCAAGCTTATATACAAAATGTACAACTTTCATCTTAAGGCTAGACCTCTCGACATCTTGAAATGTCTTTTATACCAAAATAGATTATCAATACAAATGAATGGAAGGCGAGAAGAAGGAAAAGAGTAGAGAATAAAATACTTTTCGAAATATAGATATCATAGTATAACCCTATACATCTTTTGAGCAAGAGTGATACATAAAAAATCATTCACATTCAAACATAAGATATCATTCCATGAGACACAAAGTTCAGAAATCATATCAAAAAGAGCACAAAGTTTCTTATCATACGAGGAAGATGAATGATCCACGAATTTAGGCAAAGCAAGAAGGAATGATGGAAGATAGATAGAAAGGGAAAATCTTTACATGTATTGATTTACTTTCGATTATAATTACACTTAAAAAAGTATCGAGTTCAACCCTTTGCAATGAGCCAAGCTCTTGCATTTATAGATGAAGAGCGAAGAGGAGAAGAAAGAAGAAGAAAATGGATTTGGAAACTGCCACCTGACCATCGATGCTCTATGCAAATCCACGCTTCTACAATCTGTCAAATCTAGTTTACATGTCTTTGGCGTCTTTGAAGAAGGAAGGATGGAAGATTAGATCAGATTTGATCTAGAGTTTGAAGGATTCGGATCCCAAATTAATGGCTTGAAAGAGATGTTTTCATATTTTCACCCAACTCGATGATTTCCATTCGGTTCTCCATATGCTCATTTTGGCGTGTTGGAGAACAAAGGATGGAAATCGAGATCAAATCTAATCTATTTGAATAATCAAATCCGCATATTAATGGATTGAAAGATGTTTTCTAGATTTCCATCTATCAACTCCTACTAAAAACAATATTTTATGCTTGGCATGGCGTAGAGGAGACTTGAAGACCTTTCAACGATATAAAATTTGTCAAATTTCAAGCACTAGAGTTAAAGTTATGCCCATTTGAATATTTGAATCGAATATGTATAAAAATGGTGAAATGCAAAAATGGATCCATGGGCCCGAAATTGAAATTGTGCCTTAATGTCGAAAAAAGATGCAAAGGAAAAAATTCCCCACATCCTCATGAGCCCCTGACTTCACATTTTATTTGGTCGACATGTGGCTTCACCGAGTGGTAGCAGATGTCGCGGACTCACTTTATAATTTATTCCTTTTATAAATGAGGCTCAAAATCTCAAAGTTCTCCATGACCCATCCGCCTTCCCTTTGACTTTCAATGTGGGCTTGACTTTTTGACTTTTTCCTAGGCTTTATGAGCGGGGCCGTGGGTCACTTATCACTTTACTTCTTTTGGAAAGCAGAGGGCTCAAAATCTCAAATTGCTCCGGCTGACTTCTTCGCTTTGACTTTTGATGCGGGCTTAATTTTGACTTTTTCCTTCATTTGGCTAAAGCTTTATATCCGACAGGACACGTGGAGCTTCTGCTCATTTGGAAACTCGCTTGGTATTTGCCTCTTGAAAAGAGCAGAAGAGAGACATGTAGCTCCTTCCACCGCCTTGCCTGTTTCTTTATGTGTGTTTTGGCTAAGTCCCTTTTGTTTAGCGGGGCCATATGTCGACCACCTTGGACACGTGGAGTCTAACACTCGCATTTGGGACCACCTTTGCCTTAGAACCTTAAAGTTGCGGCAGATTAAGACACATGGGAGGTCATGGAGCTTCCCATTTTTTTGTATTTAACCCTTGGACCCACTCCTCTAGCTTTATTTTTAGGTCAGGCTCTTTTGTTTCGGCCAACTAGGACACGTGGAAAGTTGGCTTCGTTGAGGGACTTGCTTCGATTTCACCTCTGAAGGTTGTCGTTGAGGCACGTGGTTCTTTCAGTTGGCCTTAGACTTTTCAAGGCCACTTTAATTTTTGAAGCTCAAACACGTGGAGGAGAGATGGCGTTCATTAGCCAAGTCTATCCCTTGGGTCTCACTTACTGAATTTGTGCCGGATGAGGCACGTGGTGAGTCTACGCTCACTTAGGATCCCTAATTTGAACTTGCTCTTTGAAGTGAACCATTGAGATGCGTGGCAGGCTTTGTGGCTCTTTTACTTAGCGATTTATCAGTGGCATTTGTCTTTAGGACTCTCGACACGTGGAGGGCTCCGCACGTTTGGAGTCTCAATTTTGTGCACCATACCAAAGTGTGCTAAAAAGGCCATGTGGCACCTTCCATGATCCTTCTATACTTAGCCGATTTGGGCCTCGATTGAACACTACCTTTCTTCATTAAAAACCAAGTTTCCAGTGACTTAACGACTTGCCTTCCCGCATCTAATCGAGGAGATGTAAACATACTCGTGGATGCTAGGGCCAAAAATTGATAGGGAAGATATGCCATCATCCATGGCTTGTAGAAAAATACGTAGCGAGGGAAAGCTCCCATTTACACTGAATAACAAATTGCTCCTCTGGAAAGGAAGAAATAAAACAATACCATGCTCGATGCGTGATCCACGACCATAGAGAAGGATTTGACAATTTCATTTGAATGGAGGAAACAATTTTAAAGCATCCAAATAGGAACCATGTGGACTACAAGATTCTAAATTAACATGGTGAGATTGCAAATGAGCACCCACTTGTTCAAAGCACAAATTTTCTTCTATCTCTCTAGACTTCTCACTTTGCTCAAACATCTCTCAAAGGAACCAACTCAAAATTTTCAAAAGCTTGACTTGAAAAATGAGGGGAATCTCTGAAGGGTGACAACAGGCTCAAGATCATTCTCTACCTCTTCTTCTTCCCACCTTAGAGGAGTATCTTTGCATGTTCCTTTAGTTCCTATAATCCTGCTTTACTCTGGTAATATGATCAAGTGCGCCACTATCCTCCTTCTCTTCCTCTTCGTCCTGGTCATTTCTTCCTCCTCTAACCTTGGAGGTGGTCTCGTATTCTTGCCTTGTCATGAATGCTTGTTTTCCCTTAGGTAGCTGCTCGGGACTTTAAATTCATCCTTGATGTACTTTCTATTAACAAACTTAGGATTAAGTTAGATGTATATCTTAACTGCATCTATCTTCTCGAATGCCAAATTCATGGAGTTTATGATGATATCTTCAGATATCAATGTCTCAATATAATCTGACTTACCAAGATACCGTAGGTCTTCCATAGCATGTAGTAGTCATAGTCAACCTTGTCCATGTACGCCAGACCTCGAAGCAAGTGCGTGTGTTTGAAAATATATTCAACGAAGCTTGGAAATAACACTATGTAAACGCATACAACAACTTTGATAGGAAATAATGGATAAAATATGTGAAAGCAATCCCTCACCCATGTAATTACAACAAGAGAAACTAATATGTCAAAATTATTACGGATCTCAAATAAAATTGCGAATAAAATAACACAACACAAAGAGCAAAGGTATTTAACGTGGTTCACCCATTTGGGCTACGTGCTACCAAGAATCACTTGCTCGTATTTTTATTACAAGCCACCGCTTCTCTCTGATACAATACCCAAATCCAGTTTGGAGCTATGCTCAAACAAACTCTCTGCATCTACACCCGAATTCAAAGCACATCTCGCATGATGGGTTCTTCATACCTCTATCATATGCATAAGACCATATAAATAGACAATTGCTTAAGTAGTTTTACAAAACCGTGGGTATCAAAACCAAGGAAAAACTCCGTCCCATAAACCTATGGGTCAAAATATCACCCATATGAGAAGAGCACGTTTCCCGATATGTCGAGTGCATTTTCTAGGAGGCCAAAAAAATTTACGCCTAAATTTTTTTCAAGGATACATGAAATGTGTACAATACTATTAGTGTACTGGGTCTTCAACACTTTCACACATGAAAATAGGCTCCACAACCTAACAAACTTACACCAAGGGCTCTTTCACATCCTTCATGAAAAATCTTCTAATGTAGTAATGTTGGTAAATTAAATATTCTTCCTTCTCCTCCAACACCGTAGAGAAATTACTGGGATTCACCATTCATTCTCAAAATCCTCATGCATCCTCCTATGCCACATCTCAACCCTTAACTTGTAAGCACCTATGACCCCTTACGAGGTATAATCTATGATCCCTATGCCAATGACTTCTTCTCTGGTAGGTATCTCCACATCCCGTCCTTGGGGCCACATGGGGCCCCAATATCTACAAAAAAATAGATAAGATGATCATGCCCTATGTGATCTATTCACTTACAGCGCATGCTTCCTCAATAATTCCCTCTGCGATGAATGCAACAAGATTATACACCATTATTTAAACCATTTTCTTTGCGGTGTGAAGCCATTATTGTTCACATGGCCCCATATCTCTAGGCGTTGAACTTGGTCAATAAATGTGTAGAAATTTTAACAACAGGGGTCAATCACCTTTCAAATATCCATTGCACACCTAACTTTCGATATTCCATTTCAGTGCATTGGTCTTCACACCTACTTCATCATCTATATCGGGTGAAATCCTACTTGCACTCAGAAGCCTTCGTAACCCTTTAAGTATTCCAATAAATGACGTGGTAATTCGAACTCATATTCCTATGAAGTAGAAAAAATCATCATGAGACTTTGACATCAGCCATTAGTAAAAGTCATTTCTCGTTTTCCAAAATATGGAAACTCATAGATTCGTAGCACTCCCACTTTTTCCAAGGTCTTATACCCTTTGTCATCATAAATAGGTTTATCATCTTCAAATTCCAAGCAGATTGGTCTTCTTTATCAACTCTCTTTCTATATGATATTTTTTTGAACTCGGCCAGGTGCGATGATTGTAATCACTCACTTGTTTCTTTGAATGTTGAATTCCCAAACATGCCCCATAATCATGCCCTTGGGATATTGCATTTTAAAAATATTTCCTTGGGTACTACCTTTACTTTCACTTGCGTTCATTCTTATTTTTGCTTCTTTGGCACTTCCATGTTCTCTTCTAGGTACCACATTCAACTTCCATAACTTACCCTTGCATTTATTTATCCATTTTCCTAGATACAAATTATGTTTTCCAAACCCTGGCCTACGAGTCGAACCTCGATCCTCTTTTCATGCATTTTCTTTTCTCTCACACTTCTCACAGAAGGAGCTCCACTTTGGTCATGAGTAAATTCCCATATGTTTGATGAATTCTTGTCTACACTCACACTTTAAACTCCGATCTTACTTCAATCATTCTTCAAGGCTCAATCTCATCTCTATGTCTAGGTTTTCAAGCCAGGTGTGACAATGATCACATGATTTCACATACTCCTTGGTATCCTTGTATAATGTCTCCCACCAAAGGCCAACCATAAGGATTTTGTGTTATAGCATCACCTACATAATTTCCTCCTATTATACTACCATGAGCCTCTTCCATAATATCTTTCACTCTCATGTTAGAACACATGGTGCAAAAAACCTCATCTCTTCCCATTTGTATAAAGTCTCACCTCAATCAAGTGATAAAGTGCATCATAACAAAGTTACTTCTTCTCCAATGTCTTCATTCCTCTAAGTGCACATTTCAATGTGCAAAAATACTACTATGTCTTCCTAAATATGGGCACATGGTTCAATCTAAAAAACTACACATCGAGCATAGTATCTTCAATGCTTCTATGCCATCCTCACTCCTAATTAATCCTTGATAGATGGTCAGGCCCTGAATTTCTCTTTACGGTTTGACAACAACTATGAAGTCAAATTCTTGAAATAGAAGTATCCATCTTATAAATGTGCCCTTGCAAAATAGGCTTGTTGACTAAGTACTTGAGCACCATATGATTGTATAGAAAATAAATGGGGTCACAAATAAGTACTATCTAAACTTATGTAGCACGTAGATCATAGATAAAGACTCGTGCTCTCAGTTTGTGTAATTCTACTCCATGGGTGTCAACTTCCTTCTTAAAAGAAAATAGGATGATCCACAATTCCTTCCCCTAGTTTGCCAACACTGTGCAATTTCCATGCCAAAGGCATCAACATGAACATGAAAAGGTTTATCCCATGAAGGAAAGTGAAAAATAGGTGCAATAGTTAACCTTTCCTTCAAAGTCTCAAATGCCCTGTTGTTATGTCACCCCCCAATAAAATTTCCCTTTATTTGAATAACTCTTCCAAAGGCTCAAAAATCTTTGCATATCCTTTGATAAAATTTCTATAGTAGTCCTGTATGTCCCAAAAATCCATGCACCTCACTTTGATTGGTAGGCTCTTCCAAACCCAAATCACAACTATCTTGGTTGGGTCTACCAACAATCCTTCTTTGTAAATGATGTGCCCAAGTAAAGTTCCAAAGGGTGTAGCAAAGATGCACTTTTTAATGTTAAGAGAGATGCTCAACTACTACACCTCTCAAACATGAGCCTCAGATTATCACAATGATCCTTGACTAAACCATATATTATCCAATCATCCAAATATACTGCAAGAAACTTATGAATAAAATCCTGAAAAATTCTTGCACAATAATGCATGAGAACACTATTAGTGCATTTTTCAATCCAAAGGGCATAACTATATATGTAAAACTTCCCCACTCAGTGGTGAAAGTTTTCTTCTCCTGATCTTCCTTTGTGATGCACACCTAGTGATAGCCTAGAAAACCCATATGTAAAAGAATATATCTCACACCCAACAACTCCTTCAAGGATTTATTCTATGAAAGGGGTGGGAAAGGATCTATAACACATGAAGCATTCAAAGCTCTCTGTAATCTACACAAATCCTTATCTCCCATCCTTCTTAATGCTTATAACCATGGGGCTAACCCATTAGATTCTTCAATAGGCTCAATAATTCCAGACTTGAGCATCTTATCAATTTCTTCTTTCACCTTCATGTACACAAATTAGGATTCATCCTATAAGGCCTCTTCTAACCAGTGTGCACACCTTTTTCAAATTTATCTTCATCTCACCTAAAGAAGGATGCACACCTTTTAATTCATGGTAACCCTTGGGAAAGAGATCCTGAAATTCACACAAAAGCTTAATGATCTTGCTACTTCTTTCTGACCAGTAATCACCAATAATTGCTTCCTTAGGCTCATCCTCTATGCCAATGTTAACCTTCTTTGTTTTCATGGGAGCATGGTACATGTGTGTGCCTTCTCATCTACAAAATCCATTACCTCATTGCACACCTTAGTGTGGCTAACATCCAGGTGGTCAACTTCCTCATCATCAATCATGTATACTATTTTACTTTCTCTTTTTCTTTCTAGGTGTGACCCATCTATACTTCTTATGTCTCCTCAAGATCAAGGCATGCCTTGAGATTAGGTTCTCCAAAACAGCTCTAGCATGAGAGATTTCTTCACCTTGTGCTTTATCCCCCAATGTGATGCACTTCATGATCTATAATGCTTCATGGACTAGAGGCTTAGTAGAAAAGTAATCAAAAGTTTGAATCATACATGTAGTCATCTCTTGCCAATTTGATAGTCTCCCTTTTCATTTTGGACATGGACATACCATAGCACATGTGTGTGCATCCCATAGTGTGTGGAGTAGAAATTATGTACCCATAAGGATGGTGGTAAAGCCTCCTATCCTTGTGCCCATAATCTCTCACAAGTATGGACGTGATGTGAAGCCTGAATTCTTACCATGAAATTCATAAATATGTGTAGGTACACATTACTGAGTAGTAACACTGGTGGAAAATGAGATTCTCACTTCTCACCATTCAAGAGGTTATCTCTATGTGTTTCCCACCAACGTGTTGTTTTCCCACACAAGGTATAGACCAACATGTTTCTTCTATCTCCTTCATTTAACCACTGAGTCTCCATGGTCATGCAAGAATGTATCGAGCTTCCCTTCACCAAGTATATCTTGGTACTTGAGTTGAGCCTAAGTGCCTCACCATATGGCCTGATCATCCTTGTGACTCATCCTTTAACTTTCACCCAACCATTTCATATGTTCCATGAGCCTAGTTATCACAAAACACTAGTAGTGTCACTTAAATATTGTCTTCCCATTGAAGAATGCCTTCTTTTGATGGTTCTAGATTCTTTGGATTGTGCACCATGTGCATAAATTTGATTAAGCTCTTCTTCACTCAAAGGCTCAACATAAGGCTCTACCTTCTTTTCAAATAGAGGTATAATCATGCTCTTTTCCTTGTTCTCAAAACTAATGTATCTCTTGTTAAAGCATAAATCAACATTGTTTGCATAACACCAGGGTCATCCAAGTAATGCTGGGAAATTTTCTACTTCAGAAAGCTCCAATACCTAAAAGTCTCTAGTAAACTTGGCTCCTTGAATGATAATGGATGCATCCTTTAGTACCCCAATAGGCATAGCCTTAGTTTTTTTTCCATATACAACACATTCAAAGATGGCTGTAATGTAGGCCTCCCATCTGATTCCATGCTTCAAGAGTGAGTACATTTACCTCAACACCTATATCTATCAAGATATTACTTACTAACCAACCATCAATAACCGCATCAAGTGTGATCTCCTTGTCAAATTCATGGTCTTGAGGTGGTAGATTTGCATGAAGTATCTACCTCTCATGCTCAAACTCGTGCACATGGTACCTTTCTCCAAATCCATTCCCTAATAATGGAATGATATTTTCTTGTGCAACATCTTACACACCTCTTTCAGGTCATCCACATCCTTCTCATGTGGGAGCTCAACATTCTTTGCATGTTCTCTCATATGTGCCTATTCTTTTAAACATTGTATTTCACCCTACATATCTCTAATGACTCCCATAGTCTCTTGGTAGACTTCCTTCGATGTGCCACATCTAGATACTTAGCATGTATCACTTCCTCCTCATGTAATGAGAGGCTTATCCTTTAGAGGTTCATGCATGTGTTGCCTCAACGTGCATTGTAACCAACATGGGTTGTAATTTTGGATCAATCATCTTCTTAGGCATCCATTGATCAACATTCATGCATTACACCTTGATCATCCCTGTGCCCTTGTCCTTTCTTCTTGTTTTTACTCATGTGTCTCATATAAGTCTGGGAATCCTCTAACTTATGTTGCTTCCCACACCATGAGAAAGCTATATTCTGAGGGAAATCTTGTTGGTAATGATTAGGGGATCCAAAGTGTAACAAGTTCCTCTAGAAGTGAACCTACCTCTACCACCACCATGACCTTACCTCGATATCCTCCTCGAAGCCTCCATTTCTATTATCTCCATTATTTGTGCCCTTCATTATGTTGTCCTTCCTATTCCTTTGATCCACTCACCACACTAGTCTAGTGTACTCCTATCTCAATGGCTTCATGGATGTGATCAATCAATCTATAATCAATGTTTCATGAGTATGGGATTTAAAATCTTATAGTACATGGACACCTTCTTTTGAATCACATGCTTAAAAAGAGGAAATCAACATCATGGTTTAAGTGATAAACTTCACAATCTAGTAACAAATGCACAATAACTAACTTACATGAAAAACTATCTTTAGTATGTCCCTCCACTTCACAATCTATGCACCATATTCCACTGTGCATCTCATGTGTTGAGTTGGTAGAAATATTCTCCAACTATTTTTCCATGGTTGTGATATGTGCCTCTAAGAATGGGCTCACTCCAGTATCAACACTTCCAACCACCTCGGCAGTGCATAGAAAGTGACTTCTAAAGCCTCACGTGGATCACATATGTCTTATGAGAGAGTGTTCTTGGAATGGAGTCAAAAATCCTCCAAAAAACCACTATGCATGTTGACTAGGATGAATATCATAAGACAACTTAGACAACAAAGTCTTAAAACATGTGTCATACTCCCTCACACTTTAGATAAGCCCTACTTGATATCCTTGAGCACGTTGATGCTTTTTTGTTGTTCAAATTATGGAATGTGAAACTATTCCTAGAAAAAATGTAGTGCACAAAGCATTATAATCCACCATAGTTTGATGTGGATCATACTTCCTATACCACAACTATGTGTGCACCCCTATAGTGTAGTAGTAGAAAATTGACTAGCCTTCCTATCTGAAGTTGTAATTCCCTTAGCATGCCATAATAGTTCACACTTATGCACATGCTTTGTTGCATCTTCAATACCTCTATACTTTGGTAAATGGAGAGACATCTCATAGTAAACTTGAGGTGTTTGGTTAGAATGGTTGTTGAGGTGGTGGTTGATTTGGGTGGTTGTTGTGGTCCATGGTCCTTATCCACTAGATCAAGAACCTAAACTCCACTAGTATTTCCTCTGTGGCTGACCCGATCCTCCTGATCTTCCATTGTGCCCCATGTTGTAGGTTTTGTGGTCTAGTTGATGAACTTCCTTGTGTCCTAGTTGTGGTACTAGACTGACACCAATGGTCTGTGTGGTTGCAAATCCCTAATGAAGTACTTCCAATGGTTTACATGCCAACACTTTGTCTTGATGACATGCACCTAAAAACAATCCTACATAGGTACTCCCAAACAACAATGTTGATTGTGTTGCCATGGGTGCACTATTAACTTGATCTCGTGAATTCAACACAAAGTGATATCTACCATCTCTTCTTGCTTACTGCACTATCCTACTTCTTAATGACTACCTCTGGATCTGGAACACCATGTGTAAGGGCTAGGTGGCTAGGTGGGATTAGATGCATGTACCTACGCGGTCCTTCATTCTCTCCTTTGACATGCTCTCATCCAAAGCCGAAGGGGATTCTCTACTACACTTACCCAAAGTTGGGAGACCTGATGTTGTGGCTCCTCATCTTCCATGAGAGCTTTCAAAACCTTTGTGATCCATCATCCTCCTCAACTCTAGTAACTCCTCTCAATCTCCCATGCACGTCATGTCCCTCTCTCATGCTTCATTAAACTTGATCCATCTTTCCTCTCTCTTTCTTTTTTTCCACCAGAGTCCACCATATTTCTCCACACCTTCTCCTTCCCCTACGTGTGGTGGGGTTTAGCTAGCCATAGGGAGGCTCTCTAAATCTAGTTCTATATCAAAATATTGATCGATAAAGGTATAGTGTGCACAAATAAGATCCTATGGGCTCACGTAAGAATCTAAATTCAATCTTCCTCTGGACACAAATATGTAGAAATAATGTACTCTAATGTATAATTACATAAACACTCCATCCCACCAATGATCTACAACTCTAGTCCACTCCACATCTACATCAAAAGAGTTTGGTAATCTTTTACATCCAAAGTCTTGGTCTAGGACCCCAACTTTCCTAATGCATATGCTTACCAACCACTCATACAATTCTACTAGAAATAAGTTGAAGAATGTCTCATAGAGCTCATGATAAATATTATCTTCCACCCAATGACGTGCATTGAAATAGGTCCAGTGCTATATCTCTATGTAAACTGATCTTGACCATTCTCTACCCAACTTTCAATGCTCTCAGAGTCAATCGATATGCCATCTGTAAGAAACATCTGGAAGAAATTTGAAAAGAGGTCCAAAAATGGAACCAAAATGTAGTATTTTATTTCACCTAAATGTTATGCACGTTGACACCTCATTTAGACAAATTTGAATGCTCACCTAAAGCATGCAGCATGTGAAGCTACAGGTCCCTCCTTTGTGATTTTTGTCAAGATGTTAGCATGCATATACATGATGATATATAACCAAGTACTCATTCAATCATACTTAAACCATTGCATACATTCAATTGGAAACACACATAATAAGGAACATACATAATCAAATAATAATTAATATAAATATGACTTGATTTAATCCTATTAATACTATCCATGAATGGCCCTTCATGTTCATTTTCTTGTGATTTATCCAAAAATAGCCTTTACTTGGAAGCCATCAGTCATCCCGCTTTTATCCTTTTTGCTTGGTCCGCACTCCATCTTGATTTTTCTATTTTTAGCCCATGAACTGGAAAATCAGCTAAGTCGATAAAATGGTTAATTTGAGAAAACTTGGTATTATGCGGGAAAAAGTAATAGCTTAGGAAATTTTAAATTAGTTTTCTCAATATTGCAGATATGACGAGATTTTGGAGAACTAGAGGCTTGAGGAAGAAGTATACAAGTTCCAAAGATCACAAAAATATCTAAAGTGCACTATATAGATATTCCATGAATTTGGATGGTGTGGGCTCTAATGGGAACAAAGGGCTGCGAGGAATAGTTCCACCTAGTTTACAAAATGTCTCGCATTATAAAGGATCAAAAGGCTTGTGGGTGAAAGAGCATCATGAGGGTAGCCAATTGTGGGTGTAGAGAACAAGGGATTAGCAAGAACATACTCTACGGGTTCCAAAATATCCTTTACCCGCAATAAAACAAATTTTAATGAGTTGTGGGAGATTGATGGCTATGGGGAATAGGCAAGCACAAGTTTCGTAAGTTCCAAAAAGGTCCATCATACCCACAACACAAAGAAATCAAATAGCTTGTGGAAAAATAAGGCAATCGAGAACAAAAGAATTTAGAGAACAATTCCATAGGGAAAACAAAAGTCCACATAACACTCCCTGGAACCAAGCAACAATGCGGATAACACAAAGATGCGGGAACTAGAGGCCTAGGAGAACTTATTCCTCCAGTTCCTCAAAAACCGCAATTGCCATACAAGACACCTAAAATGCACAAATAACTCAAAATAATTTAACCGTTGGACATTTCTCACTCCTCGAATTTCACAAAGGCAAAAAAATTAGGGCAAATGGGTCACTAAACCAAACATTCATTTTTTTTTAAAAATTACACATTTTCGGGTGGGGTGACAACAACAAATGCATTGACACGTATGGGAATCTCTTGATGAACTAAAAATGACACCTAGATCGATGATCTCACCTAAATGAGATGACTCACCTAATGATGTGGAAAATGACTCACACCAAGACTAGTAAACCTAAGCTTGCTATTAAGGATCCTCCTATAAAGGTCTCGATGGAATATTTCTTATGAGGTTTAAGTAAGTAGAGGATGAAATCATGGGGAATAAATCAAGAGGTTAAAGAAGAACTTGAGGAAAATAATGAAGAGTTTGAAGATTATCAAATTGGCTACTATGTTATGTATGAATTGAAAGATGAATATGAAGAAATACTAACAGGAATGAATAAAGTGAATCTTATGTGAAATGAGAGAGAACAATTGAGTAAAAAGAAAGATATTAGTCGGAGTTGAAAAGAAGGAGAAATCTAAAGAGGCTCATTATGTTATTCTAGTTGTCACAAAAAGAGGATTATCCATTCCTTTTACTACTAATAAGGTAAGTACTTTTGACATCTTCAACTAATCCTACATCTCCAACACTGCTTTCTAGAGAAGCTATAACTCCTAAAGTTGATAAGCCTAAAACCTCTATGGTACCCAATCAAGAAGCTTAACTTATTCTTCAATGTTTTTGATATAATCGATCATATCAAGAAAACAAAGATTCAAATCTCACAAGCCAAGTATTATCAAACTCACATAGATGCTTTTTCCTAAGTTGTGAAATTTTTTAATACCAATCCAACCTAAGATGATCTATCTTCTAGGGACTCCTACCCACCCCTAAGGCTCCTTCCCCATAAAATTTTCAGCCCCTACTCCCTCCACATATGAGAATATTGAACCATTCTATGTAATATTGTTAATATCCGAGCATAAGTTAAGCAATTGTGTTATTGATTCTAAGGTGCATCGATAATGTGATGCCTACGCAAGAAATAGCTCATTAATTAGGTATTAGCCTTACCCAAACATTTTATTTATGTTACTCCACAAAGACCAAAGTGGTGCCTTTACTAGAAAGAATAAATGATGCTTAAGTAGCCTTTGCATTTTTTTCCTAAAAAAAGAGTTAAAGCTACTATCTTGGTTGTTGATATACCTCCCTCTTATAGAGTTCTCAAAAGTAGAAATGATTTCCGAGATATAGGATGAGAAATTCAAATGGATTGGTCCCATGCATTGATCTCTGTGAAGGTAGAAAAGTTCATTTTGACATCCACACATCTACTTACATTGTTACATCTAGTTATTTCTCGTTATTCAAGTGCATCTTGCACAAGAGCCACCTAGGGCATGATTCTACACACACACACACACAAAACTACATGGAGTCTGAAATGTAGTGCAACACTGATTGTAAGTTCACTCTGTTGGGTGACACTTGAGGGTCATTCTGACTCCCCATTTGCATATTTTTATTTTTAGGATTTGATGTGTTTTGGTTTTTTTGTAGGTGCTATTTTTTTTTGCAAGGTTACATGTGAATTTCATGGATCATAGTGTGACATATAGGTGATCAAAAATGAAGGAAGAACATCTTGTGACACAAAAAAAATTCATTTTTGACCATTTTTACGTAGTCATAGGTGCCATCTTAAGCACTCAAAGGTCTCTAGTTCCCACCCTAGGCCCTGACCCAGCATGCCTTGCACCCAAGTCCGAACATTTTTTGTAGTTCACACAATTTTTTTGGGTGTGCATTTGACATTTCCTCCTCTTGTTTATCATTTTCCATCTCAGACAGAACACTTGAGGATTTATTTACAAAATCAGCTAAGTATTTTATTCCCTCTCTTACACCTAGGGTTTCAATTTTATCTAGCTTATTGCTTAGGTCAATATATGTACTTTATTGCTTATTATTATGTTGTGACTCTACAATTAGGGTTTTACAAATTTCAATATTTGTTAAATCATTTGGTGAACCCATCCATTCAAACCCTACCTTTTGAGTATGTATTCTTCTTCTCAAGTCATGGATCAATCTTCTTATCCTTCTTTCACCCCAACTAAGGTTTTGGCATGGTTACTACTGTTGTTGATTTTATGCAAGTTTGTACTCAACATCCTCCTCACTTTATTATGCCTAGGGTTGATCCAACTATTAATGTAGTCACCACTCACCGCACTCATCCTCCTACAACTCAGCCCATTTCTATCCCACCACCTATCACTTCTATGGCTCCTCCTACCACTTCTAAAGGCTATGATATCATCGAGAGCAACTTAAGAATACATGAAAAAAATATCTCTCTATGACTTATTACACAATGCACCTGATTTTTCATCATACATTAGAGGCCACCCTTCATTCTATCCACATTGAAAGAAATAATTCTTTGGTGGCCTTCACACATCTCATTCAGTCTCTCAAAAATATACCACATGTTATATCATTTAGTGATGAGGACATATCACCATCTGTTTATTGATAATCCATGTGCACCTTTTCTTATCATTACTATCATTGGCACCATTTGTATCAAGTGTGTACTCATTGACATGGATCCATTAATCTATGTGCTCACTCCCTTTTAAAAAATTGGCATTACTTGATAATCTCATTGCTAAAAATTCCACTCTCATTCATGGTTATGATTCCACTACTCACACATGCCTAGGCACTATCACATTACCTATACAAGTTGGGCCTAAGATTGTTCCTACAATATTCTTCATTATCGATGCCTCATTTAGTTTAATCTCTTGTTGGGTAGACCTTGGATTCATGCAATGCATGTTGTCCCATCTCTATTCATCATCGATGTGTTAAATTATTACATGATGGATATGAACATACCATTGTTATCGACCTTGATCCATTCAAATTTTCGCATAGACCCCATTTATCGTTATGCCTATTCCTCCATCACAGCCTATTCCATATAGCAATATTGGATACATATGATATTGGTCAATCTAGTGCTTCACAACCTCCTTCCACCTCCACAAGCATTCCATCCATTTCCACTCATACTACTACTATCATTTCACCCACTGTGTCTGCTCCACTAAACACCACCACTCCACTCATTGAG
The DNA here is from genome assembly GCA_018340775.1 of Taxus wallichiana var. yunnanensis. Classification (NCBI taxonomy): domain Eukaryota; kingdom Viridiplantae; phylum Streptophyta; class Pinopsida; order Cupressales; family Taxaceae; genus Taxus; species Taxus wallichiana. The sequence goes on along the minus strand of CM031241.1, from coordinate 163,333,684 downwards.
ACTCCTCTCGCTCCTGCATCTAGCTCACCTCCTACCAATATCCTTGATATTTACTATCCAACATGACAAATGCCAACACTGATGATTTTGATGATGAGGTTGATACCATTGAGCTTACTGATGAAAAATTGTGCAATCTTAATTTTACTCCTATCGAGATAGATGATTCATACTTCAATGATACTTTTTCATTTTATTGGCCTGGTGAATATCAATTCAAAAACCCCTCCTTCTACTAATGTTATGGTACTTTATCGGGGGTCTTTCCATACATTGGATGTCATACCACCTATCTCATCTTCTCATGAGGAACCCACATCTGCACTTCCTCCTTTCACATGCACTCTTTTCATGAATAACTCTTATTGGCATCACATTCCATTTGATCCCACTTGCTCTGACATTGTTTACACATATGATGGCTTGACTGGCTAGGATTCACACTAGATGTTATCCTTCCTCCACCTCATTCTTCTCATCTCTATCATGAATATGTTCACATTATTGCTTCTTATGGTCTTCGTGTCTTCCATCTATCATTATTCTTTGTTGCATGCACTTCTCGCACTTCTCCACTCACACTTGGGAAGTCTTGGCTTGACTACATTGGGGGCACTTTGGACCCTAATCATATTGACATCACATTTCCCATGCCCTTTAGCCACATGTTTTCTATTTGCAATGATTCATTTCTGGCTATGCACAAAATCTTACTTGTTGGTATGCACATGGTTGTCCACAACCACCTTTCACTGATGAAGAATATGCAATGGGCATGTACAATTTACGCCACAATGGCTCCTTATATGATCAACCACATATTTATTTACCAAGTCTCTGATGCATCTCCATTTGGTTTTGACCATGACAATGATGATCTCTTAGATGATGTTACTTGATTCTTTTCACATCATACACTTGGGGGCATCATGCTTACTCTTCCCCCCTCTAGCATTATCAAGTGTCTCACATTTTTCTACATTTCACTTCTATTTCACATCTATTATTTTCATCACATCTTACACATCTTGATATACACTTGTATCATCATTACCCTATGACACACTCTTGTGCTATGGTTCACACTTGACTATTGAGGGCATACTACATTCATGAACCTCACATCATACACATACACATTCACACTGGTGCATTTCACATGACACATCTTTCTAGCATCACATTCATCACAACACACTACCCTATGATGCACTCTAGTTCCATGGTTCATACTCGACTGTTGAGGGTCTAAATCTGAAATGAAACTCTCACCCACACTCACTCACTCTCTATGCTCTATGCTTCATTGATCATATCTTTCTAGTGCACAATTCAAACCATTTCCGATGATGACACTCTTGTTTCTATGGTTCATTCTTGACTATTGAGGGGTCATTTATAAATGAACCTCATCATCATCATATTCACACATCACTCTGGGGGCATGTTGCTCTCTATCACTTCACTTTGCATTCCATTCCATTTCACATTCACAACATACTGCATATCTTGGTTGCATATTGTTCTTGCTTACTTATACTCACATTACACTTTTCTTACTATGTTAGATGGATATTTTGTATGTCATTATATTTTATATATACACATGCATGTTCACTTTCCTTCTAGTTGTGAATGCTAGACTTTACACATAGATATATTACACATGTACACATGGATGCTTGGCACTGTACCTCTTACCAGTCCCATTGAGGCTCTGGGGCATCTACTTTGTACACACTACAGTGTGTTATTGTTTCATTTTATACTACTTCCTATTCTTACTAGCACACTACTTTATATCGGATCATACATGCTTTGACATACTTTTTTATCTTTCTAACATGCTAATGGGTGCTTCATGTGCAACATTTTCTTTGCAGAACTATTTTCCACCATGGTTGTTTGATTACTTTTTCTACTATTTTTTTTGTCATTTTTTCCATTGTATGCCATTGTTTGTGGGCTTTCCCTATGTCTTTTGTGCACACTTTGTATTTTTGGCCACTTTGGCCTTGATTGTCTTGTGACATTGTGAGTGATGTCCCATGTTTGAAACCCACTTTTCATGGTCTACATTGTCTTCTTGCTTGCTAGATTACACATTGTCTTTTATATGTGTATTTGTCTTGTTTGCACTAACACATGTTTCAGCCACTTTTTTTTGCATGTGCCTTGGTTTCTACCAAGCACATTCCCTCCCCCTGTAGGGTATCAATTTTAGATCAACATTGGTCTCTCCTTTGGGCCGCATCCTCCTAGTGACATCACATGCACCCCAAATGAGGGGGCATACATTGGGTGAATTAGTCACCCCATTCAACATAGTACATAACATACACAATTTAGATGCACATATACATGAAAAACACAATCTTTAGTTACATAAAATGGCCCAAAATTTGACTTGGGTCCTTCACAACAACAAATAACATGCCAATGCCTAGATACAAACATGAGTTGCATGGGTGCCCCTTGACCCTTAGGTGCCTATGACTAGGGGAAGTTACATATTTTTCTTAGATCAACATATTTTTCAATTTTCAATTTACACAAATGGTTTTCACAAACAAGCACATAATCCTCCAACAATCAACATGCATGTTATCTCCTTTTTCTATTTATTGGATCAAATTGGATCAAAATGGATCAAACTTGAACAAAAGAAGATCACACCATCTGTAGTGGTGTATAAATTTGGGAAGTAGTCAAAGGGATGGAGAATAACACTAGACCTTTCTCCCCAACACTTCTTTTGCCATGGCGTGAGATCACCAAAAAACTCACACTTGGTGAGATCACCCAAAAAACTCATTCTTGGCATGAGATCACCCAAAAAAATTCATTCTTCTACATCATTTTCAAGGATCCTTTCTATCCTTTTCACTCATCATGGATCAGGTGCACATGTTCCTTTTTATTTTTACACATTTTTACACACTTTTTACATATTTGGATCAAATTTTTCAATACACATGACTTTGACTACTCTTTTTTCTCTTCTTTTGTAGGTCCAGTGTCCATCCTTATAAGCAACAATCAATCATCAAACACATCAACATCAATGACAACAACAATAGGTACAACACATATAACACATACGCTTTCACCCCTAGGGTCACTTCCTCTTCTTTAGCTTCCATGCTTCATTTTATCACTCCACACTTTTTCTTGTCTCCTCACACTTTTCACCATCGATCTACATGGTTATTAGGTACACATATCTTATCTACTTTATGTTATCAAGTATTCACTCAACAACATAAAGTGGGGGAAAATGTAGACACTAAATCATGCACTTTGGGTACATTTCTAGGTCCTAATCACATACTACTATTCATATGATTCCTAAGTGAGAAAACTAGTAATTGATAACTATCTTTGGCCTCTTTTCTTTCTTTTTTGTTTCTTTTGGTCTTTACACCCTATTTCCCTATTTTGATACTTTTCATTTCTTTATCTTTTTGACTTCGGCTCGACACTAGCGCCCAACTAGATGCCAACGCCAAGTGCCCTCATCCCCTCTTGGGTGCCCCCGACCTCTTTGTATCTTACTCGCCTCTTTTGGGCCTCTTTTATCTTTTGGGCATCTTGTTTTCTTATGGATTGGAACCTTTTAGTTGTTAATTATGAAATTCAAACAAGGGAATCATATAAATACAAAGCTATGTGACCATAATAAAGGACCAAGCTCTAAGCATCTATTACTATCACCTAAGGTTACATCCAAAGGAATTTAAGAGCATTAAATCATCCATCTTAGTGAAATAGAATGACCCATGAAGAAATCATTTTTTGACCAGTTTTTTTAGTCAAAATTCATAGGATCCAAAAGTAGTCTACATGACACCAATAACGAATGCGCCAAACATCGGTGACCCGGTCCAGAAAATCCGACTTAGTTTCTAACATCCATGATTTTTTTTAGGTTCATTTGACAATATTTCCTCCTTCTTGTTTATCAATTTTCCAGTCTCACATCTTAGCTTATTATGATCAATTCAAAATTAGTAGTCTTTTATTCCTTCTCTTTGCATTAGGGTTTAAATATTTCATTTGAATTTAATTACTTTAGGTCAACTGTACTTTATTGCATTTATCTATCGTGTTGTGACTCTACAATTAGGGTTTAACATATTTCAATATTTGTTAAAGTTTGATGGAAGCTATTTCTATTCTGACGGTCTTAGATAAGGTCTAGTTCTTGTCTCACCTTTTGGAAAAATTCACCCATTCTCATACAAGTTATAGTTTGCTAATACTAATAATATAATGAATAGAGAGGGTCTAACAATGATGAAGGAGATGGGAATCAAGAATGTTCATGCACAAGGGATGCAAAACTTATAATCAAACAAGTCACGGGGTTTATTCCAAGTCAAAAATGAAAGATTAAAGCATTATCTAAATAAAGTGTGGGATTTAATTGAGCTCTTTGAAGCCTTTTTGAATTGATGCTATGACAAGAGATAACAACTCTAAAGAATATTCCTTAGTCAGCTTCTACGGATTTTATTTAATACCTCATCCTCATTTTACTCCAAGATAAGTTTCACAATTGAAATGATTTTTTAGACCTAGTGTCCTGCATAATGCAGATAACTGGAAGGCATTTAATGATGAACACCATCTAATATCTTTTCTAAAATTAAAAGACAATTTTAATAATTGTATATTTTGAGGGTAGAAAAGTTGGTTACCTGAGAATTCACTTTCATCCACAACTAAAGAAAGGCATTAAATTAGTCGATCGGGATGGATGTATTAAGTTATAAGGGTAATAAAATACCTACGAGGATTTTTCCAGTTTATAAGATCTTTTTGATAAGCATGACCACATTGTATAAAGCAGGATATCATAGAACATGGATTAGTCATCAGAGTGTGAGAAGGTGAAATTTGGAAGTGATGAGGACCCCAAGTTTGTTAATATAGGGAAATGTTGTTATGCTAAGGAAAATAAGAAATTGGTTGTATTATTAAGAAAATACAAAGATGTGCTTGCATAATATTATGAATATTTGAATACTTTCAAGCCCTCAAGATAAATGAAACACTATATTCCCCTAAATCTAGGCATTCAATCTTTCAGGCAGAAACAAAGACAATATAACCCTAAAATTGTAGGAAAAATCTATCAAGATATTTAAAAGTTATTGAATTCTAATATTATTTTTCCTATTCACCATTCTACTTAGGTTACTAATATTGTTTCAAAGGTGGAAATAAGAGTGAGGAATAAGGATAATGCATAATTTAAGTAATCTAAATTAGGCCTCTTTAAAAGATAACTATCCTCTTCCCATGATGGATCATATTCTGTAGGAAGTAATTAGTTTAGAAATGCTATCAATGCTTGATGAGTTTTCTAGTTACAATCAAATTGAATTTGATGCCCAAGATCAACACAAAATTACTTGCATAACTCCATGGGGTACCTTATCTTATCGAAGAATTCCTTTCAGTATCATTAATGTAGGTGCCACTTTTTAAAGAGCTATGGATTTAACTTTTGGAGATCTCAAAAACAAGTGTATTTTCATTTACCTGGATGATCTTACAGTTTTCTTTAAGAATAGGGAAGATCACTTTCAACACCTTAATCTTGTTCTTCAAATATGTAAAGATCATGGCATATCTCTCAATCCCAAGAAGTCCATTTTTGAGTCACAGAAGGAAAGTTTCTTGGCCATATTCTCTCATGAGATGGAATCAAGATTTATCCGGAATGAGTGTAGGAAATTCAAAAGATTTCTCTTCCCACAAGTAAGAAAGGAGTTCACTCATTCTTTGGTAAAATCAATTTCTTAGGAGATTTATCCCAAATTTTTTGAATTAACTTGAAGCATAAAAATTATGAAGGAAAAACAATCTTTCCATTGGAGTGTTGAAGGAAAGAAGGCATTCAATGAAATAAAAGAAGCAATTGCAAAAACATGTTCTTGTTTTCCTTGATTTTGATAAAGACTTCATAATTTATTGTTATGCATCTGAGCATACCCTCTCTGTCCATTCTAGTTCAAAGAAATTATGAAGGAATTGAGGCACCAATTTATTTTATGAGTTATGTTCTTAAGTCCCATGAATTGAAGTACTCTTAGATTGAAAAGCATGCTTTTGTTGTAGTCAAGGTTGTAAAACAATTCAGGTTCTATATTCTTAATTCCCATTCCACTATTTTTATTCTCGAATATCTTTCTGTGAATTTTGTCTAACACCACAAGATTTTGGTTCCAAAAGGGGTAGTTAGATTACAAAAGTTCAGGAGCATGATCTTGATATTAATCCTATCAAACCTGGTGTGAGGACGAGGTCTATGTTAACTAATAACAGAAGGTTCAAGTGAAGATTTGAGTAATGATGAGACCACTAAAATGCCAACTATTCTATTTATAAGTTCTTTAGATGAATGGTATTCTAACATTTCCCACTTCCTCACATATGGGAGAATGTCATAAGCATCTTGATGCAAAGAAAAAGAGAACAATTAAACTCTGAGTCTGCAAGGTATGTTGTTTGGGATAATCTCTTTTCTAGAAAAAAAGAGTGATGGTCATTTCTTAAGGTGTGTGGATAAGGAAAAAAAAAGAGGTTACTGTTGAGGCCCTACCATGATCAAGTTTTCATAAGACATTTCTCTTCTTTGATGAGTACTCATAAGATTCTTTGAGGAGGTTATTACTAGTCAACCTTGTCTAAAGATGCAACTAAGTGGGTTTAAAAATGTGAATCTTGTCAAACATTTGTTGGATGACCTAAATTGGAAAATTTTCCATTGAAGCTTGTTGTGATGAAGAACCTTTCCAACAATGGGATTAGACTTCATTGGAACTCTCCATCCAAAATCTAGTGTAGGAAACACTCATGTATCTAACTATAACATACTATTTCAAAAAGTGTGTGGAAGCCATCCTTGTCAAAAGGACAACATTCTGAAGTCATTTGTGATTTCATCAAGGAGAATATTTTGGTTTGATTCGGGAGTTCCTAAAAAATTATAACATAAAACTCCTAAATTTTCCTCTTACGATATCATTGATTTTTGTTATGGATATGGTATTTCAATTTCACATTCTTTAGAATATTACCCATAGGGAAATGTGAAGGAAAAATCAACCAACAAAAATCTAGTGACCATAGTCAGGAAGCTAGTCAATGAGTCACAACGGAATTGACATAAAAAGTTATATGATGCCCTTTGGGATGATCGTATAACACCAAAGAGAGCTATTAGAATGTCTCCATTTCAACTGGTTTATGGGATGGATGCTCAATTGCTAATTACCTTGAGTTATCAAAATCTCACACTTAGCTAAGACCATTAAGAATGGTCAGTTGTAGGATGTATTTGAAAAATGAATCATGTACTTACACAAGTTGGAGGAGGAAAAAATACAAGTAATTTATCACATATCATCTCATAAAAAAAAACTTAAAAAATGTTTAATAAGAAGGCCAAGTCCCTTGACTTCTAAGTTAGCGACAATGTTCTACTTTGGGACAAGAGAAGGGAGCCTCGTGGGAGCCATGGTAAGTTTGACTCCCTTTGGCTTGGTCCATTTCAAATTGACACTTTTCTAGTGAAAATTCATATTACTTAGCCTATATGGATGGGAATTCTCTCCCATTTCCTTATAACATGAAATATCTTAAGTTGTACAAGTGTTGAGTGGGCATCGGTCCTTGTACATAGTCTTGTTTTATTTTTAGATTTCCTCTTTATGTGTGTTTGTTTACCTGTTCCTTGTTTAGGTTTTCTTCTCGTATATCCATCTATATTCTTCCCAATGGATAAGCACTAGTATTATGAGCCATGAGCTTTTAAAGTTATTTGATTTTCCTGGTTTTTTTTTTATTCAAATCAAATCAAGCCCCAAAAGAGCCAAGTGTTGTCATGAGACATGAAAATGTCAAAACATTTCAAAATATTTAAGTTTTGGGCAATTTCTTGCATTTCCTAGTCACACTTTCCTTATGTTAGTTCTATTTGAAGAGAATAAATTTGGAGTTAGAAAATTTTTTGTGTTAAGGGTACACTAGATCGATGAATCAGAGTATTGAGGAACATGAGGAATTGTTCCCTTGTTCTTCTATTCCCGATTCACCTCTTTTACTATTTTGTAGGCTTTTTGGTCCCATTGGGTATTTCGGGAACTAATGAAACCTCCACCCCTATTCTACACTTCTTTTCATTCTACGATTCTCCACCATTCTTGCCACGTCAAACACTTTGGCAAAATTGAGCACCGATGACACCATCATCCAATGTTCTCTCTTTGACTTCCATTCTCCGATTCCCCCTCCTACCCGACTTCCTTCTCCATCTTGAATAAATCAACCATTACAAGAACTTGGAGAACTGAGGGAAGTGTTCCCTAGTTTCATCCATTCATCACATAAGTGATTTATCCACTTCTTTAAACACCAAAATGGTGATTTGGACGTTATAAGGTTTGTTCCATCGAGCCTTATTTTATTAGAATTATTGTTTCGAGAAGATTGAGCAGGAGAGTAGGTGAAAAAGTGTTAGCATTGACATATTATCAAAAATATCCCACTCCACTTTATCCCCCACATTTGTAAAAGATCATCGCTTCCTTTTTGTTTTGTGCCCTTCCTCCTCTTGCGCCTCTAGGTCACTCTTTTCTCATTTCTCCCTCATCTAGTAACAAAATTAAAAAATTTGAGTCAAGATAGGGAATGTTGGGAGGTCACCTATATTTTCATATATCATGTGAGTGGTTTTATCCATATTTCATCCACTTTTACAATTATGTTAGTTTTGGTGCCCTTCCCTTCAAATTCCTTCATAATTCCTTTATCAAAACTCAATTTGCTCCCAAATTTGTATTCAATCTTTCAAGACAAAGTTCCAATATGTTGGATGAGAGCATATTTCCTCCCTTGATACTTCTCTTCCTAAAATAGGGGAGTAATATCAAACACATGAATTTAAATGACTTTTGGGCCAAAATGAATGATAATAGCCCAACCATTTTAATCCTCGAGTGTTTTAAATAGTGGTTTAGCCCATGCATGGGGCTTTCCTACATTTGTCCAAGGTTCGACATAGTGATAGCTTTTGATTCCTATTTTGATTTCTAAACTAAGGAATTGAAAGATCCGTCAGGAAAAGTTATTACACAATTAGATGCCCACCATATCAACTTGGCTTTGGGAATTCCTACCTTTCAAAGTTATAAAGTATTAACTAAATTTAATGCTCAAAAGGAATATGACCTCACTCCCAAAAGTACTAATCCATGATTGCCAAGTCTTGGCTCAAAGTCAAAAGGAAAGGGCCATCAAAACTACCTAAAATTCTATAGATGATTGAGTTTGTTGAGGAATGTCAGATATGATAAGTTTATTGGAAAGAGTAATGGGATTACCATCTACTCAAGAGTTCCAGAATTAGATGTGCATCTACATCAATTTGATTTGTGAAGGCACACAACCACTGAATTGGGGAGAGATCATCTATGAAAATTTGACTCAACAACTCACCTAAGTACACCAGACCAAAACATTCTACATGACCTCCTATTTGATGTACACCATAGCTCGGGTACATGATATGGATTAAGTTGTCAAGTCATGAGAGTAGGTAAAATCTGGCCATCTATGATTTTCACACTCAACTAAGTTATGAGAACAAGAGCCACCATAAGAGAGTGAAACTATATTTTAACAATGTCCTTGGTAAGGTTTTTAGAGGGTAATGTTACAAGTAGAGTATCCCTAAGAGATAGAAATTGATCTCTATGGTAGCATCTTGTTTCATATAGTTCAAGAAGTTTTCTTATATTTAGACAACATGATTTGAGGGATCCCCTTACAAGATACCAATCTATTGTAGTGACACAATTGTCCTTGTTGATATTTATAAAAAAATTGGACCTCCTTCAAAGGACTTGTAGAGACAAAAATATCTCTGGAATCCAATTTCCAATAACTTTGGGAAATTATACATGTAGATCTGCCTTGGATGCTCAAAATGTTGAGAGAACTATCTCTCCTTTCAACCTGCACCCATATCGAAAGAGAGATTAATTTGATATAAAAAAATTTGACATTAATCTCGATCTCATATTATCATGTACCAGCATTTGAGGACTACTGGGAAGATTGTGTGGATGATTATGAGGTCAAAAGAGATCCTATGGTAGATTAACCCTACAACAAATCTAATATTTTAAGTTGTATACAATACCCCCAACTCATTCAAGAATAGGACACTCATTCAAATGGGGTCTCTCAAGTCCAAGTCACATGCCCTTGTAGCAAGTACTAGTAAGGGAAAGAAGACTAAAAAGAAGAAAGAAACCAAGACCAAACCTAAAAATGACACAAACACTTCAAATTCTGAGCCTAAGGCACAGAAAAGCAAGTTTTTGTGTTCCTATGCAAGAATTCGGTCACCACGAGCACCACCGTTTTCAAAATAGATTGATCACTTATCTCATTTACTTGAGAAGAATAAAATAAGTGTTCGAATCCATAAAACAAAATGCTCAAGGTCGAGGCTTCACTGTAAAAGGTTCTAAAAATGATAAGAAGAAAGGAAAGGCCCTTGTAGCCAGAGTTGCTCCTTCATCGACATGGATTATAGATTCTGGTGCCTCGCACCACATGGGTTCTTCACATGTTGAGTTCTCTAACATCAAACCTTGTGGAATGTCCCAAATCACGATGGGTAATGACATGTAAGCGTGTCGGTTTTACGGTAGTGGATCGGTAGAGATGGATTGGGGAACATTTAACCAAGTGTTGAGTGTTCTGGATCTCTCTGCCAATCTCCTATCACTTTACCAAATTACTCACCTTGGTGAAGGAATGCGAGTGGAATTTGGTCCTAACTCGGTGATTATTCATGAGCTTAATGATGACACTAGAGTGGCTGAGTGAAAGGCGGATCACCGTTCACGGTTATATACCTTTTCCCACTTTACTTCTGATTCTACGTCCACTACCTTGCTCACTCATGCAAATGTGGTTAGTAAGCTATGGCATGAGCATTTCGGACATCTAAATTATCACTACCTTGAACAATTGATCTAAAACAAAATGTTTAATAGGTTGCCCCACGCCAAGTTTTCTAAGGGTCTTTGTGAGGGTTGTACCCTTGGAAAGCATCCTGAAAAGAACTTTGACAAAGGAAAATCTTGGAGAGCTACTCGTCCTTTGGATCTTGTTCACAACGATATTTTTGGTCCATTTCCTTCTCCTTCATTTACTAGAGCTCTTTATGTGCTAACCTTCATTGATGAATTTTCGTGATATACTTGGGTATATTTTCTTAAGCTTAAGTTTGAAGTCTTTGAACATTTTCAGACTTTAAGGCTCTTGCTGAGAAACAGGAGGAACAGTCTATCAAGGTTCTTTGAACCAAAAATGGAGGTGAATATGTAAATAATAGGTTCATGGATTTCTGTACTTTTGAAGGGATCTCTTTGCAACATACGATTGTTTATAGTCCTTTGTAGAATGGAGTTACAGAAATAAAGAACCATACTCCGAAGGAGATGGTCACTTATATGATTCATTCAAGTCTCTTCCTCCACAATATTGGGCGAAGCAGTGAATTGTGCAAATTAAATTCGAACCATGTTCCACACAAGGCAGCAAGAGGGATGACACCCTTTGAATCTTGGTTTTGATGCAAGCATGATGTTGAGCACTTTTGAGTCTTCGGATCCAAGGCTATGGCTTGGATTCCCAAGAAGAAACGTAAGGCTTTGGAACCACAATCTAAACCTTGTATCTTTGTAGGGTATCCTGGTGGCGTGAAGGGATATTGATTGATGAATCCTAATTCTCATGATCTGTATATTGAGAGAAGTGTTAAGCTCGATGAGTCTTCTTCAAATTCTACTTCTCCACCTATTAAGGTTCTTCAACTCACCTGAATCAGATTTTGACTCATTAGATGATGATACTTGTTGAGCGTGCTCCTTTTCATGATCCTCCCAACCATCGACCTCGATTCTTCCGATTTTGACAGTAGTGATGATGAGGACTATGTCCCTTCTCACTCAAGTGAAGAATCTTCTGAATCTGAGCCTAATCCTACTAGTCCTCTTTGGGCTAGGAAAAATTTGCAAAGTGTTGAAGATTTAGTTGGAGATACTTCGGATATGAGACATACTCACTCAGATTTCATTGGACCCCACTCTTTCTTCACCTCTTCTTCTAATCCATAGTATTTTCGGGAGGCTTCTGGTATTCCTGAGTGGGATTTTGCCATGGATGAGGAGTATTCCTCTCTCATGAAGAATGATACTTGGGATCTCACCCCTCTTCCGAAAGGAAGAAAAATATTTCAGTGTAAGTGGGTGTCCGAAAAAAGTATGGAGTAGATGGAGACGTCAAAAATTTTAAAGTGTGACTAGCAGCTAAGGGTTTCTCCCGAGATAGTTGGGGTTTATTATACTAAAACCTTTTCTCTAGTTGTGAAGATGACTTCTATTTGATCGACCCTAGCCATTTCCGTAGCGAATGATGGAAATTCCATCAACTGGAAATTAACAAAGTGCCTTCCTTCATGGTGACCTAGAGGAAGAGATCGTATGGAACAACCTACGGGTTATGTCCAAGATCCTCGCCTCGTTTGTAAGTTAAAGAAGTCTCTTTATGGCCTTAACCAAGCCCCTCGGGCTTGGTATGCCAAGATGGACTCCTTTTTACTTACATCATGGTTTACTAGGTGTCATTCGATCGAAATGTTTATATTCTATGACAAGATGACTCCATACTCATTCTTGTTCTATATGTTGACGACTTCTTGATCATATGCGTTCTTCCTCTATTATTGATTCTGTGAAGATCACCTTCGCCAACAGTTTTCCATGATTGACTTAGGTCGCTTCATTACTTCCTTGGGATCCAAATTTCACAATCGACTCTTAAATTTTGATTTTACAACCTAAGTATGATCTTTATTTGCTAGCTCGTTTTCAGATGTCCGATTGCAAGTCTTCTCCTACTCCCTTTATTTCGGGGTTAAGTTGGTTTTAGATTGATCTACTCCCTTGGTTGATAGTACTCTTTATCGACGGTTGGTTGGGAGCTTGATTTACTTGACTCATACTCAATTGGATTTATTGTATGTCGTTGGGATCATGTCCAGATTCATGCAGAGCCACATGAGTTGCATTGGAAAGCAGCCAAATGGATCCTTCATTATATTCGTGGCACTTATACTGATGGCATTCACTATCATAGAGGGGTAGATATTGACTTGATTGGGTTCACAGATTCTGATTAAGCCGGTGACTTAGATCATCGAAATCTACTTCGCCTACGATTTCTCTCTTGGTTCGGGTCCTATTAGTTGGTCTAGTAAGAAGCTAGAATGCAATTGTGATATCATCTACAGAGGCATAATACAGAGGAGCAGTTAACACTGCCATAGAAGCTATTTGGCTATAGGGTATTCTGACAGAGTTTGGCATCCACCTTCGACGGCCTACCATTATCTACTCGATAACACAAGAACTATCTCTATTTACAGAAATCTAGTTCAACATCAGTGGATGAAGCACATTGAGATCCATATGCACTTCATACGAGAGCTTACTTATGATGGTATCATCAACATTCAGTACATTCGGAACCGATTAGATTGCAAATATATTCACCAAGCCCTTCACTGAGGTGAAGTTTCTTTACTGCGGTCTCTTCTTGGGGTGAGGTCTTATGCAACTGCTCATCTTCTTTGGGCTATTTAGTTCTTCTTTTCTTCTTCTTCTTCTTCTTCTAGGAAGATTGTATTTGTATATGGGCACCTTATAAGGCCTTTAGTTTTCGGGCCCCATTGACACATCTTTCTTAGTTGTTTATGAGTGTCTTCTCTTTTCGTCTAACTCATCATAGCCATTACCCCATCTTCGATGAAGGGGGTGTTGGTGTGAGTTATACTATGTGTCCTCCTCACATATTGGAGGGTCATCTCACATGGGTTAGGTTTAGGTTTAAGTTTAGGGTTTACATGTGTGTCATGCACTAGGGTTACTCAAAGACCCTATATGTACTCTCAAAGCATGCCAAGACACTTTGATGTCTTTCCCGTATGTGCAAGCTTTGTTTTTTTGAACAATTTCTTCCATTGTTGATCAAACCTTGCGATTACTACACTGAGTCATCACGATTTTGTTGGAGTGCAACTACTTCGTGGTGCATAATTTCTGATTTGATTCTCACAAACTCTTTCAGTGTCGAAGTGACAATACTATGCTTCGACCTGGGTAAGCCATTCGACACCCATTCTTGTTTCTAAAAAACACAAACCAACCGCGATGGCGTTTAATGTTAATCACACCTCAAGTATAAATCTAATTGAAATCCCAACAATATCAACATTTAATGTAGATATAAATAAAATTTATATTCAATATATACACCACTTCCATTTGTGGAAGTAATAAACTAGGTATATATAAAAGAACAACAATGAATATACATAAGCAATACCCACCATTTGAATCTTTCTTTGAACTAGTTATTCAATAGGAAATAAAACAATACACAAGTATCATACATTATACGAACGAAACCCATTAATGGTGTTCAAAACCGAGTAGGTGTATATATATATATTACGAACTCGTGAGACCATAACTAGTTCGAGCCAAGTACCCATAGTGACAAATCAATCATTCACATAATATTTGGCCAAGCCGACAAAACATCCAAACAATAACTCGACCCTCCCAATCAAGATCTTATATAAACATAGTATTAAGTATGTAAATAAAATACGTAGGCCCATAATACACAACCTACATTCACACAAACATAATATCCAAAGACAAACTATTCAAAATGGCCTATATAAAACACACCCACACCTAGTTAAGTTCATTCATGAGTTGGGAGATTTGTAGCCCAACACGTTCAATTCACGTAGCAATGAAATTAATATATTCCTTGTTAATACACCGTAGCACAAAATACCAATTTGTACCATGCAACCATTAAAAATATTTAAACGCTATAAATGATAAAGAGGAGCATGAGAATGATTCCATGCCGGAGATATTTGCAGAGATTCTCCTTTTCACCTCCTTCGCAATCGACCGAGCTCAAATATTCCTTCTCTAAATCTCCTGAATCTCAAAAGAATCAATAAATCCATTGCTTCAATCTTAAATATCCCCTGGCCAAAATCTCACCAGTGGATTAAAATACTTACAAATTCAAAAAGGGTTGCTTGTCATGCAGGTTCAGCATGGTGAGAAAAAATACCAAACAAGAAACAATGAACCAAAAATAACAATATGTTTAGGTGATAGCTTCCTAGAGAAGATTCATGCATCTCCCACTCCCTGAGTAAAATTAAATTCCATTAATGTTGCCAGTATCGCCCCCTTTATTTGCCTTTCCAACTCCTAGTTAATTGACGATTGCCATCTTTAGCGAAACCTCTAATCTACCACCCAATCTCCACCCTAGGTTTGGGAAGTTATCTGCCATCGAACGGTTGAATATCGTTTCAACTAAACCTCCATTATCTACTTTTCTACCTCATTGGACAAGGACTTAGTTGTGTTAGAACATGGCTCGGGTGCCCTGCAGACAATTTGCTCAATTTGAGCTTGGGTGGGGCTCACCGAGATGTCGATCCTCACCCCTCAACAATAAACAATAAACATATCAATATTGCTTCGACCTTATGAAGGTATAATGCAATTTAAAATCTATGTACATTGCATAAATATATATATATTAACCCACATTACAGATTTAACCTTACTTCCCGAACCAAACAATCATCATTGGTTCGAAAGGTCATTAAATGGCTTATATTTCAATTATTTACTAACCACGGGTCTATTACCCTATTAGATTCATTAGCATTGTTTGCCAACAAAGGTATTTGCAACAATCAAAATTGATAGGATCATATAATCATATGTCTCCACATCGTGGTAGAAGTTAAATCAGAACAAAAGTGTAAGAATGATCAGTGAATCCGCCAACATAATAAATCAAGACATTTTTATCAACTTTAAAGCTAATAACATCAACATGATTATTTCAAACAAACATAAATGTTTTTACTATACATTTATCAAACGAAGTATGATAATGAACACAATATCACCTACTGGCCTAGTCAAGGTATGCATTCATCAAGGGGTGGACTAGTGGGTTATGACAAAAATTAGTTTAAATGACACGAGGCATTATAAAGTGGTCACACAAGATTTTTTCGACATCACAAATCTTGCAAGTGACTTTAACAAAACACGTATGTAAAATGGGGAGATAGTAGGTGAAAAGACATTCACCTTTTAAATAACATATTTTGAATGATATGTGAAGTTAATATTACCCAACTGTATTGTATTGTATCATTATTATTTAAACATGGAAGCATGAAATGTTGAATAAGACAGTTTTTAAATTGGTCAATATTCTCTTATTCATTGATAGAACTAAAAATATATATTAATTTATATACAAGTGTACAAAAACAAAGTCTATACAGTCAACTATTCATTAAGTAATATTTTCATTGTATGTACATCATATCTATTACAGTCACTTCAACAAGTCATTTCTCAAGACTTTCCAAACCAGATCTCAAATATAATGCACTATTTTTGATGTAAGAGTCTTCAATCCCAAGTAAACACCTGCATAACAATAAATGAAATTATGGTCAGGCTCACCTTTCACAGTGTTTAAAAACTCAGTACCATATGAACAATAAATTGTGTAACCAGCTGCATAAAATAATAAAAATGACCAACTAAAATATTATCCATTGGATTAAATCCCAATAAATCTCAACCATTTGATTGAACTATCATAGTGAATCCATGTCAACTAACATCAACCAATCAGAATTTAGGATGATAGAATAAAAGCTGAAGGATGGATTACAATTCCATTTGTTCATGCAGTTTTCATCTCTCAAAGTTGAAGAAGTGAGGAGCAGTGCAGTTCAGGTAAGACACTTATGAATTACAAACTATTTCATAATTCAAGCCCTCTATTTATTTTTTCAGTGTTTGCATATTGCAGCAGAGTTGTATATGCCAATTGCATTTGCTTTAAAGTTTCTGAAGTCTTTTCAACAAATCTAATTTGTGCATATCCTGCCATCATGGCATTCTATGAGACCACGTTTCTTTGAGGAATTCTATCAAACAGTGCACCTACGTTTCCAACAAAAGCATTTTCTGCATATCCTACAGTCATTTTAAGAAACTACAGTTAAGGAAACTCCAACCTGAAACCTTGGCTTATTTCTGTCCATTCAGAATTCTCTCATAAGTGGAGCATACCTACAATACAAGGCGTTTAGTCTAAGGAGATTGCAAGCTTAAAAATTGAAACTGACACTTAAATTCACTTAGTTTAAATTTTAATTGAAAACTCAGTTAACTTATATATCTTCTCCATCTGGTTGACCTATTTGTGAAAAAGACCATGGCTACACAAACATAAGGTTAGATTATCTAGGTGGCTTATTTCTGAAAACAACGATCATTACACAAACATGAGATCAGGCCATGAGGTCAAAACTGGAGGAGTCACGGCAGAAGTGTCCCCGTGCTAGGAAGGTCCGTTATGCACTCAAACCACTTGTGTACCTAGACATTGTGCACTGTGAAATAAACAAAAATGACATTTACCTTTACCCTTACATAAACAGTAAACGTATTCAACACATTAACAGAATGCCAGTCCAGGAAAATCATATTGTATTCATTTTTCTTAATGTCTTGAATACTTTTATTGTTGAAGTAAGGGTGTCAAATGTAAACTGACAAATGTAAACTGATCGGGTTGGGGACCAGTTTGTTGTTCCCAGCGAAACAGTGGGACTGCCTAATCAGGATACCCATATCTTCTGTACGTTGCAAAATCATATGCCATGACAGTGCGTGCAAACAGCAAATACACTTCTTTGGGAACATATATTCTTCTTCTCTAGTGTATAGTCATCACTGCTATATAGGCATAAGTTTAATTGTATACATAAAAAGATGGAAAGTATTCTAATTACATGTGCAAAATTTATATTGAAAACATAACTTTAAATACAACACTACTGGAATATACAACTCTGTCGGAATATGACCACAACAAATTGTTCTATAGTCGGAATAGCGAGTGTTGTATATTGCATTTCTGAATTCACTGTATTGTTCATTTTTTCCAGATATCTCATTCTCCAGTTGAAAAGTATTTTTTCCAATCATCACTGTGATATTAGCATAAGTTTTATTGTATACATAGAAATTTGGAAAGTATTATGATCATATGTGAAAATTTTATATTGAAAACATAACTTTAAAAACTACATAGGAAGAGTCCGACGAATACAGTAGTTTGTCAAGTTTTCATTAGAAATATGGAAGGAAAATTTTTAGTTCTATCAATGAATAAGATAATATTGACCAATTTAAAAACTGTCTTATTCAACATTTCATGCTTCCATGTTTACATAATAATAATACAATACAATACAGTCAATGTCTTTCACCCACTATCTCCATTATTGGACCCTGCACCACAACCGGTGCCTATCCCCTAGCAATGCTCACCCACCAGCCGTTAATGTTTTCATTATAAATTTTCCCTTCCATATTTCTAACGACAACTTAGCTTTAACAACTAGGGGAGAGGACCCGGTTGTGGTGCACCCTATCTTTGCACAGTCACCGCGCCACGTCACTGCCACCTGGGCGAGTAAAAACACTATAGATATAGGTATGTACTCTATAGATATAGGTAAAAGAGTAAATAAATGAATAGAAGGATTGTCAAACTCTATAGATATAGGTATGTACCATAATATCTCGTTGCATTCATCATACAGAGTGGTAAAATTGTTATCTTCTTTGCAAAATATACATGTCTAACCATTTAAACAACTAGATAAAAAAAAATCTACCATAAAATCTTCATAAAAACCATCATATTTACATGTTTATCTGGCTACTTTTTTGATGTTACCAAACCTCTCGACAAATCCTTTTCAAAAAAATCTAATGTGACTTGATGAAACCAATCCTTTGCTGAATTGTCGTTAGAAATATGGAAGGGAAAATTTATAGAGTTTAAAGCTAAGTTGTTACCAATCCTCTCGACAAATCCTTTTCAAAAAAATCTAATGTGACTTGATGAAACCAATCCTTTGCTGAATTGTCGTTAGAAATATGGAAGGGAAAATTTATAGAGTTTAAAGCACCACAATCGTTAGAAATATGGAAGGGAAAATTTATAGAGTAAAAACACCACCAATGGATGCAGCACCAAATTCTTGACCTCCAACATTGCACCGCCACCTCACTGCCACCTCAGCGCCACGTGGACGATCCGCGTTTGTGGAGATGTCAAAAAAGTTGGTTTTTTTGCATGGGACCAAGTGTTGTCCACTCGCCGCGCCAGTTGTTGTCCGGGCTACCGCCATGCATTGAATGCTCACCCACCAGCCGTTAATGTTTTCATTATAAATTTTCCCTTCCATATTTCTAACGAACAATATAGTGAATTCTGAAATGCAATATACAACATTGTTGAACTATACAACATTGTGCTCATTTAGTCAAATATACATTGTCTATCCAAGCACTTTCTGTATTCAACATATTCCATACAAGTTTCATTGTCATAATGAAAACTACAAGTCAATTAATTCCTAAAAATGAAACAAAATCATTCATATTCTAGCATATTCCAGCATTCATTTTTGGTATATTTATAGTTTCTTTTCCAACAATCATCTTTCATGTTGTGAATCAGGTATTTCATTTACACCATGAGAAAAGGTGCTATTGCTAGAAGATCAAGGAGGCCAAAAGTGAGAGGTGTACAATTATCACATAATTTAAGTGATGAAGAGGATAATTCAGCACCAACTGGTAATGAACCAGAATGTAGAAACCCACCCACTGTCTCAGTTCAAAGAACATCTGCAACAAAGAAGCTTAGTGTCATCCGAGGTTGGACAAAAGAAGATATGGAAAAGGCGATAGATGATGTTGAGTTTAATGGGTTCTCAGTTAGAGCAGCAGCAAAGAAGTATTCCATTCCACCCACATCATTACACTATTGGCTAAATGGTCTCACCCACACAAAGAGGAGGGGTCCTCCAACAGTTCTAACTGAAGAAGAAGAAGAGGAAATTGTTGAATGGTGCAAAGAAATGGCTGATATGGGTCATGGCTTGGAGTTAATGCAGCTAAAGGCAAATGTTGCTCAGATTTGTGAAACAAGACAAAACCCCTTCAGAGATGGGTTTCCTGGTAAATCATGGTGGGCTGGATTCAGAAAACGTCATCCAGACCTTGCAATCCGAACCACTGAGGGACTTGACAGGGATAGAGCTTTAAACTTGCGCCCTACAATAGTAACCAAATTTTATGATAATTTGGCCAAATGCTATGGAACCTATTCATACGGCGCTCATAAAATCTGGAATTGTGATGAGACTGGTTTGCAGGCTGGAAGAAATTGTGGAGTTCGTGTAATTGCAAAAGAGGGCGGTCGTAATGTCCCAAAGGTAATACCAAAGAGCAGGAGTGGATCACTATATTGTGTTGTGTCAATGCAGCGAGGTTTGTCAATCAGGATTTTATTTGTTCAAGGGAAAGAGAATGATAAAGAATTACATTAAAAATTGTGAACCTGGAGCATGTATGGCTGCACATCCAAATGCATGGATGACAAAGGAATTGTTTTTAAATTGGCTATGTCATTTTGCACGTTCAGTACCAGGCGGTGTTTCTCCAAATAATAGACACCTATTGATATTTGATGGCCATGGCAGCCATGTAGCATTACAAACTGTGGAGGAGGCAAACAAATTGGGCATTGATTTGATAACACTACCAGCACATACTAGTCATAAGTTGCAACCTCTTGACGTGAGTGTGTTCAGCCCTTTCAAGACATATTTTAGAGCTGAGAGGTCCAAATGGATGGCAGAGAACAAATGTGCAGATGTGAAAAGGAGTGACATTGCTGAGCTTGCAAGTAGAGCCTTAAAAAAGGCACAAACACCATCTAACATAATTGCAGGTTTCAAAAGAACTGGTATTTGGCCATTGAATTATGATGCTCTCCTAAATGACATGGCATGCAGCCAGGCATTTGACATGCAAGGTGAGGAAGATGTTGATGCGTTGTCACAAACATTTTGAGCCTATCTCAACGAATAAATCCTGAATTAAATGACAGTGAAGAGGTGGTACCTGAAACTCAATTCATGCAAAATGTTGACTCTAGAGATGATATGGAAGCAACTGCAACACATGGAGTGGAGCTAAACGGTGCTCTTGGAAACCCAAGTAACATCATCAACAATAAGGAGGGGTCTTCAGATTTTGTAAGTAACAATGATTTGTCCTTGCCAAGTCAAGTTAACCCGCCACAATGGTTAGAGGATGCCATGAAAAACTTGGGTTACAAGCTACCATCCAACACAGAAGATCAAAGCTTAAATCTGCCTTCCTTTCCTGAAGGACTAGAACAAGAAGCAATAATTCATTACTATGCAGATGTTGGAGATGAGGATGAACAAGACGAAGTCGAATTTCAAGAGGATGCTCAAGAAAATGAAATTAACTTAGAAGTTATGCAACATGAACCTCAACACCCTGAAGAGACTGAAAACCAAGATGGACGCGGTACGTTACTTTCCCATTTTCTACGACTTCCAAGGGAGATCATAAACAAATCAGATGGTTCTATTAGGCTGAGTAGGCATTCAGATTTTGACTGCACCTGAGTACATGGAGCTATTGGTTGATGCGGAAAGAAAAAAGGAGGAACAAGCAAAACTAAAGTTACGGAAAAAAGAAGTGGCACAAGAAAAAAAGGTTGCTAGACTTGCAGCAAAAGAAAAAAGATTGCAGGAGAAGCTTGAAAGAGAAAGGGAGAAGCAGGCTAAGGAGCAACAGAAAGAGATTGAGAAGGCACACAAGCAACAAAGGAAAGAGCAAGAGAAGAGGGAGAGGGAACTTGCAAATCAATTAAGGGAATACGAAAAGAGGATGCGTGTAAGTTCTGCAACTGATCATGAAAATCGAAGGATTTTTCAAGATATGTTAAATATTCAAATTCCAGGTTATGCTCAAATTGGAACACCTCCATCACTTATGAATAACTCTTGTACAGTTCCATCTTGGTATGTATCACCTCATTTACTTTGTACAAGTTCAAGCAGTCCTAGTAGTTCATTTGCAATGCCACCATGGATGCAAGCTTCAGCAGGGCAACCAACTCCTCTATCAACAACAGGTGCAAATCCCTTTTCAAGCGGACAACCAAATCCTTTTTCAGCAGGGGGACCAGATCCTTTATCAGTTGGGCAACCAAATGCTCTGTCAAAAGGGATTCTAAATCCCTTTTCAGTTGGCCAATCGAAACCACTGTATCGGCAGGAAAAGAAAATCCAAAAGCAGTATAGAAAAGGGCAATATTACTTATACTAACTAAGATATTGAACATGTGCCCGTAAACAATGCTTATTACCCCATATGATGATGGTAGTAATTTTGTTGGTGATACAATTTTGCTAGATGTATTCACCGAAGCCTTCCTATGTAGTCTCTAAAGTTATATAGTGCAATATAAATTTTGCGTATGTAATCAGAATACTTTCCAGCCGTCCATGTATACAATTAAACTTATGTTAATATATCAGTATGATGATGCTCTATATTTTACACCCTATTTGGCGGTGTAATCAGAATACTCATATTAATTTTGCGTATGTAATCAGAATACTTTCCAGGCGTCCATGTATACAATTGAACTTATGTTAATATATCAATATGATGATGCTCTATATTTTACACCCTATTTGGCGGTGTAATCAGAATACTCATATTAATTTTGCGTATGTAATCAGAATACTTTCCATCGTTCTATGTATACAATTAAACTTATGTTAATATATCAGTATGATTATGCTCACTATTTTAATAGTGCAGTGTTTAAAAACATTAAGGATCATTGCCTGAGTGAGAACCCTCTCATCTCTGCCTTTTCTTCTCATCTTCGTAGCAGGCCGAGCCAATGCCGAGGACGAAGTCGGTCAGGAGTGGAGAAAACGCACGCACCCACCGGTCTGCAAGATCCCACGAAATGGTCGCTCGAGCTCTGCAACCGAACACGCCAAAAACCAGACTGAACGAGCTCCGTCTCCATTTCCCATGAAATCCCATGGCGCGATTTGGCTGTGGCAGGGTCCATAAACCAAACCGCGCGCATTAACGGCTGGTGGGTGAGCATTCAATGCATGGCGGTAGCCAGACAACAACTGGCGCGGCGAATGGCGTGGTGTTTTTACTCGACCAGGTGGCAGTGACGTGGTGCAGTGACTATGCAAAGATAGGGTGCACCACAACCGGTGCAATGCGTTACAACAATGCAGCCCGTGGGAGCAACATGTATATATGAACCATGGAAGACACTTCAAACATTTAGACTCAAGATCGAGAGAACGCTAAATATAGAGTGGTAATGCCAAAAATGAGAAAATTACAATAGAAAACAATGTAAATGGCAGTAACAGAGAGTGGTAATGCCTATAATTAGACCTAGAAATTGCTTAAAGGGGTAATTAGACATGTAAATCTGTCTATAATTAGACCTAGAAATTGCTTAAAGGGGTAATTGGGTATTAGAAAATAGATTACTTTAAGTCCAATGATGAGGTAATGCTGCTAAGTACTTTAAAAAACAATTGGGTACTGATACAAAAAGAAAACAATTGGATACACTAAGAGGTGAAGCAGAAATTACTAGATATCTTCATTAAAGTTCCTCTTGTTTCTATATAAACACTAAAAAAATTGGGTACTGATATGTTTCTAACTCGCACTAAACAAGATATTGTTTATTCAGTTCCTCTTGTTTCAAAATATACAAACACTAAAAAAACAATTTCTAGATATCTTCATTGAAGTTGTAGTAAAAGTTCATTTTCTGAAACTCTGAGATGAAGGAAATTTGGAAGCCGAATGTCTGTAATGCAGAAGAAATCAATCTTTTGACACAAAATAATAATCAACTTTTTTAAAAAAAAAAGTTATTGTCTTATACGTATGAAGTAAATTGTTTGGACGTGTGTTTTTTTGGATTTTATATAGAAGTACAAATTAATAGATTAGAAATTATCGTTATAATTCCAATATATTGTGTTACATTAAAAATGAATCAATTCGGGATGACTATTGTTCAATATTTTATAAAAACAATTTATAGGAATCTTTACAGCAACCGAGATATTATCTCTGGTGGTGAGCTTTTATGCCAACCCTCAACAACTTGCAATATTTATTCCTATTATCTAAATCGGTTCTGTCCACAAAAATCTGTCTATAATTAGTTAGTATAAAGGACTACAACAAATGGAAGACCAAACTTTTCCAATCTGAACGCCTAAGGGGCTACAACAACTCTTAATTCTGATCCTATAAACACCAACAAAAATCCATAACAGGACTCGTATAACACTGAAACCTATAGTTAAGAAACCAACCCTCACAGACCTCAAGACTATACCTTTTTACAAGCTTTCTGAAGAAATCAGGCACCCTGGACATCCATACCATGCCCAACACTATCCATTCACAACCCACAAAAGAAAAACCAGAGAGAATTGGTTATTTCACTTCAATCAGCCTAATTGACCCCTCCAAATACTTCATCAACCACAATTCGATAACAAAACACTGTAGCAAGATCAAAACATGAAAAAAATCGCCACCCAAATTCCTTTCCCCACTTAAGCATGCAAATCACGTAGCCTTTGAATCTCCCCCATGCATTCAGATCCCAAAACATATAATTTTTGCCACCTAAAACATATAATTTTGCTACCAGAAAACAAAAATGAGAAAACAAATTACATTTTTCTGTCCAGATATCACACAACACACAGAAAATTGTCACTTTACTGTCCCCCGATATCACACACTCCTGGACATTGCATAAACAATTAAACACACCATTAACATTAACTAGTATTGTATCTTTTTGAGCTTGTGGCCCCAACACCAATGCAACTAGTATTGCATAAACGCATTAAAAGTTACAGTAATCCCATTAACAGTAATAAGCAACTGAACATGAGCTCGCATGGCACCCATAAACCCGAGACTGGCGCTCATAAACGCATAAACACATTAACGCATTAAAAGTTACAGTAATCCCATTAACAGTAATAAGCAACTGAACATGAGCTCGCATGGCACCCATAAACCCGAGACTGGCGCTCATAAACAAGACAAATACACCAACGATTTTAAGCTTGGATTTGTAAAATAAGACGGGTGAAAAAACAAATTTCTTTTGCTGAATGGCAAACAACAAACTTTCCATAGTAGTACAGTGTTTAAAAACACTAAGGATCATTGCCTGAGTGAGAACCCTCTCACCTCTGCCTTTTCTTCTCATCTTCGTAGCAGGCCGAGCCAATGCCGAGGACGAAGTCGGTCAGGAGTGGAGAAAATGCACGCACCCACCGGTCTGCAAGATCCCACGAAATGGTCGCTCGAGCTCTGCAACCGAACACGCCAAAAACCAGACTGAACGAGCTCCCTCTCCATTTCCCATGAAATCCCATGGCGCGTTTTGGTGGTGGCAGGGTCCATAAACCTACCCGCGCGCATTAACGGCTGGTGGGTGAGCATTCAATGCATGGCGGTAGCCGGACAACAATGGCTGGCGAGGTGGCGAGTGGACAACACTTGGTCCCATGCAAAAATGGCGGTGAACTTTTTTGACATCTCCACAAACGCGGATCTCAAGAATTTGGTCACATATAATGAATGGGAATTAAAATATAATGAATTGAATAACTATCTCAAATCATATCACATATAATGAAGATTTAACATCTCAAATCATATTCATATTGAGATTTGACTATTCGTAAAAGTTCTTAATTTCTTATAAGTAGGTACTTACACGCATTCAAATTCATAATTGGAACTTGTTTGATGTAATGAAAGCAAATGGAAAATCTCCACCCATAGCTTATCAAAGACACAGTTTCACACTAACACTATTTCCATACTTGCAACTTGTTTTATGTAATGAAAGCAACTGGAAAATCTACACCATAAAATCAAATCCTACATTGTCATACACCTATTTAAACTCACTTCTATTTCTACAAATGATTATCGGCACGTGGTTTCACACTCACACTATTTACACCGCCGTAACTCACTCTTTATCAAAGACATGGTTTCACAGAGAGTCCGTAATGATGATCTATTAAATACATCTAGTCATAACGATTAAGCCACCCAAGGCTTGGGAAGAAAAGATTGTTTGAAGCGGTGGTTCTTTCTCCATTGATACCTGGAACTGACGCTAAGCAATGCATGTCCAAAATTGCATGACATTGTTGATATTTGTTTCTTCCTCTAAGAACGTGAGGAAGGAGTCATCTGCAAAATACTCATTGACCAATCGAAGGGGAGTTGGGAAGGGAGTTGAATTCCTTTCACAAGCCCTTGATCCCAACCATGGGCAAGGAGAAACTTAAAACCTTCAAAGAGCTAGCACATAAAGAGCAAAGCAAAGGATAACCTTGCCTAATAGAGTGGAAAAGACCAAACTGCTCGAAAGTAAGACCATTCATAGATAGAGAGGCAGTGGCATTTGAAAACATCATTTTGACAGAGGTGATGAAAACCGAACCGAAACCCAATGCTTCAAGCATCACCAAAATGAAATGCCATTCAATCCTGTCATAAGATTTTTCAAAGTCAATTTTGACAAACATGGCAGGTTTTTTAGAGGTTCTTGCCCACTCCATGCCTTCCCAGACATCCAAGATATTATCCAAAATGTACCTGCTCTATATGAAAAAAAAGGCTATTTTTTTCACAATATCCTAGCCACTTATTTTAAAAAATCTAGTTTGGTATTTGTGCAAATCAGTTTTTCAAATCGGATTCGTAAGTAAATACATTGCAAACCAAAGTATATAACTCAAACCCCACATGGAATTTTTGGTCGTAGCAACAATTTGGACAATTGGTGATTTTTGTATTCGAGTTGTGAAATATGTTATCAAGGGGGCTATCAATTTTTAATAATGGTGATGAGAAGTTTTTTTAGGTGAAAAAATAATAATAATTAATTTTTTTTTTTCTCAACATTTATCTTTGAAAGGAATGTATATAATGGGAAATATCCCTCCCATAGTTGACAACGCCGGTGAAATCAAAGGTGGTAAGGGCACTCTAGAAGATATTGAAGCACGACTTATTTGAAGCCATTGAATGCGAAGAAGGAAAAAGAGATACATGATCTATTATGGTTCGTTGAATGTGACCGCCACATCAGACTACAACTCACCACATGACGAGAGATGGTCACGAGACTCATATTACGTCATCATTAACAAGAAGGGATGTAAATGACACATCAACATTGGGTAGAATTTTGGGAAGGAAAGTTGTGAGTGGAGCTTCAATGGCTAGGTTGGAAATTTACAAGGTCTATTGGCCCATCCTCAGTAGAGACTATACAATTGAGAACACATGTATTGATGTTAGTATGTTTGCTACCCTAGATGATGCATTAAAAGAAAGAGTTCACGTGATGAGTATTTCAATTGGAAGCAATAGAAATCCCAAGGAATATTTGTGGGATATTATACGTGGAAAGAATAGATTGTGCTAGCCACGAGACTCACATCACATCAACCACAATTGGCAGGGAGGTAAACGACGCATCAACATTGAGTGGATTTATAATCAAGAGAGCTACGTGTAGAGATCTGATGGCTAGGTTCACATGTATGACCATTTTTCATAACCCGTTGGATTAACGAGGGGCACTCCCAAAGAGCAGGTAGGATCTGTTACATACCAATCTCATTCTAAAATAGACGCTATGAATCTTATACAACAATGGTGCAAGGATAACAGGGATTCGTTTGAGAGGTTGGAGAAGCACGGGAATGCTATTGGAAGCCACAAAGCTGGTTGCGGATTTCTGGTCGAAAATATTTGTAGCGACATGCCGAAGTGAAAAAACAAGTTACGTATGAGCTACGTCTCCTTGTAAAATATGAGATGGAAAAGCATATCTGCATCATCGAGGTAGGGGGTCCCCTTTTGGTCCCCCTTCTCTCATCAGAGGACATAAAAATTCAAGAGAACATTGTGACGACGTTGTTGAATCTTTCCTTCTACCACAACAATAAAGCCCTGATCATACAAAACCTAGATTCTATGGATGCGATAATTGGCATCCTAAAATCCTGGGTGCAGCATGGATACTAAGGAAAATGCAGGAGTGATGATTTTTGGTCTTTCCATTTCCACCACTCCCTTACAATTGTCTCTACTCTTCCTTTTTTTTTTTGTTCTCCCCTGATTCGAAAAAATAGGATATTAATCGAATGTGTTCTTCCTAAATCTGACCTACATAATTTTTCATTTTAAAGTTTATTACATTTTATTATTTACATTCTCCCCAAAATTTTAGAGTTACCCTTCACATTTTTTTGAAAAGATTAATGTTAATAAAAAAGAGGCATCTTTTCTCACTTAATGAAAACCGGTAGCTTCCTTTCTCTTTAACAATTGCTTACATAGATTACCACCAAAAATAGATATTTATATTTATCATACATGCCTTTATAATAGATTACCACTCTTATTCCATTGGTAAAGAATCGAACTTGGTGGAATAAGAGTGCAAGAATTCATTGAAGCTATCCAAAAAGAGACGAGCTATGTGGTTAGGAAAACCAAGCAAATTAGACACATGTTTGTTACATTCGATGGAATTGTTTCAAAGCTCCTATTATGGTGCAAGGTGGAAGTCTGCTGGGAAAAGTGAATTGTAATTATATCTATCTACAAACATAAATAATCACTTCCATATAAAATATGAAACTTCATACTTGTGGATATGGGTAATTTAACCAAAAGACTAACTATGTCTCCAGAAAGGTACCTACTTTACTTGTCATTTATTCATACAAGCAACTAAAGACTTGACATATCTTTGCTACAGTGTAAAGACACCAATTATTGCAAAAATGAATCGCGTAGAAATAAATTCTAATATGAATGCAACCTTTATTTTTCAAAATCAATGTTATATTGTCATAAATATTATTTCGAACATCAAAGATTCATTCTTCCCATGAGAGGTTTATATTGGACATGTGCCCTTTGATGCTTGATTTGTACAAAGACTAATTAATTTAATCTAGAGAAAACTCAATTTGAACTTGAACATGATCTTTTCCTCCTAACAAGAAGCCTCTCAAATCGTATAGAGACTAATTACAGGACCCCCTTCTATTACTGCAACAAAAGGCTGAAATTTTTGTATTTTTTAAAAAAAAAAAAAAATTTGAATGATTTATTAAATAAAATCTGAATTCATGATTTTTTGAACCCATATACATTTTACACATGTCCAAGTATTTTTAGATAATTAATAAAAAAATCTTGAATTAACATACTTGTTGTTTTGTGCCAACCGTCCAAGATGTTGTTCCGAGAGAATAAATCTAAGAAAAGTGTAAAAAAGTGTCTAAGGTTGGTATAATCAACATTAATCCCATAAGTCTACCATTGGGTCCACAAACATGTCTTGAATTGTCCACAAAATACTTACAATACTATGATGGAAAACAAAGATCCTTTAAGAGGGTCACTACACATGAATGAAAAATGTCTCAAATAAATGCGGTCTCATATTTTGCATTAATGATTATTACATGTGAAATATTTGAGAAAATACCTCAAAGAAATGTGATCTCATAGATTGCAATGATTGCATGATATGTACAAATAAGGTTGTTGAAAAGGCATTTGAAAATATAGTTTGCATGTGTACCATCGAATCCAAAAACTTTCCAACATATATCAAAGCATAATAAAAATAAAAAGAGTAGACTAACAGAGCTTGGTAAACCATTTCATAGCAGAATCTATTTACAATCCAATGAATTTTCGTAATCCTAGTCTAATCTTGTAGACATTTGCAAACCAATCAAATGTTATAAATATATAAAATCATAAATTACACTTTCATGTGTTAGGATTTATGTATAACAAATTCTTTTCAGTTGATTAGGATCAACAACTTTGTTGTCTTCTAATAAATTATGTATTTGATATCCCATGATAATTAATTATATTCAAATTATTAGATAAAATCATGTGATTGTTCCTCTTCATCATCATGTCAGTAGATATAATTATATATGGATTACAAACAATCGAGCTCCCCGAATGAATAAGATGAAATAATTTCGGGTTAAATATGGAAGAATTAGAAATAATTTCTCTTCTAATTGATGTGGTCAAAATTGGCTCGAAGAGATAAAATAACATGTGATTGTTACACTTGAGGATTGATTTAGATGCTTCCATATAAAGAAATCATATCGAACTTCAAAACCCCATCATTTTGAAGTTCATGGCTAAGTACATATTTAAATATACATTGCGAGTTATTTGAAAAATTATGTTAACTCTTAAACTTTGTGAAATGTCCAGAAAAAAAAAGGCTCTATTCCTATCTAAAATTAAGAACTACAATAGCATTGAAATATTATCATCCTATTATTATTATTATATTACCCCGTGATATTCAAAACATACAGTCCTAAAAGATACATTTGATCCTCTTGCATACAAAAGAATCGAACAAATTGGATCTAAACATTTTGTATGGAACTATGCTTGGTATGGAAAATATTGTTTGATAATGTCTATATTAAGAAGCCTAAAAAATCCAAATAATTTCATGTTATTTATTTTATAACCTTGTCTTTAAAAATATTAAAAAACCAAACTTCTAATTATATGGTACACCTATTGTAAATTTATGGAAAAGTAACACTCTCATATTGCTCTTCAGAACTCCCCTTAGTTGGAAATTCAATTCTCACAAGATATTTATTTTCCTTGATCTCGTTTCAAAATTTATTATCAATAGAATGTCTTATGTTTATATCCCAAAATGTACATAGCTGAAAATTATTGTCCCCAATAATGCACTTCTATCGCAGATAATCTTGATGATGATAAACCTATCCACAAAAAAATACTTCATATGAAGGAGATTTCCAAGAATATTCAAGAAGAAGCATCACAACCTTTCCCAAAAGTATTGTCACGAGAAAGAAAAGGACAACCTCCATAAAATCAATAAAGCATGGTGATCCCAAACAAACACCGTATTGATAATCTCATATACATACATATAAAAGATGAATAAAAGTGAAATATTACACAAAAAAAAAACAAATAAGTTCAAAGAAGCTCATTATATGGGTGTGTAGTGATTTTATATGCTTTAAATTGTTATTGTTTATCACTTTTACTTGCAAGGATGCTAACAAAGGTTTCGAGTTTGGCTTCGCACCTATTAATTGTATTTTTCGAAAAAACATATGAGACTTTTCAACAGACATACAATCATGACACCACACTTCCTTCATAATTTTTTTCAAAAAATTCATGTGCCTTATGTATCTTTCAACATTTTACAAGCCTATCTATCAAGACAACCACAACTACATATGATAAGAGAGCACATTCCATTATTCCATGTTATATCTTTGCACGCTTCCAAGCTCCAATTTTGGAACAAGATGGAAGTATGCCAAAAAAATTTGATGAGTCGACTTTACAGTCATGACATGTTCCATAGAGACCCAAAAAACATACATCACTAATGCCAACTAGACTTCCCAAAAAATGCCAAGCAACCCCTCGTACCGAGCCTGATACGTATCTGGTATGGGTATGGGTATAAGTACAGTTTAGGCACACTACGAGTACGTATCAACATTCCCTAAGTATGTCATGGGTACTTAAATCCATACCTGGGATGTACCCAAAACATAGCCACACTTTATTTAATTGCAAAAATAAAGTAAACTTGAGGGCTTTGACCAAAATTGAACCTTGGAAAGTTTGTGTGAGATTCAATATTTGCTAATAGGCTCCTAAGGGTCAAGAGAGATGAAAATGAATTCATTTGGTTGACTTATTATTTGGGGGATTTCTTGTTACTCATCATGGGATTTCTTTAGTCAATTTGGAAGGAATGGGAACAAGTAAAGCACTTGGTGGTTGGGCAACCTATCTTCTCTTCCTTAGACACTAGGTCCTAAGCCTACAAATCAATTTCGTTAAATATGAAATATAATGACAATATCCTTACCTTGATAAGAGTCTGCTCATACCTCCTTTAGTTTTAAAAAGGAATTAAAATATTTCATGACTTGTACAGATTTGGGAAGTGGATGGAGTTGACACACCTTGAAGCTTTATAAAAGCTTCCTCAATATCAATTCGAGAATGTATACAATGCTAAAAAATTCTTTCACACTTCCCTTTCTTGGACTAATTATGGAGGATGGGAGTGTATTTTGGGATATTATGAGGTGGATCAAATCCCCCCCTCTCCAAGATCCTACCTCCAAACAACTCTTTGAAAATATTTTCTTCGAGCCCCAAAGCATTCCTTGCACCTTGAAAACAAGTGGAATGTTTATGAGCCCATTACTATATGGAATCATAGATTCAATATTTTGTGGGCTTATTGTATTCACTCAAAGAAATCTTGCTTTATATGGATTCTAATTCATAATAAGCTTGTTGTTGGCTTCTAATATTTTATAGGTTGTTGCAACTATAAGCTTGTTTTCATTAAATTTTTATACATATTTATATTTTTACCTTTTAAAAATATATTGTATGAACATACCCACAAATTAATGTTCCCGAAGTTTTTAATATTTTGTTATTTCAATGTATCGTACCTGTAGACACCTAAAATGTCTACATGACTAATTAACATTAATCATGTCCTATATTTTAGCCTAATCACCATTTATCTCGCAACTGAGTCCATTTTAGTTCATTTTGTATCATCTAATATCTCATTTCATAATTAATCCATTTATTCTAATATTTCATCATCTCTATAAATATCCTATTAAAAATCCCTTTTATAACATACATTATATATCATTAATCCTTTTATCCCATTTTATTAGTAATATCTTTTATTTCATTAAATTATATCTTATTACCCTATTATAATCCCTATTAACATTTATAGGAATTTAATATTCCTACACCTCACCTACCCTACACATCCCTATGTAGACACCAAATTTGTGTCTTACGACCCTTGTGACCCGCATCTCATCTCGCAATCTAACCTCATCACCTAAACCTTACACAATTATTTATTAATTACCTTGTAATTGATAAATCCACATCACCTTACCTGCCACCTCATTTTGTCACCTCATCATGACCTAGCCCTAACCCTAAACTAACCTAATTAAGACCTATAACTTGGTCCACACCTACACCCATGACTAATGACCCCTTTCGCACCCAAAACCGACCTTCTAGCCACTTGACCAAGCCCGCAACTAATCTCTCGGGAGAAAAGCGGGGAAAGTGGGCTATTTTACTAAAAATAGCCTACTTTTTCCTTACCGATGCGGTTCCTACTGACCGCCGGTTACGTAACCACCATCGGCTCCCGAACCAGAAACAAAGGGGGAATGATTTTTGAATCAACAGAGATCATTGGGAGCGAAAAACAGAGTCCAGATCTTCACTTGACCGAGCAGAGACGAGTGAAGAAACCAGAAGTGTTTGCAGCAAAGGAGATCAACTTGCATCTTCATCAAAACCAGTAAGTCACATCTTGCATGTCTTCTGTTATAACATTTCTTATGCCTTTTGAATCACAGTCCTTATAAATCCATCCCTGAATCCACCACCAAGGGTGCATATTACGTCTAACTGTCATCCATCTACCTCTCATCATCTCATTTCTTAATATCATCCATAAACCAACCTTACAAACACCATAGCTACCAAGAAACACAAACACCCTACCAAAACAACCAACCTACAGGTCCTAAACCCAACCGACGTTGGTTATCAGAAACCGGTATCGGTCACCCTGACTATAACCAGAAACTAGCCTTCTCTTACCCGCTTCAACCAAGTAATTTAATTGATATTTTGAGTCTTTTGTGTTAATTCATATTAGCAGGGAAACTGACCACCTTCGAAAGGAAGTTTTATATTTCCTGGGCCCAAGGCAGTTTCCTCATTTATTGTCTAATCAAAAATCTTGTGGTCTTGTGTTCTTATTTGCAGGTAGTCCTTCCAAGACAAAAAGGAGTTCTTCGCAGTCAACCTGATCTTTCTCTACGGTACGCACACACCATCTCGACATTCAACAGGTATTCCTCCTAGCCCTAACCTTATCTGTTTCTAAAAGGAATGAAAGGATAGAAGCAACTCTATTCCCAGAAGCCGAAACATTCCGAGCGAAACATTTTGGCACGCTCGGTATTTTATTATTTTGGTAAAAGAACTTGCTTTGTTTTTTTGCATCTTGCATTAGTGAAAGTCATCTCTTTTGCTTCATCGAATATCATTTTCGATTTGGGTTTAAAACACGTGCATTGCATCCTTGCTTGTTGTTTTTAGTTCTAGTGAACATAGATTAAGTAATAGGTCGTACACGTGGGGGTGATATCCACGGTATTGACAGGAAATTAACCTTACATTCACTGCACAACACATACCGAATCACTTCACAATTAACACAACAGCTCAAACATCCCCCCTTTTCCGCGGTATTCCTCCGCCCGATTGAGGTAACCTTATAAGCCAAAACAAACTTGACACTTCCCCTAGGTTTTTTTGTTTAGGATTCTGACATCATTCTACGTCTAAAGGCATAAGCCCACAATAACTAAAATTAACCCTAGGGTTAGTCTCTGGATTTGCGTGTGCATCTTGCTTGTTTTCAGTTCTGTTTTCTCTGTCATACTTTGTCTTCTGTGATCAATAATTTGACAAGTGTACTAAACGTTGTTAAAAATCAAATTAGCAGCCTTTTATATCTTGTTATCCTAGACTTCTGACACCGGCATCGGTTAACTGACCGACGTCGTCTGCTCTCTGACCGACATCGGTTATTAGACCGATATCGGTTCTTCTATTACACCCCGACAAACCAAGAACTGTCAATTTCATCATTCTCGAGGGTCGTTTCTGTTCTTGATAGATTGAAACCTTACTGTGTGCTCTTGTCCATGGTTGTTATCACTCGGAAGCAAGCCGCCGCCATGGTTTCACATGCCTGCTCTGTGCCTTTGCCTGAATCACCCCCTTCACATTCTATAGGGAACCCTACGGACACCAGTGAGATCCCCAAAATTCCTGTAGGAGACAAGGACTTTGCCAAATTTCTGGATGCTAATCTTAGTATTTGACAATACTATTTGTCTCATGCCCCGACCGTATGCACGATGGTCAGCTCCTTGTTGGCATTCCTATTAGTATAGCTGCTCATTTAGCTCCCACTCCGCCTGATAACACCGCCTTGCTTCCTGCACCTTTAGCCCCATCTCCCAATCCGACAGCTTCAGAGGTTCATACGACTCAGATTGGTTTTCCTTTGGCTAATCTTGGACACCACATATCATTACCACCAATTGCCCCTACCTCATCTCTCTTGCAGACCACTCCATTCATGACTTGCTCTCTGCCACCAATCCACACGAGCTTTCCTTCTCAAGCTCCGCCTACCTTTTCATTCCCATACACGTATCCAGTAACCTCAACATCTTATATGGGACATCCCTATTCTGTCGCCTCAACATATTCATCCTCCATACCTTATCGCACTTAGCCCCACCATCGTCTCAGCGGAGGCCCTTGGCCCAATCTACCTCCATTTACCACAACCGCACCATCATCTCATCCAACCACAGATTTCATCAAACAAATGATGGACAAAATGCAAAATCTGGAGGCTTCTGTGTCGGGAAGTCGTAGCGCCTTGACATACGAGCAAGTTTTTCGGGAGCCCATTCACCCTTCTGTTCCCCTTCACTCATATCCTCCTCAATGGGAACTACCGAAATTTACTCATTTTAATAGTAAAGAGGATCCTCAACAACACTTGCAATCATTTAGACATGCTTGTTATTTGATTACCCATGATGATGCCTTATTACTCCGCACATTTCCCATGTCCTTATCAGACCCGCCTTGAGTGGTACAAAGTTGATTTAACCCAAAGACTCAATCTTCTCTTTTAACCAACTAGCCCAATCTTTCTTGGATCACTTCTCCATTAACATTGCTAAGAAAGTATCCATCACCGACCTTTATGCCATCCGACAATTCAAGATGAATCTATCGCAGATTTCGTCGGACGATGGCGTGCCTTATCAACCAACTTACATATGCCTTGCCTCGATGAACTTATTGAACTTTTTACGCGGGCATGTGCTAAGCACATCTCTCCTACTCTTCAAATTCAAACTTTCCGCACATTTGATGAGGCCTTTACCATGGCTCGGAAACTAGAAATTCGAGCCTTAGAAGAAGATAAATTGCGGTTGCAAGCAACAAAACCCCAATTTCCGAACTCCCGATTCTACCAATAAACCAAACACCACCACTCCTCACGCGTCCACTTCTTCTAAATCAAAAGCGTTGTCCATGCGGTGATGGTCAAATCTCAAGCCCCGTCTAATACCCCACCAAAACCACCTATAAGTATAAATCGAGCCCATCAATTACACTCCACTTGGGAGAAACCTATGGTGTCATCTTGGAAAAATTGCTCAAGGCCGGAGCTATCACCTTGCCTCCTGTTAAACCTCACTCCGGGTTTGACTCCACTCGCACTATACCTTCCTGGTACAAAGAAAATGACTTCTGTAACTTTCACCGTGTAAAAGGACATAGTCATGAAAACTGCAAGATGTTGAAAAACATAGTGCAGGAAATGGTTGACGCAAGGGATATAACCCTCGATAATCCTAATGCCCCTGCCAACCGAAATTTGAAAATCTTCAACAAACCATTCCCGAATCACTCTCCCAACAGTAACACAAACCAGGATATCTTAGCCGAGGAGAGTTTTTATGAGATCCATGCAGTCTTCGATACCCAGCCAAAAGCCTCTATCAAGAAAATTTTGAATCAAGCCTCTTCATTAACACAGAGCCCGAACCTCCTTTACCACCATCAAGCCAAAGCGAAATCATTCCTTTACCCGTAAAGGAGTTAGCGCCTGAGACTTCTCTTCCCACCGATGAGTCTTCTTATACCACATCCCTACAAGACTGCGAACGGATGTTATCTAATCTATCTATTTCCCAGACTTCCCCTTCTACAGCTCTTGCTACACAAGAGGAAGGTACGCCACTCCTTTTGACATCCTTAGACGAGAAATCTCTTGCACCGACATCACCAAATTCTTTCACCATGACGGATCCTCTCGAACATGCCCTCTTACCTATTAGTTCTTCATCGCCTAAATCTTTTCAACGACCGCTTGACCTCTTAACATCTATTGATACAAAGTGCCTCACCTACCCCTGTATCACACCCACAGTGGACTCTGGAATCACAACCCACCTTTCTTTCGTACATAACATTTACAATTCAAACCTGAAGACTGTCATTCTCCAGAAGATAGACGAATCCTATGGGAACGTTTGAGTACCCCTTATTCTACTCAAATGTAGATGAGCGATCCCGACACCTCTACCATATACCCGAAGTGTTTACAGAAACTCAAAATGCCTATGTCCTCATTCTCACCCCCGCATCTATACCAAGTATCCCATCCACCTCTCGTTAACCTAACCAAATCTTCCCCTACACTTGGGGACCTCACCAATACCAGTCTAACACACCCGCCTAAGCGACTATATTTATCCAAACACAAAGCCGCCCGCCACCTAGGAGACAAACTCAACCTGTGCCTCTACCACAATCAAAACCATCATCATCACACCTACCTTCCTTATTGGGACCTCATCCTTCCACCTTGCATCAATATATCATACCTCCTGCGTCTTCTTCAACACGACCTACACTTTCTCGCACCTATATCTGAGAGATCTAAGGGTATATCAACATTATCACCCCATGTATCCGTCCACCCATCAACCCTAAACAAACTCCATCATCAAAGGATTTGTTTTTGTCACTCCCTTTCTCCGTGGTTGTTTTCCGATACCACGTCATCTCGTAGCCTCATCATCTAACCAGCCGAACGTAGCTCCTACGCCAAAGAAACCACGTTTAGTGAAAACCACGCGTCAACACCCCTTGGCTAAACTACCACCCGTATGAACCAACCACGCCCAAACATTACCGAAATCCACACAACCAATACCCTCATCCTCCTCCGATTTTGACCCACTCAAAGGATCTTACGCCAAAATCCTTGCTATGTTGGTGGAGAGTGCGACCATTTCCCTACCCCCACTTAGACTCTATGACCTGTTTAAACCTCGGCCTATAGGTTACGATGAGTCTAAGATCTGCGCTTATCACCGCACACCAGGGACATGATGTGGAGGGATGCAAAGCTTAAAAAACCATCCTTCGTCAGTACCTCTCCCGAGATAGAAAGGTTAAGAAAGACAACTTACGAAGGGAGATACCTTTAGCTTCATTCCCTCTCCTATACCATCTGTCCCCGCCTCACCAAGATATATCATTATTACAACCCCACCTCTGGAAAACCATAATTTATCCCAACCATCTTCCTCATCTCAAGTCTATGAGATTAACATGATCAGTGTTGCTACCCAAGCGCAGAAAAACAATGAGAAAGCTAAAGAAAGCACACCTGCGTCCTCTCTTTCTCCGTCCACCATCCCGATTGCACCACCACCCAAAGTGGTTATTCGTGGACCCACTTACCCCGTCTCTAATGGAGTTGCCCATCGAGCCATGATCAAACAGCTTCACCAATCACCCATAAAAATGACACTATATGATCTCATTCAGACTTCTGAATCTCATCGACAAGCTCTCGTTGAAATTCTTCAAGGGATCGAGGTCTTACCTAATGAAACCCTTCCGTTGCCTCCATTCTAACACCCAATCACGTTGCCTCTCTCACCAAACAACCCACTGCCCCAACCACTTCTGTCTCTGTACCACAAGCTGCTGCAGTCAGTTTCTCTGAAGATGAAATTGTTGACTTTGGTACAGAAGACCCTGACCCTGCCCTTTTCATCTCCGCTTACGTCCGGGACATTCGGGTACGTCGTGTTATGATTGACGGGGGCACTAGCCTAAACATCATCTCTTCAAAAGCCTTCCAACAAATGAATATCCCTTCTAGCTACATGTGTGCCAACCCCATCATGTTGCGGTCATTTAATGACGCTATTACCTCTACCTTAGGCACCGTGATCCTCAACATTCGGGTAGGACCACGTACTTTACCCGAACTCTTCTATGTCCTTGAGGAGAGTTCCAATATAATATATTGCTTGGGTCGTCCTTGGATCCGGGCCATGGGATGCGTTCCCTCAACATTACAT
Organism: Taxus wallichiana var. yunnanensis; assembly: GCA_018340775.1. NCBI lineage: Eukaryota > Viridiplantae > Streptophyta > Pinopsida > Cupressales > Taxaceae > Taxus > Taxus wallichiana. The sequence continues at coordinate 163,294,314 of CM031241.1, read as the reverse complement.
AGGTGCATAAAATTTGAGTACGAGGGGAAATCCTACACCGTAAAAGCTGATCCTCCCCCTTTAAAACCTGCAATATGTTATACCACCCAAATGATGTGCTTGTACCAATCAAGACACCCGTTCATTCAACCCAACCATCCTCTTCAACTGTGCCTCAACCATCCACCTCAACCGCACCTACGCTTTCAACTGATGAAACCACCGTCGCAAAACCACTTCCCTTCCCGCAGCTAACATCCCAACCGCGGACCCCTTAGTAGATGTTTTTCAGCGCCTTACGCTGGGGGAGTATCGCCTATATAACGTTAGTTCTTTCCATACCCACAGGAGTATGGACAGTACATGCACATCCTACCTATGACCGTCGTGTGGGGGAAGTAATCCCCTACGGACCACCGCATTGCCGCACTAACCTAACATATGGGGGTGTCGATGCATCTTCCGTTGCCCCTGAGCCTCCTCTTGGTGTGGTTCCTTTCTAATCCGATTTTCAATACCTTACCAATCGTCGCTTCGCCCTCACCTTCTTGACTCCGCTGTGCTTGGAAAGGCTTTGGTTTTGGTCTTTATGAACAAGGCCGACATACACTTATCCCCATCACCACACGCAAAAATAATGATCGTAGTGGAAAAACTCAGCTTCTCATCACCCTACTATCCACAAGCCAATGAACAAGCCGAATCCTCTAATAAAACCCTAACCAAAATCCTCATGAAAGTTGTCAATGAGTCCGGATGAAATTGGCACGATCACATCCCCTTTGCCCTTTGGGCTTATCATACTAGCATCCGTACCTCTACTAATGCCACCCCTTTTTCTTTGGTATATGGTACCGAGGTGTCTTACCTCTTGAAATACAAATACCCTCCCTCAGAATATCCCTTCAGGATATTATCACCAACGATGATTTCCGCCAAAAGCGGTTAGCCCAATTGGAGCTTCTTGACAAATGTCGTCTTACAGCTCTCGATCACCTTCAAATCTATCAAAAATGCATCAAGCGTGCTTATGATAAGCGACTTCATGAGCGTACCTTTAAGGTTGGTGATCTTGTCCTCAAAGAGAATCAACATGTAACCAAACTAGAAAAGAGAAAACATGGAAAATTTGCTCCCAATTGGATTGGGCCTTATATAATCACTCACACTTATGGATCAGGCACTTATCATTTAGCTTCACTTAATGGTAAACCTGAGCCTGAGCCTCTTAATGCCTTGCATCTTCGACCATTCTACTATTGAATTTAGTGTTATATCACTTCTTATCTACCTCTTTGCTCGTCCCTTGAGCTCATTTACCGCTACACACACTTTGTTTCCTATATCTCAAAATAAAATCAAGCTCACTTCTCACCTCCCCTTAACGATGCCTTCCTTTTTAGTCTAGTCCATGACTTCAAAGTATTAAAATAAGCCGTATTCTTATGGGATTTTCTTGAGTCAAACTTCCTACTAAACTAGATGCTTCACGCCAATGACAGAACATCTAGTAATCTCTAAATTAAATATAGACTGCTCCTCGAAGGACAGCTATATGCCGAATCATATCTCGCTATTATATATAGATTGCTCCTGAAGGACAATTTATGCACTAAAATCATATCGCTACTATAAATATTTGCTCCCTCGAAGGACAGCTATACACGGTCAGCCTTTATTAGAAGCTTCTCGCATTGCTCAGCCTTCGTGAAGACCTCAAGATAATACAATCAATATCCTTGTAGACTTCCCGCATCGATTAGTCTACATTCAATAAAATAAAGCCTCATTCAAAAGAACTTTTGAGTCATGGACTTGTCTATTTAGGGTAGGTTATCTTTTGTCAGAACACTCACTTTGTCATGAGTTCTCCGTACCTCAACTATATCATCCACCTCACCTCACCATTTGTTTCAACTCAAGGGACGTGTCGTACACCTGATAGGTTGTGATCATACAACTCTTTTCACCTATTGACTTCTCGTCTATGCACGGTACCTAGGGCTTCAAGTTCGTTCTATGTTGTGTGGTTTGTTTTGCTCTTTTCACCTACGGAGAAATCTTTCCTCTTTCCTGCACCACTAGGATTGTGTGTTGATCTTAATCGGGACATGGTTCCCTACCACTTGGGTAGGCTAACTTTCGCTTCTCTTGTACCTTTTACAACATCACCAATTCGTTACCAACACCATCAACCTTACCTTACCAATATTACTATCAATACTTTTACCAACCAACCAATCGCCTAACCATACCTAAATTTCCTGAATTCACCTCTCCCTGGTCCTAAGGGAGAACTACATCGGTCTGAGGCCCCTCCTTGCTTTGTGCAATGGGCTATGTAGGCAGCACTTTGGAGACATGGTGTCTCCCAAGGTTAGCTCGACCATCCCCTACCATAACCTATCATATGTGGTAAAAATAAATATTTCTGTGTATTTCTATTTAATCACATTCCTCTTTATCCTTTTTCAAAACACCAAAAGTCAAAACGCAAACATTCTTATTATTATCATAACTCAAATCAACATACATATCCAGCTTTATTTAGATGTTAAACAGATACATCTTCTCTATCATCGGCACGCAGGTCGGCATCCTTATTTATTCTTATACCTCGATAACATTTACTTAGACCCTCACGACTCATCCCGACCCAGGAGATGATCGTGATCGTCGACTCTCGCCGGGCCTCTCTGTCCTCAAAGGTACCACGGCTATTGGAACCGCCACCGATCTCGCCAATCTCTCCGTAACATATGAATACACCCTCTCGCATGGAGGAATCCAGCCTCTAGTCTCTCCGCTCGTGACTCCACAATCGCTAACAATCCTCTTGTCTCATTCATCTGTGTTTGGAGTGATGAACTAAAATCTGCAGACGATCTCTCTCCGTTGTAATCACGGCTATGTCGTGGCGATCATGTACACCTCACTGCTCTCGCTACCCACCATAATCTATAGGCCTCTGCTGCCTCGCATCCATTACCCGCGATCGGCCGCTATCTCCTCTAGCCCTCGGAGGTGTTGGCCGGGGAGGTGATAATGCTTTGCCTCGGCGTCGATCCTCATATATGGTCTATAAGCCGGTGGTATGTCTGCACAAATCCAAATTGTCGCCGCACATGATCTAGCGGAATCCTCTCATACTCACACTGGCCTTTGCCCTGCGATCCACCTCAATCGCTCTACACCCCAACAATTTGGCCCGACCCAAGGCCTCACCCCAACCATTTGGTCCGACCCAAGGCCGCAACCCAACAATTTGGCCCGACCCAAGGCCTCACCCTAACCATTCGGCCCGACCAAAGGCCTCACCCTACCCATCCGGCCCGACCCAAGGCCTCGCCTAACAAACCGGCCCGACCCACGGCCCCGCCCTAACAAACCGGCCCGACCCAAGGCCTCGCCCTATCCATTTTGGCCCGACCCAAGGCCTCAACCTACCTATTCGGCCCGACCTAAGGCCTCAACCCAACAACTTGGCCCGACCCACTACTGTACTCACTTCGATACCTCGCCCAACATCAACAACATACACTTTTATCCACCCATCATATACCTTTTTGTTCCATTGTGCTCACTGTTCGTGTTTTAGCATGATTAGGGTCCTTGACTTGATTTGTCGACCAACTTTGCCTAAACCTAGACCGTGACGCTTATCCCAACCAAACCAACCATTTCGTACGCCGAACATGCCTAAACATTCCTGCACCCTACCCGTTATATACCCCGGAGCTACTTCCTATGCCTTGGATACCGAGGATTATATCACCCTTGTTTGGATAAACTATCGACCTTTGCCTATGCATTGTTGGTTTACTCACAAATCATGTACCCTAGTCACACTATTGCATTTCAACGTGCGTTTGCTTCCTGGACCTACCCCACCCTCTCACCATCATCTCTACACCATTTACCCTTTATCAACCCTATCCCTGATTTCACGTTCTCTCAATCTATGATAGATTTGAGGGGGATTACCTATACCCTCAACAGGAAAAACCACTTCATATTATTGTCCGTGCAACTTTACAAAACAAGCTACACGACAATAAGGGGCTAATGTAGACACCAAATTTGTGTCTTACGACCCCTTGTGACCCACATCTCATCTCGCAATCTAACCTCATCACCTAAACCTTACACAATTGTTTATTAATTACCTTGTAATTGATAAATCCACATCACCTTACCTGCCACCTCATTTTGCCACCTCATCATGACCTAGCCCTAACCCTAAACTAACCTAATTAAGACCTATAACTTGGTCCACACCTACACCCATGACTAATGACCCCTTTCTCGCACCCAAAACCGACCTTCTAGCCACTTGACCAAGCCCACAACTAATCTCTTGGGAGAAAAGCAGGGAAAGTGGGCTATTTTACTAAAAATAGCCTACTTTTTCCTTACCGATGCCGGTTCCTACTCGACCGCCATCGGTTACGTAACCGCCATCGGCTCCCTGTAAATGGGCTCCCGAACGAGAAACAAAGGGGGAATGATTTTTGAATCAACAGAGATCATTGGGAGTGAAAAACAGAGTCCAGATCTTCACTTGACCGAGCAGAGACGAGTGAAGAAACCAGAAGTGTTTGCAAAGCAAAGGAGATCAACTTGCATCTTCATCAAAACCAAGTAAGTCACATCTTGCATGTCTTCTCGTTATAACGTTTCTTATGCCTTTTGAATCACATTCCTTATAAATCCGTCCCTAAATCCACCACCAAGGGTGCATATTACGTCTAACCTGTCATCCATCTACCTCTCATCATCTCATTTCTTAATATCATCCATAAACCAACCTTACAAACACCATAGCTACCAAGAAACACAAACACCCTACCAAAATAACCAACCTACGGTGTCCTAAGCCCAACCGACGCGTCGGTTATCGTAAACCGATATCGGTTACCCCGACTATAACCAAACCACCTTCTCTTACCCGCTTCAACCAAGTAATTTAATTGATATTTTACAGTCTTTTGTGTTAATTCATATTAGCAGGAAACTGACCACCTTCGAAAGGAAGTTTTATATTTCGGGCCCAAGGGTTTTCTCATTTATTGTCTAATCAAAAATCATGTGGTGTTGTGTTCTTATTTGCAGTAGTCCTTCCAAGACAAAAAGGAGTTCTTCGCAATCAACCTAATCTTTCTCTACGGTACGCGCACACCATCTCGACATTCCACAGGTATTCCTCCTAGCCCTAACCTTATCTGTTTCTAAAAGGAATGAAAGGATAGAAGCAACTCTATTCCCGTAAGTGAAACATTCTCGAGCGAAACACCATACACCCGACCTTTCCATCAAATCTTGTCATTAATTATCCTAATCATGTGCACATCCTCACCTCTAAATCTAGAAGCTTTTCCATCTTTCCCTCTCATTTTAAAAATTCAAATATTCTACACTCTTCTATTGAATTAAAAAATTCAATAAAATCTCCACACAAAATATAGAATCCTCCAATCCTCTCATCAATTTCAACCATTGGATTCAATCCAAAATGGATTAATCCTGACCATCCAATTTTCAATCTCATCCTCCATGAGAGCAAGTTATTTTGGGAGGCCATCATCTTGCTACTTGAGTTTTGATCATCAAGATTCCTCAACAAATCCCCATCAATCAAGCAATCTTCAAGTAGCCATCCAAACATCCAAGAATCAACAATCCAATGGGAGGTGTTGTCCAAGTGCATCCACATCAAAAATCTAAAGCAATAAATCATCCTCAAGCACATCCAACCATCAAGGAAGGAGAATTGCATGCTAGACGGTAAGTGCATGTATTGTTCCTCTTCCTTTCATCTTTACTTGATTTGAGGTAGTTCATTTATTGAGTTTGCATGTTGCATTTGAATTGGTTTCATATTGATTCTATTTGTGCATGATAGCTTGATTTTTCACCTAAATTTTTGGTGCCCACCATGGGGCTTAACCCCCAAAGTATTTTTAATTTCTTGTTTATTATCATCTAATCACCAAACCGTCCAAATTTAGTTTCATAAAAATTTGATTTACACCTTTAAATTTTGAATTTTCAGGATTTTCTTCCGTATTAGCACGTTCGTGACCTATTTCATCGTGTTTATGAAACACTAGCACGTTTATAACACTTTAGCACTTTTGTTTGACCCTCAAAACATAACAATTTCTTTTTTACAAAGTAGTGCATTTATGACATGAAATGAAACGTATGACCTGAAACAACACATATGTGACCTGTTTTAGTGCTTTTGTTTTGTTGTTTTATTACCTAACTTCTAAGAGCCACAACGTTTGACCCCAAACTTGAAACAACTTCATTTTCATTTTTGGAAAGGAATTGAAGAGATCTATGCAATGAATGTGTAAATTTAGATTTTTATTGTATAATTTATTCATGGTTTTCATTTTCCTAAATCTTTTCTTTTTAACTACACATTAGGTTATCTTTTCTCATTAGAAACTACTAACACTTTGTATGCAGCCTCTTACACTTACCAAAGATTAGAAAATCAATCTAAAACTACTAATATTATTGGTTTTGTAGCACACGTTTATCCAAGAATTGGGGTTAGTTTCCAAACTACTAATCCAGTTTTTGCAGGGCCTCCTATTGAAGACCCCTTTTGCATTTTTTTAATTCATCCTTTTATCATTTAAAAAAAAACAAAAAAATCAAATATCTTTATATATTGCATCTTTCATATTGTGCGTGTTTGTTTGTTATACCCGAAGGTTGGATTTTGTGTATGCTCTCCTCTCACGCGTCCTTAGACGATCTTGAGGATAAAAAGTCACCACCTTCTCTTTTTCATTTTTAGGGGAAATGTGATGTGGATTTCATCACCACACACTTGTCATAGTCTTAAGGGTCTCGTGACCATGGGCTTCATCTCCATGCACGTAGACACAACCCATTTTCGATGGGGTATATAAATTCAAGGACAAGTATCATTATTGGCTAAGTGTCTATGTGTTTTAAGCATGACGTAAAGTGAGGGGCTTCCACGTCCCAATACATAGGCCTCAGAAAACATCCTTGCAACATGGAATTTGACCCCACGTACCACAAGGTATATAGGGGACACCCTAGGAAGCCTTGTTTATCCTAGCATAGGTAGCCTTCAACCGCAATCAATATATAGTGCAAGGGAAGGAACCACCAAAGATTACTCACTAGTTGATCACACATCGACGTAAAGGTGAGCCAACTCAGTGAGCGTCATTATCATGTGTGGTATTGAAAGTGGGTTATAGCTTGTATTGCACACCCACTTGACTAGCTAGGTTGTGTGTTGCATGTATGTTTCTTGCTTACATATAATTTTGACCACACATTAATCAACCAATGAAACAATCAAATTGACCCCCCTCCAAACATAATCAAACTCAATCCATCCATCTAATTACTCCAATCTTATCCCCTTCCTTTATCCATCCCATCCACATTTAATCCCTCCATCTTACTCATATCTTACCTACATCCTATCCATACCCAATCCTATTCCTAAATCTTATCTAAATCCCCCATCCTCTTCATGAATCCCATCAAATTCAAATCCCCACTCATCAACCTTTACCCTCCCACTTTGATCAAAACATCCCTATTGCTATCCAATCCTTAAAAACCAAATTATGACACTCACATCCTCTATCCTACAGTCTCCTAACCCATCCCAAGTTGATCTCGACCATCCTCATAACCATCCAAAATCTTAACCAACAAATTCTTGACCTCAACTCACATCTTAGCCAAAATTATTCTCAAGCATCCTCCCTCACATCCACTTATGATAGTGAGGAACTTACTGACATCAACCAAGATGATCCCCCATCTACACAACCAATCACACCTAAACATAAATCCACATCATCTAACCTCCCTAACCATCTTCCTTCTTCACACATGACTGATTACATAAATTTTGATCAACTCCAATCATCCCCTTCCACCAATAAAGATATCCTTTTCAAACTTTTCCAAACTTTAACAAACTATGATTCATCAACCACATACACTTCAAAAAATCCAAATCAAAATATAAACCAAAATCCAAACCTAAATATCCCAAATCACAACCACCACCTAATGAAATTTTACAATTTGATAACCTATTATCTAAGCCTAATCCTTCATCACTACTATCCACCCCTAAATCCTCAATTAGCCAATCTAATCCCCAACTCCATCCCATCAAAACATATCATAACATACCTTATATATACCCATCCACATCCAATCAAGATGAAACCAAACCACAATCTTTATCCCTACATTAGACCTTAGTCCTATATCCTCATCATCCCAACCTCATCCATTGGACTTTCTCTTAGATAGTCCCAAGTCCCCTCCTTTAACATCTACTTTAGCTCCTAAACCTCCATCACTTATATCCAACCCCATCCCATCGAGTGTGACTCCTAAATCACCCACATCCTCTTCATTCCCTAATCCTACTTCATCCAACGTACCCCCATGCCAACTTTATCCTCTCCATCCACATCCAATAAATCTACAAATAACCAATCCAATCCTAAATTGTCCAATGTGACTCCTAAGTCATTTCAATCTCCCAAATCCAATGTGGTTTCCACACTACCCTCCTCTACTTCAATTCAACCAACATTCAACCCATCTCCCTCATCAACATCTGCTCTATCCTTTAAATCCACACAATCTACCTCTCCCAAATCAATCCAATCTAACATATCCCCTTCATCCCAATCTAACACATCCTCTTAATCCACATCTACCTAATCTGTTCCATCCCAAATCAAACCATCCAATCCTAAAAAAACAAACACTACACCATCCACCTCTCCCAAATCAACCAAATTCAATCCCAAGCCAAAATCCATTACCACTCCAAAACCAAACCAATCTCCTAAAGCCCCCAAGTCTAATCTTCCATCTAAATCCCAGTCATCTAATCCACATCCTAAATCTACATCCAAATCACATAAATCCAATTAATCCTCTCCAATCCTACCCACTCCTACACATATCCTACCTAACCCACCCTTATTACCCACACCATCTCTCCTACCAACCCCAATTTCCTTTGCCTCCTTAGGTGAATCCTTGACTACCATCTTCCATCGTCTTAAAACCTTTAACATGATAATTCACCCACCCATCAAACATCATGATTCTAATCTTCCCAAGACATCTTGGTATAGGGACCATTATTATTGTGACTTCCACCGCACCCATGGACATTCGCTTAATCGATGTCTACAATTCCAATCTTACGTCCAAAACCTCTTTAACCAAAAATTATTGTCCTTGTACCTCTTTATCCATCATCATTTTATCCTCATCCTATACCTAACCATCCCCTATCCAAATCCCCATCCTCTCTTAAACCCCATCATCATAAACAATCCAAATTCCATCCATCCCAACCATCCACAAATCCAAAAAAATCCAACAAATCCAAAACTCTCCCCCACCTAAACATCCAAACAAATCCAAATCTAAACCCCCATCTTTTGATGGCCCCTTAGCGAATGAGAAAAAAACATCCCCCAATCTAATGGTGACAACATCACTTCACCCTCTTCCATATCCACTTCCTTCCATGTAGTTGAAAATATGCTTACCAACATCAAACATCATGGTAAAATCTTAGGAATCCATGAACAAGGAATCCTTACTCCCATCACCCATCCTCCCAACTCCGGAAAATCAGGCCTAGGCTATAAAATTCACACTAACAATACCCAATCACAACTCGATCGATCAATTCTCTTGATCATCCCATCAATCCATCTACCATTCCCCAATCCTCTAATCCCCCTACACATCCCAAATACCTAAAATCAGATTGAGAATTTAGGTTGTCCTTTGCACACGGATGTTCTTTCCTCATCCCTCCATCCTCATTTCATTCCAATACATCTTCACAAGTACTTAATTTAATTAATCACACATGATGTAATTCATTATTACCTATTACTCTTGTGTGACCTTAGTATCAACATCCAAGACTAATCACATCTTATAGATCCAATCACTTAATCACACATCTTAATTAACATGTGATGAATACCCTTGGGTGCATCTTAGGACACTCTAGAAAATGTCATCACTACACTCATCTCCATCCCCCCATCTAGCCACTTGTGATTATTAACCCCCAGAGGTCTTAAGAGAGTGGATCATAAAAATATCTAAATATCAATATAAAAAAAGTAAAAAATCATATCAAAAATTAAAAATATCAAATAAAATCCACCTCAAGACTCTCTCTACGGGTGTTTCCAACAACTCTATTGGGGCTATGGATGCCTGAATGACTGTATAGAAATGTTGTGACAAAAATTAAATGTATCTCCATCAGGACTATGGATGCTAGTTTGTCTTCACACACTACCCATTGAGTCTTCACTTAAAGAAGTAATTACCTATCAATTTTACACACACTTCATCTCGAAGGGGCATCGCGCTTGTATGTTGCCAAGTATGGCTTAGACCTTGGTCACACTCTTGTTTTAGTCCCACTTTTATTTTACAACATATGCTTTTAAGTTCATATTTTTTTCATCATCCATTACAAACCATTTGTCCTTTGCATCTACATCTTTTTGCATCCATCATCCATGGGTAATCGATGATCCTATTGCTTTATCATATCCACCACTTTTCTTCCTTTAAACCATCATCATTATGATTGGGGAAACCTTATAATCTGTTAGGGGCACCATTCCTTTCCTTTTATTCTTCCTTACACTTGGGGGCACAAAAACCTAGACTATCATCCATCATCCCACCCTTTATCTTGAGGCCTATCTTATCCTCATACCTTATCTAATCGAATAAGTCATCACCTAGTCACATATCGGTACCTTATCACATCCCTGCATTCTCTCAAACCTCATGTATCTTATCCAACCAATATAAAATCACCCCTTTATCCCACATCCCTTTATCCCTAATCCCTATCCACATCAACCTTGGGACTTACCGGAGAAATTTACCTCCTTTCAACCCCGCCCATCCCTATCACATATTCATCCCAACACATCTAAAATATCTTTAAAATCCAAAATATCCAAAAAAAAAACCATAAAATTCAACAACGCACATAAAATCTTAAACACTTTTGCATGCATTTGTGTGTGTGTTTGTTCGTTTGTTTATCTTTTTCTTGCATTTGCATCATATTTTGGCTAATGATATGAGGCCACCTTTTATTTATTTTTATATGACCAATTATATGAGGCCACCTTTTATTTCTTTTTATACAGCTAATGATATGAGGCCACCTTTTATTTTATCTTTCTATAGGTCCAATGATATGAGGACCCCCTTTTAATATTACTCTCTCTAATGATATGAGGACAAAGGCATTTAGAAACTTAGTCCTCATGGTCTTTATACCTTGGTGAATCTTGCTTTATGCCACATCAATCAAACTTGCTAATGATCATAATTGTGGGACTTTACAATAACACCACCCCTTTACATCATCACTTATCTTAATCATCATCACCTTATCTAGCCAACCTCTCATAAATAATAAAACAATCAAATCTTATTCATCCAATCAATATATCCAAAATTTTCAATTAATCCTATCAAATCCTATCATCCACACATCTTCACATCCAACATCCAACATCCAAAATCAAAATCCTTACCCCTTAACTGGGGCAACCAAACTCCAAATCATCAAAATTAAACATCCAACATTAACAACATCATCAATCCAAGATCCTGTCTAATTCTTACCTCTGGACTAGGGACAACAAAAAATCTCAAATCCAACCATCAAACATCCTCCCCCAGTACCTGGGGAATCCAACAATCCAAAATCCTACGATCCAATAGCATCCAACAATCCAAAATCCTGTGATCCAACAACATCATCAATCCAAAATCATTTGATCCAAAAATAACCAATATCCAAACATCCAAAACATCAACCCCTTTATTAGGGCACCCAAAATACAAACATCCTACACCCATGTCATATATCGATGACTCGGGCCTTCTATAGTTAACATCCTCTCATCTTATCACCCTCTCATCTTTTCGAGTGGTTACCCACCTCTTTCCTAGTTGCCTAAGCCCTTGAGGGGGAATCATATCACCATCAAAAACATATTTTCTTCTTTCTTCTTTGAGTTGTCATTGCTACGCAATAACACTTAAAATAAGGGCAAAATGTAGACACCTAAAATGTCTACATGAATAATTAGCATTAATCATGTTCTGCATTTTAGCCTAATCGCCATTTATCTGCAACTGATCCATTTTAGTTCATTTTGTATCATCTAAATATCCCATTAAAAATCACTTTTATAACATATATCATATATCATTAATCCTTTTATCCCATTTTATTATTAATCCCTTTTATTTCATTATTATATTTTATTATCATATTATAATCCTTATTAAAATTTATAGGAATTTAATATTCGTACACCTCACCTACCCTACACATCCCTACACCTAGCCTTTCCATCAAATATAATCATTAATTATCCTAATCACATCATTTAATCTAATCTAATCCTAATCACGTGCACATCCTCACCTCTAAATCTAGAGGCTTCTAAATATAGAAGCTTCTCCATCTTTCCCTATCATTTTTAAATATTCAAATATTTTACACTCTTCTATTGAATTAAAAATTCAAAAAAATCTCCACACAAAATCTAGAATCCTCCACATCTAGAAATCTCTACACAAATCCAATCATCTCATAAAATTTCAACGATTGGATTCGATCCAACATGGATTAATCCTCACCATCCAAATTTCCACTCCTCAACTATAAATTTTCACTCTCATCTTCCATGGGAGGAAGTTCTTTTGGGAGGCCATCATCTTTGCTTGATTTTTGATCATCAATCATCCTCAACCAATCCCCATCAATCAAGAAATCTTAAAGGAATCATCCAAGCATCCAAGAATCAACAATCCAAGGAGGTGTTTTTCAAGTGCATCAACATAAAAAATATGAAGCAATCAATCATCCTCAAGCACATCCAACAATCAAGGAAGGAAAATTGCATGATAGATGGTAATTGCATGTATTATTATTCTTCCTTTCATCTTTGCTTGATTTGAGGTAGTTGATTTATTGAGTTTACATGTTGCATTTGAATTGGTTTCATATTCATTTTATTTGTGCATGATAACTTTATTTTTCACCTATACTATTTAACGATGATATCTCTCTTCAAAGTAAAATTTCTTAGTTTTCATTTCAATGAGATCAAAGACAATAAATGTTTATTGGGCTTAGTTTTTGTAGGTGGCCTTGTTTATATATTTTTAAAATAATACGTAAGAGAGTATGAATCATTGTTTACAACCTTAGACTTAGCTCTAACTCACTACCATCCTACTAGGTATATTTAAATATTTTATACTACGGAAACATGTCAAGAATCATTCAAATCCTTAATTTTATAAAGAGGAATTTATTGTTATTAAGGTTTCATAAAATCTTAAATTGGACACAGTAAAAATAATTGTTTATTCTTATAAATACCGAAGTGTTTAGCAGAATATTTCACAGCATTACAAATCAAGCTACTAAGTAATCAAATTTCTTACCATTTACAGATTTTTTATATCACAACTATATGCTCATGGATCTCATATAAAATTTCATGCTTCTACATAACATAGGATAGAAAACATAGTTATATTGTTTACTGATCTCCTTTGTCTTTAAATGCTCAAAACATACAATCCCAAAATCTATGTTTGATCCTCTTGTATGGAACTGTGCATGCAAAAGAATATAACAAATTCGATCTAGACATACCGCAAAATAATCTAACAAATTGGATCTAGATATCTTGTATGGAACTATGTTTGGTATGAACATTATTGTTTGATAGTAAAGTCTATATTAAGAAACTTAAAAATTCCAAATAATTTCATGTTATTTATTTTATAACTCTTTGTCTTTGAAAATCTTAAAAACCAAACTTCTAATTATATGGCACACCCATTGTAAATTTCTGGAAAATTAACACTATTAACACATTTATGGGAAGATATAATTTACAAATTATAGATCCATTGAATAAATTGCCGAAGATTATAGATTATGTTGTGCAGTGATTAAGATGTTTTATATTTTCATATTATTGAATGTAAATTACATGAACAAAAATTAAATGAACACAATGACATAATATATAAGTGGGAAAACCATGGAAGGTTAAAAAACCCACTGAAAATCACTTATCTTTATTGAGAATATACTTTTACCTAACACTCCCACTATTTCACATGCAATTGCACCTTCACTAAGGATTTATGAATTGACTCATACATTTGCTCATGAGACTCACAAATATTCTCACACATATAGCTCGCATACAATGTTACAACCGTGTGTAACCAATCCCTAAAGGATCACCTTGTTATATACAAAGAGGGTGGTCATGATCCACTCTTAAAATCCGATCCAAGTCATTGGGTGGTTTTATTATAATAATTTTCCGCTTAATATTATAAACCCAAACACTCCCCCTTAATGTTAAGTGGGGAAACATGCAAAAAACATCTTAATATTTGTTCCTTATGCCAAGTTACCTTTTGGTACAAAAGGATTTACAATCCATAAATCAACTCATGATTTAGGCTAGCATCCAAAAACACTTGTTCTACGAGTTTGTAGTTCGTGGTGTACTAAAGTAGAGTCCTGCATGTTTTTCAACTCCACAGTACACTACCACAATACAAAGGAACATCCACAAATTCTCAACAATGTTTTTCCACTGTTTAAAATAGTGTTTCGAGGAATCCATAAAAACTGTAATACAAAGGACCATCCAAAATTCTCAATATAAAGTGATTTAAGGATGAAGAATTATATCATATTATGGAGCCTTTTATAAAACAAGGCATTCCCATAACTAATGCTTCACTGGGAATTACAAGTAAACTTCACATACATGACAATTTACTTAAACAACATAGAAATAGTCTTAGGAGTATCCATTTTGAAACATTCAAGGCCATTAAGAGGTGACATTGTCATGCACACTTCCCCTCAATGGAAATTTTGAAAATCCCAACAAAGCATGAAACTTTGAAAAACTTTCACAAACACTCAACAGACTACGTGAAAATATCCTCAACTTGATCTTCAATTGAACAAAACTTGACATCATTATTACCATCTAGGAATTTTTCTCGAATGAACCTCGATATGCTTTTTCCTTTGATGTTGAACTAGATTATTTGCAAGAACAATGCAAATATGGTTGTCACATAGAAGATTAGTGCTTCCTTTGAAGCTCATATGGAGTTCATCCAACATTATTTTCAGCCATATGGCTCCCTTTGCTACTTTCATAACACTTATACTACTGCTTCAATAGAGGAGATATAAAATGTTGGTTGCTTCTTGCTACTTCAAGTTATGGTAGCTTCATCAAAAAAACTTGAACAAAAATCCAAATGTATATCTAACACAACATCAACATGGTTATAGACATAATATCTATATTAAGCATAATAACACTAGGTGTATAACAACTATCATAACAATATACTTAACAACTAACCATGTTAGAAAATGTTTTATAAAAACATATATACCTTCAATATCTTATTCTAAGCCTTTAAATAATGAAATAAGACTTGATAAATAATTGATCTAAACAGATAATCAAATCATACAAGAAAATAAGACATATAGTAGACTTCATTTAGGTATGATAGATGTAGTTTATAGAGTTACTACATTAGTTCTATGATTATTCTCTTCATTTTCATCTTGATTTTGATATGATTTATTCCATTTTTTATTTTTGAAGTTTGAATTATTTTTTTAATTTACAATCTTCTTTCTTATGACCAAATTTTCCATAGAAATGTCAGTTACCATCAAAATTAACTCTTAAATTTCCTGGTTTCTTGTCTTTACTAGGAGTTTTAAAAGTTGATTTTTTATTTTTGAATCTAGAATGTTTACTTTTTATTCTTGAGTGAGAAGTGCCTGAGTGGCATTCTCTTTAGAGTCAAAATTTTCCATAACATGCTCTTCTTGAATCAAGAGATGACAGAGTGTCCAGATTAAGTAAATTAGACTCAATCTGAGATTTAGAGTTAAGAGTGGACATCTAGTTTCTAAAATTTTCATGAGTGTCTATCTCGAATGATAAATAACAAAAGCTTATTTTGAAAAATTCACAATTACATACATCCAACTGAGATTTAATATTTTTAATTTTATCCAGATAATTAATAATTTTCTCATCCCCCTCCATGGAATTATGAATAATTCCAAAATTAGTTTAATTATCTTGGAAAGACAGTTGCCTTTATGCGTAGTTTATAATTGTTTCCATGCATCTGCAGGAGAATCCATATGACCTATATGCATTAAAAATTCATCTCTTATGCTTTGAAATAGGATGGAAAGAGCTTCCTACGATCTTTGAGAGGAGCTAATATTTTTAGGATTTGTAATTTTTTTGGTGGGTCACTTTTCCACACCATTTACAAGATCCCATAGCTTTCTTAATGTGAAACAATATTTTAACCTTCTTTGTGCAAATATTATAATTTGTTTCATTTAATAACTAATATTTATTCAATAAAAACTAGCAGAACTAGCCATTTTAAATGCTCAGACAGTAATGAAGACAAGTACAAATAAAAATGAACCAGGAGATCCAAACAAAGACAAAAAAACAAGCTATAGATAATTTAGTAGTTACACACACACACACACACAAATTAATAAAACATGAAAAAGAAAAACCACAAAATGTCATAGAGTAAAGATCTAAGCTTTACAAAATTTTAAATCTTCAAGAAAAACAATATTTTAAAAATGTGGTATAAAGAAAATTTAAAAACTATGGCAGATCCCCATGGTGGACATGAAGTCTCCAAAACTTAATTAAAACATATAGCTTATCGGGTCCGCAATGATTTAAAAACCACAATGAAAAATAATGAATAATGTACTAGTAAAACAAAGAAACACATGGCCAAAACATGAGGCAACACATGGAGCTAATTAAAAACTAGGGGCATGTGTCACCTTTCCAAAGCAATTTTCCACACAAATGATCCCAGCGGACGTGAATTCCACAGAATTAACCAAAATAGATTGCCTTTCGGGTCTGAGTAATAATGCAAAAGAAAAGATAACGACATAAAAACTAATCAAACGACACCACTTCGTAAAAATATAATGACTAAAAGAAGACACATGGAAACTTTTCGAGAAATTATTAAGAGATAGATTTGGGTGAACTTGAAGTCCCCAAAAAGAGCCAAAATTATAATATATTTCAGGTCTGAATAACCAAAGAAATAAAAAACCAGGTGTCATAATCTTATTGGCTAAACAGAAACATAGAATGAAACCGTGAAGGCTATGCAGATTCTAACACTAGTAAAAAACAAATGTACATAGAGTTTTACTATTGGTTTGTACTTTGTAGTGCAACCTAAATGATCAAAGCAAAAACAAACACACGTAGAGCCTTCTCAATGGCTCAATTTTCACAATTCTAAAAAGGACTGACAAATGTAAAAATGTGGCTTATTCCTATTGGATAATCACTGCCAAAATTAGAAAATTTTGACAATTACAAAATGCAAAGAGACCTAGAGCAATTTTATTGGCTCAAACTAGGGTTCATTTTAAGACGCCCCCAAAAAATTTATAAAAGGGGTAGCGAATCTGACCAAATAGCCATTCACACTGTAGGTGAATGTATGAAAATGAGTTTTGTGATGGTGGCAAAAGGAAGTCATTTTTTAAAAAATGGTGTAGGAACCAGGAGTTGTGGTTATTACTAGATGGTAAGCACAAATAAAAAATATGTTCTTGATCGACATGTATGGTATGCTATCGAATGACACTAAAATATCAATGTTATCGACAATCGATAACATGGTGTTACCATCGATATCACATGTTTACCAATTGGAGCGGTGTTGTTACCGGCTAGTAATATAGGATTATCGTCAAGCAATGTTACGCTGAGTTTTCATGGTGTTGTTGGTTGGTAACATATTGTTACCAGTCGTTAACATGTGTTACCACCGATAAAGAGTTTGTCGATGTAGACATTGTTACTGAGATGATAACATGTGTATGTTGTTCTTAGTCGGTAACATATATATGTTGCTCCCAGATGGTAACATATATGGTGTTCCAACATTTAATATGCCACGTGTCTTCCACTCCCGCATTTAATACACTTTCCTTTCCTATATATATACACCATTCCCTTCATTTTGTCCCATTTTCACATGCATGTTTATTAGAGATAGACTTTTTAGAGAGTTCCATCCTTTTTGTCCACTTCTAGTCTTGTAGTATTAGATAGTAATCGCAGTACCACTTGCCACACAATTTGTTCTACGACCCTCAAGGCTCATATACAAGTATCTTTTTCTCGCCAATTTCTAACCTCTTCTTTTTCAAGCAACCCACATTTAGGAATAATGTCCTTAAGAAAAATACCATTAAACAAACTTCTTATGTTTACCAAAAATATTTTATACGCCCAATTGATACAACTGCTCGAAAACCCTCAAATAATCAACCAGTCTGATTGGATTCATATGTCTAGCTTCTATGGAATTATTTACATGCCCCGATATCGGACATGCCACAAATTATTTAATAATTTAATGCAAATGTATAATACTTCAGATGGCACTTTCATAGATTCAATTACCATCCCATGAATTTCACATCAAAATAACACCTAAATATATTAAATTTCTAATAGGCCTGCCCCATGAAAATGCAATGCCTGTAAGTACCAAATATGTTCTTTTTGAAAAGAAAAATAAATTTTTAGAGTCTTATTATAATCTCTCTGTTGAGGTGAGGTTAATAATCCAGCCAAAGAGGCATTAAACATCAATCTATCAAAGACCCCTTTCTCCGGCCATGGTGGATTTTTTCCAGTCTTGTATCGTTACATAGGAAGATACATTGACATTCCTCAATGGGCAATGTACTACCTTCTTCAAACCCTTTCCGGAGTTAGATTCTATTCGTGCTCATATCTTCCATCAAAAATTTGTTTTGAACTTGACAAATCCAAATTGAATCCTTTTGTAGTTATAAATTCTTCTTGTTATGCTCTTACTTTCTATTATGAGGGTTTTAATGGACTCAAATCCATAGCTATTCCAACTCCTCTTTACAAGAAGATGGATAAACATGGAATTCCTTTGGATGAAGCAGTTAGTGAGAATTTAAAAAAACATTTAATCTTGATTCCTTAAAAAAATTGTTAAATTAATTCTTATAAATATGTAATCTATAATTTTGTTATGAACAGGTAAAAGCAAGTGAAACACTGGAACATTGTCACGCAACAATTTTCTCGCATAACCTTTGTTGGGTATGAGGGTTTGAATACAATGATGCCACCATTTCTAATGACTCTTTGGCAGAGTTAAGACCAAAAATTGATGCGTGGTTCCTTGGATTCCTCCCACTCGTCCCGGTCCGGAGCAAGGAGAGAACGCACTATGCTTCTGATCATGATGCAGAGGAAAATCCATGTTTTATGTTTTACATACTACAAAATAGTTTCAATTTTATGATATTATTTTATAGATTAATGATAATATAAATCTTTTATTCTTGAAAATTATATATTTCTAATTTCGCTATCCTAATGTGTAGCCTTTTCGGCACATCTGCATCGAGGACTCGAGAGTGTTTACTCACACTAGTGGCGGTGAACACACAACATACATACCTAAGAAACAACAAGAAGAGTATCAATCTTCACCACCACCATATAATCGCCCAGGACCTTCAAGTTTTGATACACAAGAAACCAATAAATAGTGACTTAAATTTTATTTATAATAGTCTTTTGAATTATTTTTACGAATTTATTATTCTTTTTAATTGGTTTTGTTAAATTTAGGATTTTTCGTGCCACGCCACCACCACCCTTCCACCTAGTGCCACAATGTATTGATTATAGACAAAGTTCATAATGTAAGAAATCTCTATTGGTGTCAATATTACTAATTTGAAGTTCTTACTGTTCGCTAGTTTGTCATCTTAATTTTAAATTTTCAACATACTAATTACTAAATCTAATATTGTTAAAGTATTTATGCTTGCAGATCTTTTGAAATCTTAAATTGATCCCTCGACCATGCCAACATCCACCTTCTCTGCTCGACTCCATCTCGGCGCACACGTAGTACATCAATCCGAACTCCCCTTTTGCCTCCTTCACCGCTTATGGTAGGGTAAAAAGGTTTGTGCTTCCCGACCCTAGAATGACTACAAGTAGGGAAAATTAGAATTTCAAAACACCTAATTTCCCCAATTTTTAGTTGGTGGTTTGTAGAGTGCGAGAGGCACTTCTTATTTAAATAACATAGAAATGGATGAGGGTTATCTCAATTTTGACAACTATTTTGACATGACAGTGTTAGGGAGGCATTCCGAGGATATGACACTATCTGTTTGTAAGAAAGTGCTAGAGCGGGTAGGCTCTTAAAATCCTCCTTCCCCAACTGGCCAGGAAAAAATGGATGATGATGCAAAGACCAAGTTTTCACTTGACATCCTTGTGTTAGATAATACTAGAACCCCTATTACGTAGAGTTTTATTTCTGATCTTAAGGAGCTAAAAATTTGAGAGCCGCAGTGATAACTATGATGAAAGAAATCAATGATAGATATCATAATTCTAAAAATAGAGAACAAATTTATTCATTGGTTGAAAATCAAGCAATGGAGATTGACACTATACTTGCTCAAGCATAACAAGGAATTGTAGTCACCGATAATGTTACAGCAGGGATGAAGTTTTGAAAATAATTTTGAGCAGATTGACTAATCTTAATCTTTGAGGCACAATCTTACTATAACAAGTGGATTCGTGACAAGAACCTTGTCACTATTGTTAATGCGAGAAAGAATTGGCCATGGTAAGTTCTATTTTTGTAGATTGTTAGATAAATATATAGTTATAATTTATCTTATTATAATTACTAATTATGGTATTTTTGAATTACATTCAAAATACCAGACTTTGAAGATAGAGGTGCAGGTGTTTGATGAGCACCTTTAAAAAGTGAGAGAGAGTGTCTACGGGGCTACTGTTTTTAAAGAAAAATGGTTTTGTTAAACAAGTAGGACAATACATTGTAGAGGATTAACAAGGATCATAAAAATGGATCCAAAAATTCTTCAGAAGAAAAAAAGCTGATGAGGAACCTTCTATCCTTTTGGCAGGGGATGCACCTTGTAAAAATAGAGAACTGTAAAAGAATTAGTAGATTTTGGTGTAATCCAAGATAGTTCAAATGTTGTAGGCTTGTAGTTGTTGAATCTGTTCAAGGAAAAGGGTCCAATTAAATTCTATTAAAACTTTAAACCATGTTACTATTTATGTATTCAATGTTTGACAATTGGAATTTGAAAACATTATCTTTATGTGAAATTATTGATCTTTTTATTTCTCTCGAGTCTCGTGTGGAATGGTTTATTATATTTATGTGAAACAATTGATGAATAGTACACATGGATTTTGGAATATAGATTTACATTTTTCAATTTAGTTTCAAATATGTATCAAATAAAAAATTTAAACTTGTGTCTTGAATGTGCATGTTGTTGTCGATCTTGATAGTTGAATCTTGATTCGTCATGTGAATATTATCTCCAATATTCATGATGGGATGCAACGTATACTGCTATGTTTTTTATTAATCCTAATAATAATGATTTTATATATCATATATGGATTAGAATATTTTTACGAATAATTATTCTTGTGGAATTGTGATAGTGAGAAATCAAATAGTAAACATGTTTTATTAATAACAAACTTTAATTTTATTACATCATCCAGGTTTGCATTTTTCATATTACAAAAATATGAACTATCTACCATATGTTATTTGTAAAAATTATTAAAAATATAGAAGGGATTGAAAAAATTCTAAACATTATATGCACAATATATGTAAATGAAAAATATATCGAGTAACAAGATATTAATATATTTCGAGAAAATGAATACAATCAACTGTCTGGTAGCTGAAACAACCCTATCTTGGATGGTCCTTCATCACTTCTTATATCTATTGCAGTATCTTGTCTAGCAGAGTCCAAGTCAATTTCACCATTATTAGAGACGTCATTGTTCTTTATTTGAATAACACTCTGCGCTCTGCAAGAGATGTCCATGTAGCTAGTGCTCTTTCAAATAGAAATGTGTCCACCATATATCTTGAAACATAGATTCTCAAAAGACTTTCCAAATTCTTGTCCAATATATTGTGAAGTTTTGATTTTAAAAATATAAGTGCACTAATTTGAAGTATTCACTTATATTCTCTCTCATAATGCTACTTTGATACATCTTTCTCCACAATAGAGTGAAAGCTCCCATTTATGTTGGGCCAACAATAGACTTATATTGACCAAACATTGTAAATGTAAAATATTGTGACCGGTATATATGAGTAATTTTTGTCCAATATACCATTTAGATCCCCTCCAATAACATGTGAAGATTTGCAAAACTACTCCATAAGTGCAATCATGGATTTCTCGAAGTTCTTAGCTATTTGTTTTTCATCAATCATCGGGTTCCAAAAATGGGATTTATAACTCCCATGGTCTCCAGAGAAGATCATTGTTTTTAAAACACTCTTTGATCTCGAGAAGATAATGTTTCATATATTTTCATCAAATTTTTACACACATAAGAAAACTGCAACATCAAAAATACATCTCGTGACAAGTATTTCCTCAGTTCGAACTTATTACATAAGGATCATTGTATAAAGTGTGCATTTTAATATTTTTCCCATCAACAAAAATACAAAGATGACCACCGATATCAAAATTTAAATAGTAGTTCCAATCTTTGGTGTTTGTCAAAACTTTGAAGCTGCTAAAAATTGGATTTTGAATTCATCCTTGAGTGATATACAAGGTATCTAAAATCACACATACTTGTATCTTTAATTTTAGAAAATCAACAATGTATATGGATCTTAACTAAGAATGTTTCACCAAGCTCTTTATTTCCTTCAAAGCATTGAAAAATGCCACATAAAGTTAATAATATCTCTAAATCTATTAAGTGATACAAAATATCTTTAGCCTTGTCCATTTTTCTTCATGCTTGAACATATACCTGCTAAGGACTTGTATTCCTCAAAATCCTGCAAGTTGGTTCATACAATGATATCCATCTTGTGTCAAAATCTTTTAGAAAAATTTTACCATTTTTATTCCTATAGAAAAGATTTGAAACTCTAGAAATATTTTAGAATTTCTTGACATATGTGAGTGTAAGTATCGTATCAATTCCTCCACCTTAGAAACATTTTCAAAATTACTTACAATCTTATAATCCAAATTCATTCAAATGAGCCATATAATGAATAAGTATCATGTAAGGGGATATGTTTGTTTGCAAAAAAATACAAAGTCCAATTTTGTGCCCTTGTTTGACAAATGTGCCATCAGATCCTACACAAATCAACTTTGCAGATATTGAATGATCATCCATATAGGATATTTCATTAAAAATTTTAATAACAAGTTTGTAGATGTTCTTAGCATTGCAATTCTCCATCATTTTGTGCATATTTAGTGGATGATTTTCCCTAATATGGTTATTAAAATAGAAATTGTAGACATGCATACGCACTCAAGATATATTATCTAATGATGTGACCTCATCAATTGACAAAGCGATAAAATTTGCATTTTTACCTTCTCTCTCAAATCGGTGGTTTCAATTTCTCCCATACACTTTCATCTCCCATGTACCTTGGTATCGACCAAGTGTTTTGTTGGAATATTTAGAAATCCATTAGATTGAAACAATGTCTTATAATTAATGAGATCTAAAATTGGCTTGCTTGTTTTTAAAATGTGAAATATTATTTTGAATTGAATGATTTTTTCTTGGAGACTTACGCGAGTTGATTTTTCCAATCTAGCCTTTATTGTTCCACCTTTATCAGCTAGGTCTTGAAGATGTTTATGATGATTATCGTGATTTGTAACATATCTCATATGCAAACAATATTCCTCATTTTTCCATCTAGTAGTTTTTATAATTGTTCCATTATCTTTCTTTTAGACTCGTATACCTTCCCACAATGCATCTCTATTGTGTCCAAATTTAATTGCATTTTGTGGTCTCTGCCTAGCTTCCAACTACGAGATAGTACATCTACATTACGTATAAGTATCAATATTGTTTTCAGTTCAATAGGTTCAATGAATGGATATTTGGTTGACCATTCAAATTTATAAGTCCTTCCTATAGTCCACTTCCCCCTCTTATGTTTCGATGTGATTTTTGGAATGTTTATCAGAAGTTTGTTTTGGATGGGAAATGGGATTATTAGTACTGTCAATTTCAATTGTATTACTCTGGTGATTGGAAATTTCATCTGGAGTAAGGTCACTACTAGGGTTTTCTACATTTGAGAGAAATAGGTTTGCTTACAGCTTCCCTAAGTAAATAAAAAAATAAATTAACATTATCATAGTAGAAATTGGTTTGCTTACCTCTTTCCACTGGGGTTATTGTTGGCTAACTGAAATATTTTGAAATGTCCATATTGTGTTTTATTTTTGCTTGAGTTCTTTTCTCATTTGTAACAGGGGTCATCGAATGGATGATTTTGAAGTCTGCACATGTGACAAAAACATAGAACTTTCAAATATTGACGAAGAACACAACTTAATAATGACAGACGACAACACAACCGAGTACTTGAACAAAAAATTAATATGCAAGAAGGCTGCGAGAAAATAGTGCTATCGGTTGGTAACACATATATCAAAATCGTAATGGCCGGTAACACATATATTTTTTACCATCCGGTAATAGATATATCTATTACCGGTTGGTAAGACATATATCTATTACCATTCGGTAAACACATATCTCATTACTGGCCTATAACACTTATACATGTTATCGACGGTAACACTTGCACATTTTCCTTGTCGTCCGTCATGACTCATTACAAAATTTATTGTGGAGCGGTAACAAAAATAACTATTACCATCCATCAACACAAAATAAACTTTCTAGTATATAGACAAAGTTCTCTTTTTCGCTTACCTCTTTATTATTTCACTTTTTCCTGAATCCTTCGGCTTTTGGTCTTATGCTTTCATATTATTCACACACTTATAATGTAGATAATAGGAATATACTATGATGAATTAATCCTTATATATATATATATATATATATATATATATATATATATAGACAAAGTTCTCTTTTTGATTACCTCTTGATTATTTCACTTTTTCCCTGAATCCTTCTGGGCTTGTTGTCTTATACTTTCATATTATTCAAACTCTTATAATGTAAATAATAGGAATATACTATGATGAATTAATCCTCTCTCTATATATTAGAATGTTATAACATGAAGGTGAATACACTAACATCAGTCGACCCTTGGCAAAAACATGAAGGAGAAATTATATTTAAAAATTTTAGGCCCAGTAAAATTTTGGCGAACGCACTACCGTGATAATAAAGTAGTAAAAAATTTTCCAAATTCAAAATTTAAAATTCCTTATTTTCAATTTTTCACAAATATTCACCCTTAAAATTTACCTGGCTCAAACTTTACAAAGAGATACAAGCAAACACAAGACTGAGTGTGAAATATGAAGCAACTTGGAGCAACTTTATTGGATCGAATTTTGCAAGTGACATAAGCAAGCTTAACACGAGACTAAAAATATGAAATACTTGGAGAAATTCTATTGGATCAAATTTTACATGAGATAAAAATATCTAATAAAAATACTAACACAACGAAGCTAGATAGAGCTTAATGATTGGCTCCTAAGCCGCAAAAAGGAAAAGATCTAATAAAAGACTGACATAACAAAGCCACATGGACTTATCTAATTGGTAGAATCTTCAAAACAATAGATCTTATAAAAATAAATTAATTCATTGTTGGAATAGACTTAGAAGCTCCGAAACTAACCAGATCTAATGAAAAACTTTTGGATCCATAGCCAAAACAACTATAACGGCTATAAAAGTGCAAAAACTTAAAATAAACTTGTAGATGATGAATTTAAACTACAAATACCAAGAATAGGTAAAAACCACATATCTATGTACGTAAATGCATAAGTAAGATCTAGAAATCCAATTAACCAATAATTCAAAAATATTTGGTTGGGAATTGGAATTATTTCACTTGATTATCTTGAAATTGTTGGCAAAGACAACTACAATTTTGCAGATTTAAAAAACTTCAAGCTTCTTCACTCTTACAAGTCAAAAGCATCCATATTGATCCTGCACACGCATAATCACCAACTCTGATACCATGTTAGGAAATTTATGGGAAGATATAATTAACAAATTATAGATCCACAGAATAAATTTCCAAAGATTATAAATTATGATGTGCAAGTGATTAAGATGTTTTATATTTACATATTACAAAATGTAAATAACATGAACAAAAAGTAAATGAACACAGTGACACAAGATATAAGTGGGAAAACCATGGAAGGTAAAAAACCCACTGAAAATCACTTATCTTTATTGAGAATATACTTTTACCCAACACTCCCACTATTTCACATGTAATTACACCTTTACTAAGGATTTACGAACTTCCTCATACATTTTCTCATGAGACTTACAAATATGATAGCACATATAGCTCGCATACAATGTTACAACCATGTGTAACCAATCCCTAAAGGATCACCTTGTTATATACAAGGCGAGTCGTCACGATCTAATCTTAAATGCCAACTTGGTTCATTTTATGATTTTATAATAAGCACTTTCCCTCTTAGTATTATAAAACCCAACAAACACTCTGATATTGCTCTTGTAACTCCCCTAATTTGACAATTAAATTTTCACAATATATCTATTTCCTTTGATCTAGCTTCATAAATTTTTATCAATAAAATGTCTTATGTTTATAGACCAAAATGTGCATAGCTGAAAAGTATTGTCCCCAATAATGGAATTCTATTGCAAAAATCTTGACAGATGATAAGGTAGTTCACAAAAATACTTCATATGAAGGGAGATTTCCAAGAATACTCAGTAAGAAGCATCCCAACCTTTCCCAAAATTATTGTCAGAAGAAAGAAAAGGGGAACCTCCTAAAATCAATAAAGCATGGTGATCCTAAACAAAACTTTGTATTCATATTATCATATACTACATATAAAATATGAATAAAAGTGAAATATTACATAAAACATAAACAAAAAAGTTCAAAGAAGCTCATTATATGGGTATGTAGTGATTTTATATGTTTAAAATTGTTATTGTTTATCATTTTTACTTGAAAGGATGCTAACACAAGTTTTTGAGTTTGGCTTTGCACCTATCAATTGCATTTTCTTAAAAACCTCTAGAATTTTTCAACAGACATAAAATAATTACATTCCATGACATCACACTTCCTTCAAAAACAAATTTCAAACAATTCATGTGCCTTATGTATCTTTCAACATCTTGCAATTCTATATATAAAAGAAACCACAACTACATCTGAGAAGAGATCACATTCTATTATTCCATGATGTATCTTCACACCGTGCTCCCAAGCTCCAATTTTGGAACAAGATGGAATTATGGAAAATTTTGATGATTCCAACTTACATAGTCACGACATGTTTGAGTGACCAAAAAAATACATCACCAATGTCGACTAGACTTATTAGAAATGCCAAGTAGTTCCTCGTACCAAGCCTAATATGTATCCGATACAAGTACGGAGGTGTATATGTACGGTTTAGGTACACTACGAATACATATCTGTATGCCCCGAGTATATCCCAAGTACTTAAATCCACGCCTAGGATGTACCCACAACATAGCCACACTTTTTTTTAAGTGAAAACAAAAATTCGAGGGCTTTAACCGGAATTGAACCTTGGAAAGTTTGTGTGAGATTCAATATTGCCAATAGGCTCCAAAGGGTCAAGAGAGATGAAAAGGAATTCATTTGGTTTACTTATTATTTGGAGGATTTTTTCTGCTCCTCATGGGATTTCTTTCAATGTGGAAGGCATGAGAACAAGTAAATAACTTTATGGTTGGGAAACCTATCTTCTCTTCCTTTGCCACTAGGTGCCAAACCTACAAATCGATTTTGTTGAATATGAAATATAATGACAAAATCCTTACCTTGATAAGATTATTATCTTCCCTCCTTTTATTTGAGAAAGGAATTAAAATATTTCATGACTTTTACAGATTTGGGAAGTGGATGGAATAGACATTGTTGACAATTTTCACACTTGTGAAAAAATGGGCAACTCAAAACTTCGTTACGATTGATAGCATTAGTGAATTATACCTAAGCTAGGGGAGAATTTTTTTAGATTATGTCGTTACATTACTGATTTAGTGAAATGATTACATGAAATCTGCAGTTTATGTGCGTTGTTGCAAAACGTAACAAATCACATAGTCTGCGTAATTTCATGATTATCTTCAACAAAATAACACAACACCCGAAGGACATTTGTGTTGTCTTGATGAAGACATTCAATTATAGAATAAGTTAAATGCTAAGTTCTGGAACAACAAAAATAAGTGTAGATTGCAAAAATCAGAGTTCATTATTGGATGTTATAGGTTTTCTTAATTTTTCTTCCTTCATGATTAATACATTCAATTATATTACTGAGTTGTTTAGTTCATCATACAATCCATACAGAAAGCTGAAATGCAAAAAGAAATATACAACTCATTTATAGAATTCAATTTTTTATTCATAAGGAATTTTCAAATATTTCCCACACAAGTCATGGGATGTAACTGAAAACTAAAGTAAAACTACTGAAATAAGAGGTACACATGCATGAAAGAGAAAGTAAAGGATTATGAGTGAACCCATCATTGCCTTGGGGGTTTCTTTTTCTTTGGTTGAAGCATCTCCATTTACAGCTTTTGTTCCTTCTTCATCTCCGTTGTAGAAGCCACTGTACCTAAAAAGAAGAAAAATGATAACTATCAGCTACGAGCTTAGGGATAAATTCATATTCCTATACTGTCATAATTTGTGCATATGAATCTCTTAATAACAAGATATATAGTCTACTTGAAGATCAAATTTCATACATGTTTTATTCACCTAGAAAGAAGAAAGAGAAGAACAAAGAGAAACATGGACATAAGAGAGGCCAAACAGCCTAAGTATTTTTCTAACTATTTTCTTAAGTGTGCAGGTACAGGTTGCAGTCAAGAAGAAATAGACAAATTTTAAGTACATGTTGGAAAGAAGGAATAAGGTGACTCAAATTCAGGATTGTTAGCAAATGGAAGAATTTATAGTACAGAAAAGAGACTAGCAAATAGAAGTATACTTTTCAGTTTGCAACTAAGGGAGAAAATCAGATTTCAAGAAGCTGAAGTTAACTGGAAAAGAAGGGTTACAACTGAAACAGAATGAAGAGAAGATTCTAGGAAAATTTTGACAGGGCTTTGCCATGTAAAATGGACATTTACAACTTTTCATCATGTTGTTTTCAACTATTACATGCTTTAAAAGGATTATGTAAATCAAGTAAGTGATATAGAAAAGCAGAAAAACATTCCATGATCAAGATAAATAGTTATGATATTTCAAAGTGTTGAATTACCAAATCAACTTCAACAGAAAATGTTACATTTTGTTTTCTAAAATATGAAAAATACAACTACTATAGCTGGAAATGGAAGAGGGAAAGAATTCTGGAAAATTTTTGCCGAGATTCGCCATGAAAAATCAACATTTTAAATTTTCTAGCATGCCAAAAATATTACTATCAAGGAAATAAAGCATCTAAGTAAAAGAAACAAGTTACAAATTTTAACAAAGCATTTGAATCAAGGCTTATGCCTGAAAATAGTATCAAAAATAGATGAAGAACTGCTTGTAATTTCTAGAAAGCCACTTACAAGGTACAAAGGCATCTTAAGTACAAAATATCAGAAATACATTTCTATTGCAGTTGATAATTTTAGTTCAATATTCAATTACGGTATCTACTTGATTCCAAGAATACAAATGCAGCTACAGGTTACAAGAAGGTCTTCCAAACAAAATCCATTTTGACAAAGTAAGAATCAAAGTACAACTATATCATTTGAAACCCTCAAGAAAATAAACATGATACAACATCACCAATTAATTCAGTTTGAATATTCAAAATAGAAGGGAGTTTTTCAATTTTCAAAGCACAAATGTTTTATGGCCTATAAAGTTGATCACCCAGTTTACAATTATGCACAAAACGATATATTTTCAGAGCTTATAGAGTTCAAAATGCAACAAGTATTTTAAAAGGAACTATCAAGAAATCCATCAATATAAACAAGAAGGTACAAATCTAGTTCAATAGAATCTTTCTCTTCATTTTTACAAATACCCAGAAGAAGATTCATTCAGACTACAACCAAGCTACAGAAAAGGACAACATGTTTACAATACAATAGTTGATCAACTATACAACTCAAGATCTCTAGAAAAAAATTATTCACAGATCAAACCAAGTGGTGTAAGAAGAAGAATGAAATTTACAGAATGAGAACCAAAATGCATATTGAAACCATTATCCATAACTTTTACAGAGGTTATCTACCCTAAGAATTGAAGAGTTTCTAAAACTCGAATCTACAAATACCCATGTTTTGAAAAGCATAGATTCTTGCTTTAATTGAAAACCCATTATTGGGTATCAAATTCATAAGTAATAAGAAAGTACTTACTTTGGTATTTAAGCTAAATAAATTTGAAGTCATCAAGTTCAAGACGAGTTTTTCAACTCAAAGACAACCAAGGCCGAGCCACAAAAATTGAGAAAATGCAAGCAAAGGACCAAGTATTAGTGTCACAACAATAGATAAGAACGAAATAATTTTTATGTTCGAGAGAAAAGGGATTACCAAAAGAGTTGCAGAGTTTGAAGGGCTTCAAACAATGCAGCCCAAAACAATGCAAACCAAGCTCGAATCCCATATGAAAAGAGTTACAGGGAAGCTCAAAATAAAACAAAAAGTCCAACAAATATCCAAAAAACAACCTCAAACTCATAGAGTGACGACCATTAAATGGAATACACAAGGGTCACATAAGACTCATACTCAGAAAGAGTAGGAACAACGCAAGTATGCAAACCTTCATACTTTTAGAGCTTGAGAGAAAGGATTTGAAGCACAAAATTGAGAGCTCGAACTCAAAATTGGAGGCCATCAAAATAAAGCCCACGAAGCTAAAGAATAATACAAAAATGAGCTCCAAGATCTCACAACAGTGGTGGCCGTGCTAAAGAAACCAAATGGAACTCGTGATCATGACAATAGAGCCATAACCCACAACTCATTGAGTTTGAAACCCAAAAAGTGGTGGCCAATCCAATACCAAAATCAAATCTTGCTCAAAAAGGAAAAAACGAGCTTGAATGCGACGCAGTGGTGACCGCAGAGAATAGAAAAAAATGTACAAGTGCAAAATCTGAGCTCGAAATCATCAAAATGGCAGTCTACAAAAAAATTTTCCAGGGCTTCGCCGCTCTTTGTGAGTAAACCAAGAAATGATCAAAATGAACAAGCTCGAGCATTTTAAACTCACTCATCTCAGCCAGTTAACCTAACCCTAACCAAGGGTCAATAATCAATGGCTCAAGATCAGAAGGAAAAAGATCAAAGGCCGAGGATCGAGCTCCACATCCAAAGCAAATAACCATGGTCATTCCCACTGACCAAATTAATTACAGGGGTAAAACCCTAACTCGTAGTCAAAGATCAATGATCAAAAATGCAAGAGGATAGAGATCGACGGTTCTCTATCAAAAACCCTAACTCAACCAGAGTCCAAGATGCATATACGTGGTGAGAAGACAGGAAACCCTAGTTAGGGTTAAGTTTAAAATATCACCTCTAAATGCCAAGGGTCGACTCATCGTGTAGAAGGGGCCAACCCACGTGTCATCATATTAATTGCATATTTTTAATTTCAAAATTCCGAACCATAGTGTATGCTCTAAATAATACAAAGTGCCGACCAAATCATGCCATCAATGATCACCGAAAAGGTGAAATTTTAAACTATACACTATCAAATATGTAAAGGTCAAAATTTATACTTGCATATATTTATCAAAGGTGGTGAAGACTATAGTAGCATGTGCAATGTAAAAATGGTCGACCCTTTTATATTTTCTAAGTCCACAAAGGTGGCCAAACCATGGTGAAGTGTAAAGGTGGTCCCCACTGTTGGAGGAGCTAGAGATGATTTGCAGAATGTCACCCTTGTGACCATTAGAAGCCAAAGAGATGTCAATATTAGAGCATGTGCACATGGGTAAGTGGTCCCCACGGTGGATGTTTATTTTTGCAAATATTGCAAGTATTGCAATTATTTTACTCACAAACAGGGAATTGATTTTTGCATGCTTCACAAGAGGACAGAACAGAGAAGGAGACAAAGTTGCATGTTTAAAGAAGGAGACTTGCCTAGCAAGCAAGCTTATTATTAGCAAATTATTCACCTTAGTTTTCTTAAAAATAGAACAATCAACTTCAGTTTGACTGTATTGTAATCAAGGATATTAATGCCTATTTGTAATTGCATGTCCTATTTTAATTCCTTTATCCATTATTAAATAAAGGAGAAAAAAATAGAACGCATGGGTGAGTATAAGCCTTAGGCTATTTTTAGGAAGAGGGTGAAAAATTATTTTGCTATATATTTTGTGCCTTTTGCAAAGCACGAAGAGGGACTTTTGGATATAGAGTACTTGAAGCAATTTTTCCAGTTTTTGGCTTCTAAGTGTGAAGTATTTTTCGCCTTTCCAATTATTTGCAGTTTTGTGTATGTTTCTATTAGCCTTGTGAATGCAAATTCTAAAGGAGGGTTTAAAACCCCAAGCGAGGATCACAAGGGATGACGTGCACATCAACGGACATGCGGATGACGGCGTGAAGAGATATGAGGAGGAGCGAGCAGCAACCAAATGTGCATGCAAAGATTTGAAACACGAAAGCGAAACTGGTTAAGCCATAAAACTCTCCTCTATCTCATAGATTAAATGGGGTGTACATATAGGAGGTGTTGAGTAACCCCGATCTTTGCAATCATGAAAACTCGAGTAGAGAGGGGAGTTACAATCCTAGAATAGAATTGTAACTCCCAATGACACAAATGACACACCGACGCGTGTAAGAGAATCTCATAATGACCCCTAAATGACACATGGAACTATGATCTCACCTAAGTTAGATGACTCACCTAATGATGTGGAAAATAACACACACCAACACCCCCCCTTCATCGTAACTTAGGATGAGGTAGAAAGTCAGAAACGAGAAATGGGTCCTGGCACAAAGCCTAATGAGGTACCCATGTACAAGAAAAAGATCCCAAGTAGTGAGGAAAACCTAGTGGGAAAAACATCCACCACAAAGAGAAAAATACACTCTCTAATCTAAGAAGGATGCCAAAAATAGGTCCTGCCATAGACGAGCCTAAAAAGGTACCCATGTACAAATATGCAATCTCTCGAAAGAAGAAGAAGAAGAGAGAGAAGAGGGAGATGAGAGGAATGCAGAAGATGCCATGGACGGATCTGAACTCTGTAGCTTTAGGAAGTATCCCAGAATAATGTCGATGACGAGATCCTCTACCTCTGGACTAAAGAAGAGCCACCTGCACCAAAATGTGTGCCACTGCCATTAGGAAGTACAGAAATGATGTTCTAGAAGTCTACCCACTCCAAAAAGGAAACCGAAGGTAGCAACATGAATAACTCCGAGTCAGTGCATGCACGGACATGTGACATAGGTCTAGCGAGTGAGTGCCAAGGAACCAAAGGTAATGCCACATGCGTAGATCCTGTCGAGTGAAAAAGAGGAACACCCACGAAAGGATGTCCAAGTGATGTGAAGGGAATAGAACATCCTCCATATAGAAAAGGGATCCACAGTGAGGGTGGATCAATGAAGGTCTCTGGAAATGTGGAAGTGATATGATTCTTGGAAGGGGCACTCCCAACAATGAGAGATGATGAACTCCTCTAAAACACTGTAGATGGATGATGAACGTGTAGTGCATCACAAGTGGACTCTGTGAAAAAAGACAACTAAGGTCGAGCGAGATACTCATCCCAATGAGGGGGCTTAACAAAAAAAGAGTGATGTTAGATAGGTATGAGTCATCCAATGAAGGTAGAGGAGTGGAAGGGGCCTCGCACACACTGGAAGTGGAAAGGAGGCTGGTGTAATGACTGTATGAGGTTGAGTAGGAGATTGCTCGATATCTGATGAGATATGGGATGTGTCAACACTCTCTGGAATAGTGAGAGAAAGAGGAGAAGAGTCCTCTGTAGTACTCTCAACATTAGAACTGGGTGCACAATCCTTGTCATCAGAAGTAGAACCAAAGCGAGTCTATGTCAGTGGAACTTCCATCACACAAAGAAGAGGAGACAACTGAATTAGCAGCAGCAACAATGGCGTAGTATGTGAAGGGTCTCCATAGAGGGACTAAAGAATGCTCCAGACACGGTGAGGTGGATCTGAGTCTGCCACGTGAAACTAGAGAGAATGAGAGACATGCATCATCATGTGACCAAATATGTGGTCACAAGTGTCGAGGAAATCCTCTAGATGACGATGATCAGAGGGTGTAGGAATTGGCCCAAGCAAGAAGGTTAAAAGACCTACGTGGGCGAAGTAACATCCATGGAAGCATGCCAAGATGAAAAGTCCTCTCTCTCGGTGAAGTGGTGGAGGTGTAAATTGACTCTATGACACTCACATCTAGAAAGAGCACTCTCCATGATGAAAAATGCAAGATGCACAAAAGCAAGACGTTAGACTCGGCTGATAATGCGTCTGCATGTGAAATCCCAAGAGTATAATCAACCCCCCAGAATGTGGCACTTTATAAAAGTAGTGCATTTACAAAACTGAAAATTCCATCACATAATGTATGAAAAATCATACAACTTTGACTAAATAAGTCCTCAAAACCGAGCAACGAGTCAAAAGTTATAGCATTAAAACGATTCCCACAATTGATGAGAAAATTCAATAAATCACTGCAAACGCATTAAAAAAGTGTCTGAAATGGGTGCAAGGGGTATCGTGTGGGTACCCATTGGAAACGCTATGGAATTTTAGTATGGGTTTGTTTTGACTGTGAGGGGGATTAGCCTCTGCCAGCCCGGACCTCACCCCTCTGTCTTCGACACTCGAAGGAAGGTTTAATTAAACAAGAAAAAAGAACATCCCAATGTTATTACATGCCATGAAAATGTTTTTATGACCTCAAAACATTAAAAAGAGGTGGAGGTGGCCCACGTTGGAAGAGCAAGCATGGCTATTGTGGAGTGGAAGCCCACATGGAGAGAGAAACCATTGGTGGAGGGAATGAGACCATGAGCGAGAGAGAGTTGGTAGTAACCACCGTTGGGTTGATGCGTTATAAGTCCGAAGGTGAAACATGCTAGAGGTTGGG
The DNA here is from genome assembly GCA_018340775.1 of Taxus wallichiana var. yunnanensis. Classification (NCBI taxonomy): domain Eukaryota; kingdom Viridiplantae; phylum Streptophyta; class Pinopsida; order Cupressales; family Taxaceae; genus Taxus; species Taxus wallichiana. The sequence continues at coordinate 163,258,854 of CM031241.1, read as the reverse complement.
AAAAATGTGCCAAGGTAGAGTGGGATATAAAGGAACTGTCGACACGGTAAGAAACGACCGGTGAGCGCAATGTGCTAGACCAGGGCTATGAAAAAGAACCAAGGGCAGGTACCGAAACAGCTCTCAAAGCTTCAACCATGAAAACAGAATATTACCCTAAGCACGTACAAGGTGAGTTGAAAAATTACTCATGACCGAGGTGCAAAAAAAGGGCAGATGTGAGTCACGGGAGCCTGGTGAGAGTTGAGAAAACCAGAACGAGCATCCAAGCCAATGCACCAATCACCTTGTAGGTTAAAACCAACTGACAAGTGGATAGAGTAATGAGCCCAATACCAATGCAAGCACGCAAAAAGGCGAGTGGTAGGGTACCAAATCCAATGCACAAAAAAATGAACTAATGCCACATATCGGTGTAGATTTTTGAGCATAAGTAAATGAATGTAAACATGCTCATACGAGAGGACAAACCCGAGCTTTTAAGATGAACCAATGAGTCAAAATGATGCAAACGAACAATGCAGGGGCAGCGAGAAGACCAATGCTCTCATGTTCAAAAAAACATGAGATGCTGAGAATGAGAAAGTAGAAGTTTTTAAATGAACACAACATGTGCTGGGATAGCAAGGGAAGATAGTACCCGAATGGTCAAAGATGGGTTCAAAAAGCTGAGGCCCCTGTAATAGACCTCAGGAAAACACCTCCAAATGCACATGCAAACCTGGAGAATCGAGTGGTCAAGGACACTAAACTTGAAAAACACCAGAAACTCAAACACAACCACCTCAAACACACGAACAACCCAAGGAGAGGTATAAACGCCCCAAAATCAGTGCAAGTAGAGCACGGTCGGAATCACCATTACGACACACACACGAAATCTGTATATCACGCGAAGCTAGAAAACATGCACAAAAATGCCGATGAGTGCATGGATCCACAAGATCCACTCTAATACCATGAAAGAGGGTTTAAAAACCTCAAGCGAGGATCATGAGGGATGACATGCACATCAATGGATGTGCGAACGATAGCATGAAGAGATCTCGGGAGGAGCAAGCATCAACCGAATGTGCATGCAAAGATTTAAAACACGGGCAAGAACTGGTTAAGCCATAAAACTCTCCTCTATCTCATAGATCAAATGGGGTGTACATATAGGAGGTGTTGAGTAACCCCGATCTTGCAATCATGACAACTCGAGTAGATAGGGGAGTTACATTCCTAGAATAGAAGTGTAACTCCTAATGACACAAATGACACACCGACGCACCGACGTGCGTTTGACACACTAACGTGTAAGAGAATATCATAATGACCCCTAAATGACACATGGATCTACGATCTCACCTAAGTGAGATGAATCACCTAATGATGTCGAAAATACACACACCAACAAATTCCCGACCAACCATCTTACCCTGCTACAAATTCAATATTTTTCGCTTAATTTAAATGTGCATGTTAACTCATTAGTGCGGTTTTGACATTTTCCCTCAGTATAAAAAAGTGTTTGCCCTTAAATATTCTGCAGAAAATTGTTGGCTCATGCATCAAGAATCCTTCCCATATCAATTGTGCATATACTCAGTCAAAGCCCTCATATAAATTTGGTGTATCACCTTAGTTTTAAAACTTTTACATTCATCTTTTCCCTTTAACCCCATAAATCAATTTAGGATACATCAATAAGGAACCGGCCTTGATACTGGAGACTCACCTCAAAATAGGTATACCCACAGAACTGAGGTGTTTCCATTGTATCTACGAAAGAGAGAGATCAATTTTGCAAGCTTAGAAAACCTACAACCATCTCTCTACAGGGTGCACTTTCGAGAGATAAAACATACCTTGAAGCTTTCTATAAGCTTCCTCAATCTCAGTTCTGAATGTATACAATGCTCAAAAAATTATTTCACATCTATCTCTACTGGACTAATTATGGAGGATGAGAATGTATTTTGGGATACTATAAAGTGGATCAAAGGCCCCCTCACTAAGAGGCTACCTCCAAACAACTATTTGAAAATATTTTCCTCTCCCCAAACCATTCCTTGTTCCTTAAAAACAAGTGGAATGCTTATGAGCCCATTATTATATGGACTCATACATTTAATGTTTTTTGGTCTTATTGTATTCATTCAAAGAAATCTTACTTTAGATGGCTTCTAATTCATTATAAGCTTGTTGTTGGATTCTAATATTTTATAGGTTGTTGAAATTCTAAGCTTGTTTTCATTAAGGTTTTATACATATTTATATTTTTACCTTTTAAAAATATATTATATGAACATAACCACAATGTACCATCCCGAGGTTTTTAAAAATTTGTCATTTCAATGTACCATACCCATAACAAAACAATCTAGAATAGTTAAAAAAGAAAACAACAAAGAGGTATCGAAATTAAAATTTATCTCTACATGTCACCCCACATACCCAATAGGAGGAGATTTGTAAAAAGTATGCTCCTATACATGGGTATTAGGATCAGATATCAATTTAAAAATAACTAGCAAAATCTACATCTTCATCCAGTTAATATAAAAACTAATATTTTCTTTTGACACCGCCAGTTTTTGCATATTGTTTCACTACAAAAAAGTATTAATCCCATGCCCTACCTAAAATCTAATTAAAATGGAAAAGAAAGGAGTCACTAGGTGAGGAATAGGATGTAGAATTTCTATGTATTTTTATACCCCATTCTAGAGTTTTGTATTTTAGACAAGTTGGGAGGCTCTTCAAAATGATGATGACCATACATTTAAACCTGCCAATTTTGTTTACTTAAAAATCTTACCGAGTTTAAATATATAGGAATGGTTATAATACATTTGAATGAGGATGAAAATACATTTAAACATGCCAATTTTGTTTACTTATAAATCTTACCCAGTTTACATATATATGAATGATTATAATACATTTGGAAAAATGTTTTTCTTACATTTTGTCAAACATTTCACATGCCTGCAGTAGCTTTTGCATTTGGAAAAAATATAATACATCTAATAAAAATCATGTTTTGTTAACCATGTCCCACATCATGAAGCTTCTTCCTTATACATGTATATCAGGGTAGGCATAATTAAGTCATTAGAAATAGTCTTTATTTTAATTTGGGTATAAATACCTTGTTCAAAACTCTATGATTTTCACAATATGGAAGGATTTTTTTTTATAAATTCTAATGAGTTTGGAATTATATGTTCTAAACACTATTGCTAAAATGTATGAGGATTATTAAACAACCAATATAGTTCACAAAGAGGGAGTTGTGCCTTAATTTTCATTATAAAATAGATATATTTTTTCACACAAGTAGACATTTATCGTAAGATCTACTATATGAAAGAGGAAGGGAAAAGTTTCTCTAAACTAGAAAATACAAAAGATTATAATTCTACTTCAACATGTACATGGAAAAAAACTCTACCACCACTAGTAAAAGACAACAAATAAAGATTCTAAACTAGTTGGAAAGAAGAATCCTTTAGAAAAAGTAGATCCTATGTTTAATATGTCATCTCAACTAGAATATTACACTTTAAATGAGATCAAACCTCATCTTGGAAGCATAGGGATACAATGATAAAAGGTGAATAGTACTGATGATATGGTCGACCAGATGCACTACTTATATGTCAGGGTAGTAAAATGATGCATGAGCATCACTGTAAAGGCATCAAATTTGGTAATTTTGTGTAAGGGGTGTGTTAGGCCTTAGATGTCTTGTTAGGTGTCTTATAACTCCTCCATGGTATTTACAAGACCTTATTGTGTGTTAGATGGGACATTTTGAGTTTCCTTCCAAAAAGAGACTATTTGAAATTTGAATTTGAAAATGTCTAGCTCAAGAGGTTTAATGTTGAAAACAAGCCATTATTGGTTGTAAGAGGTCATTCAAGACCTTAAAAGAGGTAAGTTAATTATAAAATTATTTTTAAGAGGGCTCATGAGTTAACCAAGCCCTTAACCATAGTGAGTTGAGAGAAAGGTTAGTGAAACCACCTTGAGTTAAGCATATAAGAGGTGAAATTTGAATAGTACCTGATGCAATGGCTGCCCCTAATGAAGAAACTCTCAATTTTTCAAAATAAATAAACACATTCGGCCATGTCACAAAATCTTGGCTTTCATAGATTCTCGTTTTAGGTGGAGAGATGATCAAAGCAACCATTAAGCTCCACGAGGATATCAATGCATATCTGGATCCAATCCTTTCTTTTAAGGAAGATTTTGTTTCTAACATATCAAATTTTGATGAGGTATTTCCTAGTCTATAGGAGATGAAAATTATGGAATCCTCAACTCTATCTATTAAAGGAATCCTTAAATTTGAATGCCAAGGACACTTTCTTTAATGTCTACATCTCAAATCAAGAAAGACACTTCTCGAAGATTATATGATTCATTATGAAGTGTATGCAATGAAGCTTTCACTTCACTCGCCTTGATTCAAGAGTTCATAGATGAGATCCCTTTTGATCTTGTCAATGAGAAAAATCAAAGGCATTCATCAGAACATGTTGAGGAACAATTTTCACAATTATTCAAATAAATGTACACTCCCACCATCAATTTCTCTTCATCTTCGATTCAGCATTGTATAAAATTAAAGAACTTGTTTGAGAATTTTCAATCAAATATTTACAGTCTGAATGATATTCCAGGTAGGATCTTGGAATTGCAGGTGTTTTGTGAGGTTTTCCTTCGACCAAGTGAACCTCCTAAGGAAGAAAATATGTTTGAACCATTGAGAAGGTTCAAATCCTTTCAATAGCATGAAGGATACAAATCATAATTTCACTAATTGGATGAGGAGATAGATTTTATAGTATCTAACGAAGTGGGAGAGTCCATTTCGCATATGTTTGAGATAGACGGACCCCACTTCAATGGATAAGGCATTGGTTTTTGTCATATGTTAAAATGTTATTTTAAGTGGATTATTGTTAAACTCAATTTTGGTAAAATTTGGATAACTTAAGTGATTTCTATTTTTAGTTGATTTGTATAAGTTGGTTGAAAAATTCAAAGTCACTTAAGATGCCCTATTTAATGTTCATGTAAATCCTAAATACTTTATAACCAAGTTTTTGGTTATAAAAGGAAGTTGGAGGCTCATTTGTAAGGGTGACTTTGAGAGAGGAGAAGAAAATACTTTTGTGTGCAAGCTTTATTTTAAAGAAAGAAACTTTATTTTATTTTGAGAAGACATTTTAGAGTTAATGAAATATGAACTTTGTGTCCCATTCATTGTCTCTTATAGCATTTGATGTTCTTATGTTCATTAGATGTTAGTGTTTGAATCTTGTATGCAAATATTGTCTTGGATCTTATTGTCAATGCTACTAATATGTTGTTCTAGTTCACAGTGATCAAGCTCTGATTATCTACTTGCTCACGTGTGTTCCCTTTTACTCATTCTCATTTAATTGATGCAAACTCTATTTTATTTGTGTTAGTTATTTATTGTTCTTCTCCATGCAATATTAGGCTTTGCTTTTACCTAACTATTGCATGTTCCTTACATCCATTCCTTTCCTTCATTCCATTCCATCTCCCTCATTCACTTTTCTTTCCATTGATGTTCCAAAATACCCCCCACATACAATTTTGAATGTACATGTGTAAATACAGTTTTGATTTTCAATAATGACAACCTCACCTTCATTGAGGAGGGACTTCATTCCAACACTGTTGCATGTCATTTACATGCGTGCAAATCCATATGCTAACATACTTGTAATTGGTCCAAAACAAAACAAGAGAAAGAAAACCCATTATACATTGTAAAAGTATGCATCATGTCTAAAATCTAGCCAAGACGATAACAAAATATGTGTAATTGGTCCAGAAATAATAGCAAAAATGCAACACAACTTTGAAATAAAGACAATTAACTTTCCCCTAATGTGTTCCACAGTTATAAGTGAGCAGATTTTATTGCCCCTAAGTAACAATATATGCAAAGGGATTGGATTGTACCAAAAGAGGATTGATCTTAGGTACTCCTCATGACACTCTTATCAAATCCCATTGAAGTGTAGTATGAGATTGAAAATGGTCATTTCCTCCGAGCACAGATGTTGAAAATGCATTGGAGAGAATGAGATCCAAAATTTCCCCAAACAAAGTTATATCGTGAAGGAAACAATTGATTTTACTTTCCCAAGCTATGATTTTGACATGCAAGGGAAAAGAGTAGTTGTGATAGTTGTAAGATGATTGGAATGATCACAAGGGTAGGAATTAAATGTATGATTTCATTTATATGTGTTGAGTTGGTATGTTTGAGATTTTTGTAATTTTTGGTTTTTGTAATTTTTGGTTTTTGTGATTATTTGGATTATTTGCAATTTTTTAATTTATAAGCTTCACATGTGTGTTTGAATTTTTGATATTTTTAACTCAATTTTATTATGGCAAATGTTAATTAACACCATGAGTAAAATCATACACAAAATGAATTGTAAAACAATGACAAGGTTGTAATAAAACCCTTATGTATACACAATACTGACACACACCAAGAGTATAGGAAAACCAAGATGGTAATAAGACTACTTACACAAGATTAATATCTAAAATAAACAATGTAACACAACTAGTAATAATGACACGTGATTATTCCCCTAAAGTGTTCCACGGTGAAGAATAAGAAAATATGAATGCCCACAAGTATTATCTTAGAAACACAAGGGGATTAGATCATGCCAAAGAGCGGAGTAATATTAGATACTCCAAAAACACTCTTTATGGATCCCAATGTAGTTTGATATGTATTGGATTTAATCCAAGTGTGCCCAAGAAAATTTATATTGTGAAGGGTTAATTGATTGGTTTGCCTCGAGCATAGATATACGTCACGGGAAAGAAAATTGATTATCGTAAGATGATCTAGAATTATCAATATGATTACAGTCAAATGTTGATATTATTGAATTGTGTTATGTAGTTGCTGATATTTTGTCAATCATTGTCTAAATGTTTTGATTTTTGATCTATATGATGTTTTTGATTTTTGCAAGTTTTATACTATTTTTGGATTTTTGAGCATATATGAATGTTTTTAGATGATAGGATATCTCACCCCTGTTTGTGACTCCATGCAACTAGGAAGATGTTATGGATCACAACCGTGAGCCAAGAAGGATGTGAGAACTAGGAGAATAGTGATATGAAAATGAAGATGAAGGATGTCAAGACACAAGGTGTAATAATGATCCATTAGGAAAATGTAACTCATCTCCAGTCAAGATTACATGAATGATTCCAAGATGATTTCAATTTATAGGTTTTTACTAGACTTATATCCATTGATGGTCTACTAATTGACAAGATTCGGTTGAAGGAATTTTTTTCTCTCTTAACATGAGCAACTTATGGGGATGTGTATGATTAAGTGTTGTTAATTCATATTTTCTAAAGGCTTTATTTTGTTTTATTTTTTTATTGACCCCATATATATTACCCCATGCCACCAATAAGAGGTAAGAGCTCAACACCAAATAAAAACATAGGCGAGTAAGGATACATTCCTCTTTTCATAGTCTCATACTACTAGTAAGAAGTATGGTCTCATCACCAAAGATTGTGAAGGATAAAAGGTGTAATGATTGGTATATGTTTTTGTATATTATATTTTAAATTGAATTTTCCTTGTATGTTGATATTGTACTTGTTTGGAAGGAACATTTTTCCCACAAATCCCATCCTCATGTGACTAGTAGGATACATGGGTTTAACACCTTAGACAGAGATGGAAGGTTAAAATATCCGGGTAAAGAAGTTTAGTGCTTTCTGTTAAAGAGATAACTTATTTGAAAGGAGGCACTTCCATATTTTACTTTCCCTTACAGGAGGACAATGATCCAGAGGATAACACAGATGAAGTGCATGCATTTCAATAGTACTAGAAGAGAAATTATGCATTGAGGAATAGGGCCAATAACACCACTTCAACACCTCCAACTGTTAGAACAACTCCACCAGAACCAAAGGCGAACAACAATCCTTCTTTTCCAAAAGGAAATTATCCCCATATACAAGAAAATATTTCAGGTATTTCTAAAACCAGTTGCAATATTTTAGAAGACATGAAGAAGACTAAGGCAAACATTACTTTGCATGAATTAGCTCAAATCATATAGCAAAGATATTTGTTGTTAAAATCTTTAGCTAACAAGATTACTACAAACCTTCAAAATTCCTCTCATGCCAATGTTTCCTTATAAAAAAACAAATTATATTTTCCTCCCTTCTTATTTTGGAAATAACCTAAAAAACTATATGGTTGACTCTTGGAGCCTCCGTCAACATTATGCCTTCTAGTATATGTAAGAAACTTGGTCTAACCCCAATTAAATATGATAGGGTAGTGGTCCAATTAGAAAATTCTAAGGTCGAAGTAATATGGGAACTCCTCAATGTGCACATGTAACTAGCCTCCGAGCCTAGGATCCAATAATTCATAGATATAAAATTTGTAGAAACCCCAGAGGATTTTGGCATGTTATTAAGTAGGAACTGGTCAAAAGTATTGAATGGTTACATGTCCACCGACTGTTTCCATATGTGGTTTCTATAGAGAGGAATCCCAAATCAAATCAAAATAGAAAGAGAGCCCAAAATTAAACATGTGATCACTAAGTATAATGCTAAAAATGAAGAAGATAAGGTTTTTCAAATGAGACATTGTGGTATATACTTTAGACATGTAGAAGATACAAAAATGAGAGGACAAATAGGATTTCTTAGGGATGTGGTCCATGTATTTTGATAGATCTTGCTTTAAGAAATGCCCCTGGGGTAGGAATTATCTTAACCAATCCAAAACAACATCAACATTTAACATCTTACATACTACATTTCCCTTGCACCAACAACTTGGCCGAGTATGAAGCTTTAGTATTAGGACTGCAATTTTCCATCAAACACAAGTTCAAAGAGATAAAGGTTTTTAGAGATTCAACATTTGTATTCAATCAAGTTAGGAGCAAATATCAATGTAAACAATCTTATCTCAAGAGGTATAAACATATAATCTATGATCTTATTAAATGTCGCATGTATGAACATAGAGTTTATGATCTTATTAAACATTATTTTCATAGTCTCATGTCTCACCCTAAAGGATCGTGCTCATGGATCTATTAAAATGTTGTAATCCTTAGTTTGTGCATATGCATGTCATACACCTTATAATAAAGTGATACCTTCTTTCGCATTACACATTGAAGAAAAGGAAAATTTCTCACATCATTGTATTCCCTACAAATCCTTAAAGATTTAAGTAAAACATGCACATTTGAAATTGGAAAATTGGTTTTGGTGTGCCCCTTTAACTCAAGATCAGTGCAATAAATCCCACTACGCATCTCATGTGTGTTGTTGGAAGTCAAATTTTCCAACTAGGTAGTCATTGATGTGATATGTGCTTCTATGAAAGGGATTACTCTAGTATCAATACTTCTAGTTTCCTCTAACAAAGAGAAACTTCTAGTGCTTCCATGTGACTTATGAAGGTCTTATGTATGAGGGTGCATTTAAAAGGCATCAATAATCATACAAAAAACCAGTAATCATGCAAAACATGATGGATCTCATATAAAAGATTTAAAATATATGCTTTGAAAGGTGTATCATATGTGTGGACACACTCTTAGTCAACTCCTATCAAATGTCCTTCATGGAATAGATACTATGTTTCTCTAATTATGGAATCTCAAATTCCTTGTAAAAATATTCCTACGGCCTATCACAATCTACCGCAACTTGTTACGGATCATATTTGCGATACCAAGTACGTACTTGTTTTAAGAGGGTAGAGGCAAACTGTCTTACCTTATGCTTTGGAGAGATTATGCCCTTTATGCATCAAAAATTAGTTCAAACTTATGAATTGGCTCCATTGTGTTCTTTACCCCATGATACTCTAGGAGATGTAGAGGCATCTCATAGAAAATATGAGGTATAATAACAATTTGTATGACAGTAACAACTCTGCTTTGTACTAGAGCTCTTATTTTTTTTCAATTTTTGATGTTCTTGTACCTCCCCACTTCCAGATGTGAGGGGTACACTAGTAATTGTTTCTTTCTGGGGTGATATTTTTTTACATGGGTAAGGTTTCTAGTTCATCTTGCTTGTGTATTGTTAGGATATTAGTTAGCTGGTCCACTGCTCATCATTCCAAACATCACATGATATATGGATTCTCAAGAGGCCTAGATGGTCTTCCACTTGGTTTTCTAAAGAGTAAAACTCATTGTAGTAAAAAATGAGATGTGCCATCTAATAATTCCTTCTCATTTCCCAATCCAATTCCTCATCACTATAAGTTTTGCGTATTTTAATACCATCAATATTTAGAGACCCGAGCTTATATGAGAATGTGCATTGGGTTGGAAAAGGAGGCCATCAACATTAAATTTTGGTTTAACATTTTCTATAGCTTTATTTTCTCTAGTGGAAAACATATCTTCATATCCTAGGTATTATTCTTTGTAGTGGTCATCCTCACATTATTCCCACTCACTCTAGGTCTTCGCAACACTTTCAAAGTTTGGCTCGTCCTCCGGTTGAAGACCTCTCTTGGATAGAGCCTTTTACCGAGCTTCTTTGTATCACTGCTTCTTAAGCAGTCGCTCATCTTATATGTCCATTTTGAGCTCTAATATCAAGTCACACTCCTCCTTCCCTCAACATTTTTGATCACTCTCACACAAAGGGTATTATCCAACCATAGGTAAATTGTTAATCCCAAGATATACCATCATCTTCTTGATCTTAAGAGGAATTTATCTAAAGTAAGTTCCAAATGGCTCATGGAAAACTTAAACTCTACTTCCTTAGGGAAATAATATGTGGAGACTGCGTACTCCAAGACATAGTTTCAAAGTGCTCCACTCCACCATATGTCAACAACACATTTCCACACCATGTATAACTTTACAAGTCTCTAAATGCACTCTTTAATTCAAGCATCCTTACATCACAAAATCAATTTTTGGTACATATAATGAATAGCCAACCAAACATATAGATTTCTTAGGGATGTGCTAAAAAAAATCTCATGCAAAGAATTGTACATATTTATTTCTACCCATTTCCTTGGTGAACAATTCTTGTGATTGGGAAACCTTTGTGTGAATTCCTCTTCAACCCTTTATAGTCAGTACTCAATGTTTTCTGTGTAAGATGAAATGTCCTTCTACAATATATCATCATGGCCATATAAGGTGATGAGTCTTGGTATTGGAACCAAAATATTGCTCTAGTTTACCCCACACTAAAGATGGGCGTGCAATCCCAAATCAACACCACACAAACCTTGTGAAGAAAAACTCTCGGATCGACATATCACACAAGAGGATTGCCTTGTGCACTCACTTAAGGTGTTAGAGAAGACCAATCCTTGTTGGTTTTAGATGTGTAATGATGTCTATGCTACATTTCACACTCATTATTTTTCAATCAATAAGATTGCATTCAAACACACATATTCAAAAGAACATAAAATATTCCTACCAAAAATATATGATATTTAAGCACAGTCATGCTTAATAATCATGTATAACCCTTTCTCATTTATTTAAAAACCACGGATTACAATATCTCTTTACCATGATAAAAATCATTCAAAACTCCATAAGTATCTATTAAAAATATCCTAAGGGATGTTTATACTGAAGGGGCATTTCCCTTCATTAATTTAAACTATCCTTACATAACCATTTTACATTAAGTTAACTTATAGTCTAATTTGAAATTCATGCTTTTTAATACATGCAACATTCCTTATATGAACTCATCTTGATGGTAGCTTTGCTTATATATTTTAACTACATCTAACTCAAAATTACACTCCAAATATTCCTATCCTCCAAGAAATTACTCTTTGATTAATAGCTCACATCCATCTTGATCCTTGTTGTCACCATCTAGGTTTGAGAGACTTAGTTGTCAAAGATGGTGTCTTGGTCCTATCATGTGCTAGGTGGTAGGAGATTTATATTTTTCCATGCATGTTGAATTTTCCACCATCTTTCAACCTTCATACATGTGTTAGTTACTAGTGCCTCCAAAAGTGTGGGTGTGTGTCACGCACACAAACTTGTCTTTATGAAAAAGTGCACACACCAAACCCAAGGTTTCAAACTACTTCTAGATTTGCACTCCCCCAAATACATTATGATTTTAAAAAAATAATACTTAGCCAAAAATTGTATACTTGGAAAAAATATGGGATCAACAAGTCGTGAACTTATCAAATCCCTATATGTTACTACTAGAAATCATTTCTTTTCACATGTTTGAAAAATTCAACTAGGTTGTATAACATTGATTACTCTGCAATATGCCAATGATTGTTATTAATTTGATCTTCTAAATGAAAAAATAATTTTGTACACTCCATTATTGGGTACTTCATTGAAGTCTTTATTTGAATTTATGACTTTGGCAAGATTCACCTTGTGACCATTGGTTGGATGATGGCATCCATTGCTCGGTAGTTCAAGTATGTAGATATTACATTTTCATATATGTATTAAGTGTATGAGAATACGATTTTGTTTTGTTCTTATAACTTGTTGTTGATTGGATTTTCTTGTTAAGATTAGTATGACAATAAATCTAGAAAATGTCAGCCAACTATTTCGCACAGAATGGTTCCGTTCTTGGAATAGAGTTGCTTCTATCCTTTCATTCTCTTGAGAAGCAGAGATAAGGGTTAGGGCTAGGAGGAATACATTGAATCTCTGGGAGGGTGTGTGCGTACCTTGGAGAGAGATCAGATCGATTGCGAAGAACTCTTTTTGTCCTGGGAAGGACTACCTATGAATAAGAATGCAAGACCACTAGATTATAGTTAGACAATAAATGAGGAACCGCCTGGGCCTAGGAAATATAAAACTTCCTTTCGAAGGTGGTTAGTTTCCCTGCTAATATGAATTAACACAAATTATTGCAAAATTACAATTAAATTACCTCGTTAAAACAATAGAGGAAAGGCTGGTTTTGGTTTTGAGTCACAAAGTGATCGATGCCGGTCATCATCACCGCATCCGGTTTCGATAACCGATATTGGTGGGGCAGTGGTTTAGGGGCTTTTAGTGAAGGTTGGCTATAAGGTGTCTATTGTGTTTATAAGGCTAATAAATGATTGGGGATAGGTAATGGGGTGATGGAGAAGACTCAGAGAGTATGGGGGCTGTTCTTGAGACAATGTATGGGTAGAAGAATGACAGTTAGATGTAGTGTGTTACCGGGTAGTAGATCTAGGAATAGACTTATAATGGCTGTGATTCAAAATTTCAAGAAATGCTATTAAAAGGACATACAAGATACTACTTACTAGTTCCCGATGAAGATACAGGCCCGAGGACTGTGATGACGTAGGCAGGACTCATGTAGGATGATCTGACAATCAAAGATGAGCTATCTTCTATCCCAATGCTTGTATGAGTGTCATCGGGCTCTGGTTACTTAGTTGTAATCTTGGACTTGATGTCCCTCTCTGCCCGCAACTCTTTTCTTTCCTTCACTTGTCTCGCTCGCCAAGTGAATTCCCGATCTTTTCATGAATTTTCGAGATGCTTTGTTTTTGGTGGGGAGGTCATTTACAAGGAACCGATGGTGGTTAATGTAACCGACAACGGTCGAGTAGAACCGATATCGGTTAAGTCAAAGTGGGCTATTTTTTGTAAAATAGCCAACTTTCCCTCCTTTTCTCCCGAGGAATTAGTTGTGGGCTTGGTCAAGTCATTATTAGGTTGATTTTGGTGTGGGTGAGGAGTAATTAGTCATGGGTGTGGATGTAGACCAAGTTATAGGTCTTTATTAGGTTAGTTTAGGGTTAGGACTAGGTCACGATGAGGTGGCAAAATGAGGTGGCGGGTTTGGAGATGTGGATTTATTAATTATAAGGTAATTAATAAATAATTGTGCAAGGTTTAGGTGGTGAGACTTTGTTGCGAAATGAGATGCGGGGCACAGGGTGTCGTAAGACACAAATTTGGTGTCTACATTAGCCCTTTGTTGTCGTGTAGATTGTCTTCAGTAAAGCTGCACCGACAATAATAAGAAGTGGTTACTCCTGTTAAGGGTATAGGTAATCCCCCTCAAATCTATCACAGATTGAGGTAACGTGAAATCAGGGATAGGGTTGATAAAGGGTAAATGGTGTTGAGATGATGGTAAGATGGTGGGGTAAGTTCAAGGAAGCAGACACACGTTGAAATGCAGTAGTGTGACCAGGGTACATGATTTGAAGAGCAAACAAGCAATTCATAGGCAAAGGTCGATAGTTTATCCAAACAAGGGTGATATAATCCTGGTATCCAAGGCATAGGAAGTAGCTCCAAGGGATATAATGGGTAAGGTACAAGAACATTTAGGCATGTTCGGCAGTACCAAATGGTTGGTTTGGTCGAGATAAATGTCACGGTCTCGGTCTAGGCAAAGTTGGTCGGTTGATCAAGTCAAGTACCCTAATCATGCTAAAACACGAACATGTGAGCTCGATTGAACAAAAAGCTACATGATGGGTGGATAAAATTGTAATTTGCGGGGTTTGGGCGAGGTATTTAATTGGTGCGCCGTGGGTCGGGCTGATTGATTAGTGAGGGCCGTGGGTCGGGCCTGATTGGTTGGTTGCGGCCTTGGGTCAGGCCTGATTGGTTGGTTGCGGCCTTGGGTCGGGCCAAATGGTTGGTTGCGGCCTTGGGTCGGGCCGGAGTGGTTGGTTACGGCCTTGGGTCAAAGGCCAAATGATTGGTTGCGGCCTTGGGTCGGGCGGAGTGATTGGTTGCGGCCTTGGGTCGGGCCAAATGGTTGGTTGCGGCCTTGGGTTGGGCCAAATGATTGGTTGGTTGCGGCCTTGAATTGGGCCAATGAAGTCAAAAAAGGCTATTTAGCAAAGCCAGGGGTAGGTGATGGGGAAAAAGGGAGATTGGTGAATAAGGGCAGAAATTTTGGTAAAATAGGGATTAAACCGATATCGGTTATTATGACCTCAGTATCGGCTAGATGACCGATATTGGTATTTTAGGGCACAATATAACCGATATCGGTTATAGGTCAAAAACCTATAAAAAGAAAAATACACTGTCATTGTCACATTGTCAATTTGAAAACCAAATTTAGTTGTCTGAGGTGTTTTAGTGATATTGTTGAGTTTGTCACTGAGGTGGCATTATTTGAGTGGAGAAGTGAGTGGTTGGTAGACCCCAGCGAGTAGGAGGCAGAATTTGATTGGTGGAGAACCTAGCTGAGGAGATTTGGAGCCATGGCACAGCCAGGAGGAGCAGGAGGTGCTGGACCAGCTGGACCACCACCACCTATCCCACCACGACGACGTGTAGTCGTACCGGTAGGCTCTGAGCTCTTACCTTTGTGAATTTAATGAGTTTAACTTAGATGTGTGGTTTGGGTAGGAATTCTAATTTTAATAAAATAATTAATAAATTGAAGTTATTTGAAAAATGGAGAGGGTAGGTGGGTTAGTTAGGCTAAAACGGTAGGGTGGGTAGGTTTGTAGGGTTTTTCAGTGGGTAAAAGGGTAGAAATAGGCAAAAATGAGTTTTTTGGGGGCCACGCTCGGGTTGGCTCCGGTGGATAAATGACCGATGTCGGTCACCAGCAACCGGCATCGGTCACGAAATATTCGGAATAGGTCGTCTGCCAGAAACCAGCGTCGGTCATATGTCGACCTGGCGCGCGGTACCCCCTTGTTTGTGTTTTTTTTTTTGTTGTTGTTGTGGCATTGTTGTTGTTGTTGTTGGTGTTGGTTCGTTTATTTTTTGTTTGTTGTTTTGTTTTGGTTTGTTGTTGTTTGTTTGTTGGTTTGTTTTGGTTTGTTGTTTGTTTGTTGTTTTGTTTTGTTTTGTTTTAGGGGTGAAGAGGAGGGGGTAGAGTTGATAGGAAAGGTGATTGGGGGGGGAAATGGGGTGGTTGTGTGGTTGGTTCGGTTAGGATAGATTAGGTGTTGGGTATGAGTTAGGAGGTGGTAAATTGGTAGGGGTATAGTTAGATGGCGAGAGAGTAGATCGGGGTGGTTGGTAGGGTGAGTGGATAGAGAGAGTTAAGGTAGTGGTTATTGTAAAAGGTTAGGCCCGATAAAGTGGGTTGTTTTTTTGCAGCACGTCAAAGCCAGCTTACGATGCGAGATCGGATGCCCCCGCTATTGAGACGGATGCGGCCACATGTGTCCGCAGTGCATCGGGCCATTATGCACGAGGTGGGACTCGATGGAGTCCAACGGTATAGGGTCGTGGATAGGGACCATGCCTTATGGTTTCCTCATCGAGAGATGGGATCCGTGACCAATGTTTTCCATCTCCCTACCGAGAGATGACTATTACCCTAGAGGATGTATATCGCATCCCGAGACCGCCAATCGTAGGGAGACAAAGATTCCGGTAGATGCGAGACGGCAGCATGGACAGTATCCTTCGTGTATTTGGGGATGCAGCCGCGTTATTGACTTATCACAGCGCGAGCATTTCCTATGGCGATATGTATCACGTGCACACGACATGAGACACGGCTTGCCATGTTGATGATGATAGGCATCACATGCTTCGCCCTCCGGACTCAGAGGGAGGCCGCTTCCCACGGGATTTGATGGGGGTGCTGCACGAGATGGTGGAGGAGCATACGTGCTATGCCTGGGCACCAGTATATCTGGTGCAGCTATACAGAGAGCTGTGGGGTTATCGCCGGATGAGGTGATTTGGGATTTGCTCCACATTTTTGTTACACTGCTGGGCATATGAGCACATCATATGTATACGACCAGTAGGGCTACCCCAGCAGCCAGGGCCACAGGTTATATACAAGTATGGCTTTCAGAGGTGGTTGGGGGTCATGGGCCAGCCACGAGCGGTGCTCACAGGATGGGATGTAGCTTACTACCGTCATATGCTAGAGGGCTTGACCGCACTGGATATTGTATGGAGGCCCTACAGAGGCCATCAGCCCCGAGGAGGAGCCCGAGCACAGATGCGCTGGATCCAGTATACTTTCTGGATAGCAGGATGGAGGCCTAGAGAGCATGAGCGGATACCCTTAGAGAGGGTATGACAGCAGTTGGGGTTGCGATAGGATGAACCACCTCCCTTCCCTCAGTACTGGAGGGATGATGTAGAGGCCCCACTTCCTGCACCACAGCCCGTGGACCCAGATTGGGTAAAGAGAGATACGGCGGATGATACTGATGGATGACACCGATTACACAGTTCATTTTTGGTATGGTGGGGGGAGAGAGCAAATTAGGAGAGCACACCCGCACAACCAGATTTAGCATTATAATAGAGAGGGACCAGCTCTTGGGACAGTGCGGTGTTACTGAGGTAGCTTTTCTTGCCGCACAGCGTGATCGGGGACAGGGGTATTACAGAGGCAAGCTTAGCCTGTGCACCACGTGTACCACCATAGGAATCGGCACAACATTGCACACCATAGGCACCAAGACAAGCCCGGCAGAGCACAGTACAGTATACGAGCACAGTGCATGTGGTGCACCGGCAAGCAGGGGCCACCGTTATTAGGAGTCGGGGACCACCCCAGCAGCCACATGGTGGCACAGCCCACTATATGGAGGCAAGAGCGGAGGCTCGGTATTATCGAGGATGTCCTTGATGGTACCGGGCTGACTATCAGCCATATGCGGCGCACAGAGCCGAGACCTTGCGGAGCCGAGATCTCGGGGGTGTAGCCACACACGGTGGTGGGTCGGTGACAGGGAGGAGGCGGGAGCCAGCACAGAGACCAGCAGGGAGAGGGGCTGAGGGTGGTGGGGAGAGCTGAGACATCCCTAGAGCGGAGATGATTTTTTTGGATATTGGATAGAGACACCGGTCTACAAACCGGTTATGTATATAGAGGCCTGCGTGCCCACATATTCATTCATTTATTCATTCTTGTTGTATATACCGGCCTGCGAGCCGAGTACAGGTTGTATAGTTGATACCGGCTTGTGAGCCGAGTATATTTTTGACATGAGAGACCGGCCTGCGAGCTGAGTCGAGATTTTGACAGTGATAGCGGCTGCGTGCCGGCTTTGTATTATTTTGAGATCACAGAGGCCCCATGCAGGGCAAGTTGTATATTTTAAACATGGATATATATATATATATATATATATATATATATATATGATTTTGATCCACATGGTGTATAAAAATGTTTTATGTGTTTTGTTGATGGTTTTGAAATTTAATGTATATAGATGATGAGTTTGATCCACATGGTGTGTATACACCGATGGGTTTGATGTAGATATTGAAATTTCGTACGTATTTTGTTGATGGTTGTTTTATTGTAGATAGATGATGTTGATGAAATTGTGATGATATATATTGATGTGATTTTGATGACAAATATTGATAATGGTGTTGTTATGCAGGAAAAAGAGACGGGCGCCACAAAAATTTGCAAAAATAAAGAAAAGGCCCAGGTTTAAGCAAAAGGACATATGTGACCGATATCGGTTAGGTAACCGACGTCGGTAGTGTAAGGACCGATATCGGTGAGGTAACCGATACCGTTATTCCAAAACGAGCTTTTCTAAAAATAGAAAAGCTTGGTGCGGCAACTTAAGTTCTTATTTTTAGAGTCATGCAACAAGTTAAATACGTGAATGCGACACTGTTTGACGACTGATACAGGTAATTACATGAGAGAATTGAGTGATAAGGAGGAAAGAGACAGGTAAAGTGAGTGTGGGCTGAGATTCAGAAGGTAGAAAGGCAAGTTATATTTGAAGAGGGTGGTGAACATGGCTGAACGAGGAGAAGCATCCAGCAAAGCAGGATGAGAGGGAAGACAGGTTCCACCCCAAGCTGCTGCATCCCAAGAGGTAAACTGTTTGGTTGTATTTTAATTCTTGCATGTTTTGATGAATAGGATGAGAGAAGGTAAGAGGGTAGAGATGAGAAAGAAAAGGTGATAGGCAAGGGTTTGGGATAGAGTGAGTGTTATGGGGTAGGTAAGCAGGGTGTTCACATATGTTTATAGGTATAGAGAGGAGTAAACGAGCAAATAATTATCATAGGTGGCGGTTTTAAGCAGTTGTATAGGATTGATAAATGATCGGTATTGTTTAGAAATAACCATTATCGGTTAGTAGACCGGTATCGGTTATTTATAACCGATACCGGTTAATGTAGGAATTTCCAGAATGTGAGAAAAAACACTTGGGGATTTGATTTATTGAATGGTTGTGTGTCGTTTTGATGTATGCAGGCAGAGGCGGGTTGAGGATGAATGATAGTGTGCCACTTTGTTGTTACGAATCCGAGCGGATATAACACCAGCGGAATGGGCATTGATAAACCGTGGGGTTAAGTGGGATCCGTTATTATTCACGAATCGCACGCAATCACGCTATGTTGCAGCGTTGATTGAGAGATGGAATCGTAAAAGAATACCTTCTATCGCCAATAGGGGAGATGACAGTGACGTTGGAAGATGTGTTTAGGATATTGATGCTCCCAATTACAGGAAGACCAGAGTGTATCGTAGTAGGGCCGAGTGCGCGCAGAGAGCAATAACAAGAAAAGATTTGGTCTATTGCACAAGATTTGACACAATGAGGTTTGACATTCACTTATGGTATAATGTATGCAACACACCCTAAGGCAACAAGGTTGGCAGTAGTATTAATGATAGCGGTGGGGTATTATGCATTACCGAGGGTGGATGGGGGAAGATTTCCAAAAGCATTGATGTGTATTATTTGGGAAATGATAGAAAGGAGCGTGACTTTCGCATGGGCACCCGCATATCTGGCGGAGCTATACAGGGGTTTATGGGCCTGCAGGTGAAATCACAGGATGACACTGGATTGTTCATACTTATTACATTGTTGGGCCTATGAGCACATTGTTTGTGTGTGACCGATAGGCCGACCCGTCCAGTCGGGAGAGACAGGAGTACAGAGGTTGGGATTCAGACGTTGGGTCCAGACAGAACAAGAGGCAAGATCTCAGGCCGTGATAGAGGACATCGAGTATTATAGGCAGGTGTGGGAGATGGTGACGATTGCGGATATCCGTTGGAGGCCTTACGGGAACTATATGGTGACGGAGAACATAGCTGAGGAGTTGAGGGGTGTAGAGTGATTGAGGTGGATCGCGGGGCACAGGCCAGGTGAGTACGAGAGGATTCCTCTAGATCGTGTGTGGCGACAATTTGGATTTGTTCAGGATATACCCATGGCTTATAGACCATACATGAGGATCGACGCCGAGGCATCATTCTCACCTCCCGGCCGACACCTCCAGAAGGACCAGAAGAGATAGCAGCCGATCGCAGGGTAATGGATGCAGGAGTGACAGAGGCTTATAGATTATGGTGGGTAGCAGAGCTGCGAGGTTCACGTGAGAGGGCCGATCATCTTGACATAGCTGTGATTACAGTGGAGAGAGATCATCTACAGGTTTAGTTCATCATCTCCAAACACGGGTGAATGAGACCACGGGATTGTTAGCGGTTGCAGAGTCATGAGTGGAGAGACTAGAGGCGAGATTCCGCCACGCGAGAGGGCGTATTCATATGTTACAGGAAAGGTTGGTAGATTAGTGGGAGGAACCAATAGCAGTGGCACCTTTGAGGATGGAGAGGCCAGGCGAGCGGCGTCGACGATCACGATCATCACCTAGTTCAGAATGAGGCACCAGGATCTAGGTGAATTTCATAGAGGTATAGGAATAAATAAGGATGCCGACCTGCACGTCGATGATAGAGAAGATGTATGTGTTTAACATCTAAATAAAACTGAATATGTATGTTGATTTGAGGTATGATAATAATAAGAATGGTTATGTTTTGAATGTTTTGTTTTGAAAAAGGATAAAGATGAATGTGAGAAAATAGAAATATGCAAAAAGATTTATATGTACCACACATGATAGGTTATGGTAGGGGATGGTCGAGCTAACCTTGGGAGACCCCATGTCTCCTAAGTGCTGCCTACATAGCCCATCGCACAAAAGCAAGGAGGGGCCTCAGATCGATGTAGTTCTCCTTATGACACAGGAGAGGTGAATTCAGGCAATTTGGTTATATTTAGGCAATTTGTGGGCTGGTAAAAATATTGATATTGGTAGGGTAACGTTGTTGGTGTTGGTAAGGGACTGGCGATGTTGGTGTAGGTATAGGTGAAATGAAAGTTAGCTTACCCAAGTAGTAGGGAATCATGTCCTGATTAAGGTCAACACACAATCCTAGATTCAAGTAAAAGAGGCAAAAGTGTCCCGTAGTTGAAAAGAGCTAAACAAACCACTTATTAACGTAGGATGAGCTTGAATCCCTAGGTGCCTTGCATAGGTGAGAAGTTGATAGGTGAAAAGAGTCGTATAATCACAATATATCGGATATACGCCACGTCCCTTGAGTTTTGTTGTTTTGACAAATGGTGAAGTGAGGTGGCTGGTAAAACTAGGGCACAGAGAACTTGTTATAAGGTGATTATGCTGACTAAAGAGAACCAAACCTAAATAGACAAGTCCATGACTCAAAAGTGCTATTGAATACTGCTTTTTACTTTTCTGGATATAGACTGATCGATGCGGGAAGTCCATAGGGGATATGCATTTTGTTGTTCTTGAGGTCTTCACGAAGCTGATCAATGCGAGAAGCTTCTGATAAAGGCTGACTTTGTATAGTTGTCCTTCAAGGGAGCAGTCTATTTATAGTAGCAGATGTGTTTTTGTGTATAGCTGTCCTTCGGGGGAGCAGTCTATTTATAATAGTAGAAGTGGCTTTGCACATAGCTGTCCTTCGAGGGAGCAGTCTATGTATAACTTTAGAGGTCTAGATGTCCATTTGGCATGAAGCATCTAGTTTTGTAGGAAGTTTGACTCAAGAATATCCCATAAGCGTATAATTGAGAACGTGTTATTTTGATACTTTTAAGTCATGGACTAGACTAAAAAGGGGAAGGCATCTTTAAGGGGAGGTGATGACCAAACCATGTGAGCTTGATTCGATTTTGAGATGCATGAAACAAAGTGTATGAGGTGGGAAATGAGCTCAAGGGATGAGCGCAAGGTAGATAAGAAGTGATATAACACTAAATTCAATAGTAGAATGGTCGGAGATGCAAGGCATTAAGGGGTTCAGGCTCAGGTTTACCATTAAGCGAAGCTAAATGATAAGTGCCTGATCCATAAGTGTGAGTGATAATGTAAGGCCCAATCCAATTTGGAGCAAATTTTCCACATTTTCTTTTTTCTAGTTTGGTTACATGTTGATTCTCTTTGAGGACAAGATCACCAACCTTAAAGGTACACTCATGAAGTCGCTTATCATAAGCACGCTTGATGCGCTTTTGATAGATTTGAAGGTGGTCAAGAGCTGTAAGACGACGCTCGTCAAGAAGCTCCAATTGGGCTAACCGCTCTTGGTGGAAATCATCATTGATGAGAATATCCTGAAGAGATATTCTTAGTGAGGGTATTTGTACTTCGAGAGGCAAGACAACCTCGGTACCATATACCAAAGAAAAAGGGTGGCATTAGTGGAGGTACGAATGCTAGTCCGATAAGCCCAAAGGGCAAAGGGGATGTGATCAGGCCAATTTTTCCGTAATCGTTAACGACTTTCATGAGAATTTTGGTCAAGGTTTTGTTAGAAGATTCGGCTTGACCATTTGCTTGTGGATAGTAAGGTGATGAGAAGCTAAGTTTGATACCAAAGTTGTCACAAAGGTCTTGTAACAACTTATTTTTGAAATATTTTCCATTATCTCGTTATCGTGTGATGAGGAACACCAAAATGACAGATAATGTGATGGTTAATGAATTCTACGATTTTTTTTTTTTTTGGTTGAAATGAGTGGAATGGCCTCCACCCATTTAGTGTAATATTCGGTTGCTGTGATTATCCAATGGTGACGTTGCGAAGAGGGTAGGTTAATTTCACCAATAAGGTCTAAACCCCATGTGAGAAAGGCCAAAGATCTCGTGGCGACTGTAGCGGATGGCTAGGAGTATGTTAAAGGTTGGCATGTTGTTGACACATAACACAACGCTTAACATATTTGTAGTAGTCATTATTAAGAGTATGCCAATAATAGCCTAGGCGAAGGATCCATTTGGCCACGAAAAGGCCACTAAAATGTCCACCACAAATACCGTCATGGACTTGTTGGATGGTATAGGTGACCTCCGCACCAGTCAGACATCGAAGGAGGATGCCATCAAAGCCACGTTTATAGAGGAGTCCCCCCATGATGACATAACGAGAAACACTTTTAAGAAAAGCACGTTTTCCGTTACTAGTAAGGTCAGGTGGGAGAACAGAGGTTGTAAGGTAGTCATAAAATTGGTGATACCAGGTATCCTGTGAATTAGCAGACACATTATTTATCATACAAACATCCGGGGTGGAGTAAGATGGGGCAAAGAGTTGTTGGACCAAGACGAATATGTCAGAGTCAGTTGGTGAGGTAGGAATTTGTGAGGCTAAGCAAGCCATAGTATCCGCAAATTTGTTAGTGGAGCAGGGAATGGTTTGGATAGAATAATGAGTAAATAAGGTCAAAAGTGAATCCACGTAATGTTTGTACTTTTGAAGTTCCTCATTTTTACATTGGTAGATGCCCATAACTTGATTGACTACCAATTGAGAGTCACCTGAAAATATTAATAGATTTTACACCTAAGTGTAACGCAACCTGGAGACCCAAAACAAGGGCCTCGTATTCCGTATTATTAGTGCAGGGGAAATCAAGCCGGAATGAAAGAGGCATGGGCTCAGCATCAAGAGGAATGAGAACAACGCCAGCCCCTCCACCGCACTGGCATTTGGATCCATCGAAGAAGAGGGTCATTGGATACGACTCCTCACTGAGTGAAAGAGTGGCGATGAGTTCGTCAGGGAAATTAAAATTGGTAAATTGCTCCCCAGGTAAAGGGGCTTCCGTGAGTTGGTTTGCGATAGTTTGTCCTTTGATTGATTTCTGGTGTACAAATTCAAGGTCGAGGTCGGCAAGGAGCATAAGCCATCGGGCGATGCGTTGGTTTAGATGAGGTTTGGCATACATATAATGGATGGGGTCCGTGTTGGTGATGACAAAAGTTTTGTGATTCAGGAGGTAATGTCGGAGTTTGGTGGCCACGAATGATAGGGCTAGGCACAACTTTTCTACATGTGTATACCTAGTCTCATAATCCACCAGAGTACGACTTATATAATAAACGGCTTGTTCTCGATGCTCGGAGTCACGATGTGTGAGCATGGCTCCTACAGCATGGTCGGTGGCGGAAAGGTAAAGGTAGAAAGGGCGATCGTCCTGAGGTGGGATAAGCATTGGTGGCTATAAGAGATAGGCTTTAAGAGCTTCAAAGGCTTGGTGGCACTCTTCGCTCCATTGAAAGACAATGTCCTTTTTAAGGAGATGATGGAAAGGTTGACATCGATCCGAGAGTGTGAGATGAAACACCGGATAGATTGGAGTTTACCCGCAAACTACGTAATTGTTTCGAGGTTAGTAAGTGGGGCATCTCTAGGATAGCTTTGACTTTAGTTGGATCGACCTCGATGCCACGCAAAGAGACAATAAAACCAAGATTTTTCCTCGAAAGGACACCAAAGACACATTTCTTGGTCAAGACGAACACAATATTGTAACAGTGATCGAAAATAATGTTAAAACATCGAGATGTTCACCGCGATGTTTAGATTTGCCAAGAAGATCATCGACATAATCCTCAAGGATAGTGTGCATAATGTCATGAAAATGTAAGTCATAGCCCGCCGATAGGTCGCACCAAAGATTCTTAAGGCCAAACGGCATGACACGATAGTAGAATGTTCCCAAGGAGTTATGAAGCCGGTTTTATGTTGATCGGTCTGGGCTACCAAAATTTGATTGTATCCCGAGAAGCCATCCATGAGAGAAAGCATCTCATGACTGCAGTGAGATCAACAAGTTGATCAATACTTGGGAGGGGGAAGTCATCCTTGGGAAAGCGAGGTTAAGGTCCCAGAAATCCGTACATATCTGAAGTCCCCCCGTTGATTTAGTAAAAGGTACGATGTTAGAGATCCATTGAGGATAGTTAATAGGTAAGATGAAGGAAATAGAAAGGATTCGTTGAAGCTCTTCTTTGACCAAGAGGGCAATGCGTGGATGCATTTTTCAGCTTCATTTAACTGGTTTGGCATCGGGTTTTAGGGTAATGTTATGGACAGCAATGTTAGGATCAATTCCTGGCATGTCAGCGTAGGACCAAGCGAAAAGCTTGGTTATGGGAATGGAGGAAGGTAGTGAAGGCAGTTTGTTCTGATGCGGTAAGAGATTGTCCGATCTTCACAATGTGAGGATCGTCCTCTGTGTGGATGTTGATTTCTATAGTCGACTCATTCAACATGGTTTGAGTGTCAGATGGTAAGGCGCGTTGAATATAAGAGTCATCCGCACCAAGGTAAGTGAGGATGGAGTCGTCATCCTGGCACTCAACAACATTAATTAAAGGTGAGTCCTCTTCGATCATGTCTGGATACGAAGGGGAAGAGAAGATGGGTCTTCATTATCACGTTGATAAGTGAGAGGACCCAAGAAGATAGCGTTTATGAAAAAAAAAAGTTAGGAGGGATAGATTCAGGGTCTATCGACTCTGTGGGTGACGATGGAAAAATGGGTGATGATGGTTCGGAAGGGGTGACTTCATCGTCTTCCTGGATACAACGAATATGCGGTGTTTTCAGTGTAGGTGGTTCAGAGAATCCAAGACCACTATGATCTTTGTGTTTGCATGTAGTTAATGGGAATGATCGTATGTCGGCCTTGTTCATAAAGACCGAAACCGAAGCCCTTCCAAAACACACACGTCAAGAAGGTGAGAGTGAAATGACGATTAGTTAAATATTGAAAATCAGATTGGAAGGGAACCACACCAAGGGGAGGTTCAGGGGTGACAGAGGATGTATCGACACCCCCATACGTTAGGTTGGTGCGGCAATTAGGTGGTCCGTAGGAGATTACTTCCCCCACACGACGGTTATAGGTAGGATGCGCATGTAACTATCCATACTCCTGTGGGGTATGGAAAGTGCTAACGTTATATAGGCGATACTCCCCCAGCGTAAGGTGTTGAAAAACATCAACTAAGGGATCTGAGGTCGGGATGTTGTCCGTGGGAAAGGAAGTGGAATTGGTGGAGGCGGTTTCATTGGTTGAAGGTGTAGGTGTGGTTGAGGTGGATGGTTGAGGTGTGATTGAAGTAGATGGTTGGGTTGGATGAATGGGTGTCTTGACTAGTACAAGTACATCATTAGGGCGATATAACATATTACAGGTTTTGCAGGGGGGAGCATCAACTTTTACTGTGTAGGATTTCCCTCATACTCAAATTTTATGCATCTATGTAAGGTGGAGGGAACGCATCCCATAGCCCGGATCCAAGGGCGGCCTAACAACATGTTGTATTGAATTCTCCCTCAAGGACATAGAAGAGTTCGAGTAAGGTACATGGCCCTACATGAATGTTAAGGATCACGGTGCCTAAGGTAGAAGTAATAGCATCATTGAATGAACACAACATGGTGGGGTTGGCACACATGCAACTAGAAGGATATTCATTTGTTGGAAGGCTTTGGAAGAGATGATGTTTAGGCTAGCACCCCATCAATCATAACACGACGCACTCTGGATGTCCCGACGTAAGTCGAGATGAAAAGAGCAGTGGTCTGGATCTTTCGCACCAAAGTCAACAATTTCATCTTCGGAGAAACCGACACAACAGCCTTGGTTTACGACAGGACGAAGGATTGAAGGAGGTAGATTGTTTGGTGAGAGAAGCAACATGGTTGGGTGTTAAAATGGAGGTAACGGGAAAAGTTTCGTTAGGTAAGACCTCTATCCCTTGAAGGATTTCAACGAGAGCTTGTCGATGAGATTCAGAAGTTTGAACGAGATCATACAAAGCGTCATTTTTACAGGTGATTGGTGAAGTTGTTTGATCATGGTTCAGTGGGCAACTCCATCAGAGACGGGGTAGGCAGGTCCACGAATAACCACTTTAGGTGGTGGTGCGATCGGGATGGTGGACGAAAGAGAGGCCGCAGGTGTGTTTTCTTTAGCTTTCCCATTGTTTTTCTGCCCTCGAGTAGCAACACTAATCATGTTGATCTTGTGAACACGAGAGGAGGAAGACGGTAGGGATAAGTCATGGTCTTGAGAGGTGGGGTTGTAATAATGATAGATCTTGGTGAGGCGGGGACAAGTGGTATAGGAGAGGAGATTGAAGCTAAAGGTTTCTCCCTTCGTAAGTTGTCTTTCTTAACCTTTCTATCCGAGAGAGGTGACTGACGAAGGATGGCTTTCAAAGCTTTGCATCCCTCTACATCATGTCCTGGTGTGTGGTGGTAAGCGCAGATTTTAGACTCATCATAACCTATAGGTCGAGGTTTAGATGGATCATAGGATCTAAGTGGGGGTAGGGAAATGGTCGCATTTTCCACCAACATATCAAGGATCTTGGCATAAGATCCTTTGAGTGGGTCAAAGTCAGAGGAAGATGAGGCTATTGATTGGGTGGGTTTTGGTAATGTTTGGGTATGGTTGGTTCGTATGGGTGGTGGTTTAGACAAGGGGTTTTGATAATTGGATTTAACTAAACGTGGCTTCTTCGGTAGAAGTTATGTTTAGCTAGTTAGATGATGAGGCCACAGATGATATGGTATCAGGAAATAACCATGGAGAAAGAGGAGTGACAAAGCAAACAAATCCTTTGATGATAGAGTTTGTTTAGGGTTGATAGGTGGACAGGATCTCTGAATGGATGTAGAAGGTGCAGGTCGTTTTTAAGAAAACGCAGGAGGTATGATGTATTGAGGCAAGGTGGAGGGGTGAGGTCCCAATATAGAAGGTAGGTGTGACGGTGAGGGTTTTAGTTGTGACAGAGGCATAGATTGGACTTGAGGAGATTGGGTCTGTTTCCTAGGTGGATGGACAACTTTATTTTTGGATAAATCTAACCGTTTAGGTGGGTGTGTTAGGTTGGGTATTGGTGAAGTCCCAAGTGTAGGGGGAGGTTTAGTTAGGTTAATAGAGGTGGATGAGGTATTCGGTAGAGACGAGGGGGGTGAAGGTGAGGACATAGGCATTTTGAGTTTTTGTAAACACCGCGGGTATATGGTAGAGGTGTCTGGATCGGTCATCTGCATCTGAGTAGAGCATGGTGTACTCAAACGCTCCCATAGGACTCGTCTATCTTCTGAGGGATGACAATCTTCACGTGTGAATAGGAATTTTTGTATGGAAGAGAGGTGGGTTGTAATTCGGTCCACTGTGGGTGTGATACAGAGGGGTAAATGAGTCTCTGTATCAATGGGTGTTAAGAGGTCAACCTGGTCGCTGAAAAGATTTAGGCGATGAAGAACTAATAGGTAGAAGGGCATGTTTGAGGGGATCCGTCATGATTAAAGAATGTGGTGATGTTGGTTCGAGGGGTTTCTCTTCTAAGGATGATAGAAATAGTGGCGAGCCTTCCTCTTTTATAGCAAGAGTGACGGAAGGAGATGTTTGGGAAATAGATAAGCTAGATAACATCCGCTCACAGTCTTGTAGGATGTGGCTTAAGAAGGATCTTCTATGAGAAGAGAACTCTGGGCGGTTAATTCCTTTATGGGTAAAGGAATAGCAAGGATTTCGTTTTGTCTTGATGGTGGTGAAGGGGGTTCGGGTCCCTTGCATTAGTGAAGAGGCTTGATTCAGAATTTTCTCAATGGAAGTGTTTGGTTGGGAGTCGAAGACCGCATGGATTTCATGGACACTCTCCTCGGCTAAGATATCTTGGTTTATGTTACTGTTAGATGAGTGGTTCGGGAATGGTTTGTTGAAGATTTTCAAATTTCGGTTAGTGGGGGCATTAGGATTATCGAGGGTTATATCCCCTGCATCAACCATTTCCTGCACTATATTTTTCAACATCTTACGCTGTGGATCGTGTCCCTTCACGTGGTGGAAGTTACAGAAGTCATTTTCTTTGTACCAAGAAGGTATAGCACGGGTGGAATCAAACCCGGAGTGAGGTTTAATAGGAGGCAAGGTGATAGCTCCTGCTTTGAGCAATTTGTCCAAAATCACACCATAAGTTTCTCCCAAGGGAGTGTAGTTGATGGGCTCGGCTTTATACTTATAGGTGGTTTTTGGCGGGGTACTAGACGGTGCTTGGGATTTGACCATCACCGCGTGTACAGCTCCTTTTGATTTCAAAGCAGTCGATGCATGAGAATTGGTGGTGTTGGGTTTATTGGTGGAGTCTTGGGTTCAGAAATTAGGGTTTTTGTTGCGCAACCGCAATTTCTCTTCCTCTAAGGCTCGAATTTCTAGTTTCGAGCCATAGTAAAGGCCTCATCAAAGGTGCGGAAAGTTTGAATTTGGAGGGTAGGAGAAATGTGCTTAGCGCAGGCCCGCGTAAAGAGTTCGATGAGTTCGGCCTGAGGCAAGGCATAAGTAAGTTGGTTGATGAGGCCTCGCCATCGTCCAACGAAATCTGTGATAGATTCGTTCTTCAAATTGTCGACGGCATAGAGGTCGGTGATAGATACTTTCTTAGTAATATTAATGGAGAAATGATCCAAGAAAGATTGGGCTAATTGGTTAAAAGAGAAGATTGAGTGTGTGGGTTAAAGCACTATACCACCAAGGTGGGTCCCGATAAGGACATGGGAAATGTGTGGAGTAGTAAGGCATCGTCATGAGAAATCGATAGTAGGCATGTCTAAATGATCACAAGTGTTGTTGAGGATCCTCCTTACTATTAAAACGAGTGAATTTTGGTAATTCCCATTGAGGAGGATATGAATGAAGGGGGACAGAAGGATGAATAGGCTCCCGAAAAACTTGCTCGTATGTCAGGGTGCTACGGCTTCCTGAAACAGAAGCCTCCAGATTTTGCATCTTGTCCATCATTTGTTTGATGAAATCAGTGGTTGGATGAGATGATGGTGCGGTTGTTGTAAAGGTGGAGGATTGGGCCAAGGGCCTCCACTAGACAATGGTGGGGTTAAATGTTGATAAGGTATTGAGGATGAATATGTTGAGGCGGCCGAATAGGGATGTCCTATATAAGGTGTTGAAGCCACCGGATAAGTGTGTGGAAATGAAAAGGTGGGCGGAGCTTGAGAAGGAAAGCTCGTGTGGATAGGTGGCAGAGAGCAAGTTATGAAAGGGGCAGTCTGTGAGAGAGACGGGGTAGGAGCAGTCAGTGGTAATGATATGTGGGGCCCCAGATTAACCAAAGGAAAGCCAATCTGTGCCGTATGAACCTCTGAAGCCACTGAGTTGGGAGACGGGGCTAAGGATGAAGAAGGTAAGGTGGAGTTATTAGGTGGAGAAGGAGCTAAATGAGCAGCTATACTAATAGGCATACCAACAAGGAGCTGACCATCGGGTGTACGGTCAGGGGTATGAGACAAATAGTACTGTACAACACTAGGATTAGCATCCAAAAATTTCACAAATTCCTTATCTCCTACAGGGATTTTGGGAACCTCACTGGTGTCCGTAGGATTCCCTATAGAATGTGAAGGGGGTGATTCAGGCAAAGGCACGGAACAGGCATGTGAAACCATGGTTGTGGCTTGTTTCCGAGTGATAACAACCATGGACAAGAGTACACAGCAGGGATTTGATTAATCGGGATAGAAACAACACAAAATGTTGGAATTGGTAGGCTGCTGGTTTATCGGGAACTGTGAAAGACAGTAACCGATATCGGTCTGATAACCGATGTCGGTTAGACTGTAGCCGGCATCGGTTAGTTAACCGATGTCGGTATAATAGGACCGGTGTAAGAAGTAAGGAGTTGTTGATTTGGGGTTAACAATGCTTAGTATATCTACCAAACTGTTCTGAAGTGATCACTGAAATAGTGTATGACAGAGAAACAAAACTAAAAACAAGCAAGATGCACAAGCAAATCAAGAGACTAACCCTAGGATTAGTTTTAATTATTGTGGGCTTATGCCTTAGACGCAAGATGATGTCAATCCTAAACAAAAGACTTAGGGGAAATGTCAAGTTTGTTTTGGCTTATAAGGTTACCTCAATCGGGCGGAGGAATACCGCGGAAAAGGGGGGATGTTTGAGCTGTTGTGTTGATTATGACGTGATTTGGTATGTGTTGTGTAGTGAAAGTAAGATTAATTTCTTGTCAATACCGTGGATATCACCCCCATGTGTACGACTCCTGTTACTTAATCTATGTTCACTAGAATTGAAAACAACAAGCAAGAATGTGATGCACGTGTTTTAAACCCAAATCAAAAATGATATTCGATGAAGAAAAGGAGATGACTTTCACTAATGCAAAGATGTGAAAGCAAGACAAATTCTTTTACCAAAATAACAAAATATCTTGTGAATATTTAGAAGAAAAAATAACAAGTATGCTCCCTATATGAAAGCAAGCAAGAAAGAAAGAAACCCGAAATGGGTCCCACCAGGCGTGCATGCCAAAATGTTTCCACATAATGTTCCGTTCTTGGAATAGAGTCAGTTTCTATCCTTTCATTCTCTTGAGAAACAGAGATAAGGGTTAGGGCTAGGAGGAATACCTATTGAATGTTGGGAGGGTGTGCGCGTCTTGTGAGAGAGAGATCAGATCGATTGCGAAGAACTCCTTTTTGTCTGGGAAGG
The DNA here is from genome assembly GCA_018340775.1 of Taxus wallichiana var. yunnanensis. NCBI lineage: Eukaryota > Viridiplantae > Streptophyta > Pinopsida > Cupressales > Taxaceae > Taxus > Taxus wallichiana. The sequence continues at coordinate 163,227,188 of CM031241.1, read as the reverse complement.
ACTACCTGTGAATAAGAATGCAAGACCACCAGATTATAGTTAGACAATAAATGAGGGAACTGCCTTGGGCCCAGGAAATATAAAACTTCCTTTTGAAGGTGGTCAGTTCCCCTGCTAATATGAATTAACACAAATTATTGCAAAATTACAATTAAATTACCTCGTTAAAACAATAGAGGAAAGGCTGGTTTTGGTTTTGAGTCACAGTGACCGATGCCGGTCACTGTCACCGGTACCGGTTTCTGATAACCGATATCGGTGGGGCAGTGGTTTAGGGGCTTTTAGTGAAGGTTGGCTATAAGGTGTCTATGGTGTTTATAAGGCTGATAAATGATTGGGGATAGGTAATGGGGTGATGGAGAAGACTCAGAGAGTATGGGGGTTGTTCTTGGGACAATGTACGGGTAGAGGAATGACAGTTAGATGTAGTGTGTTACCGGGTAGTAGATCTAGGAATAGACTTATAATTGTTGTGATTCAGAAGTTCAAGAAATGTTATTAAAAGAACATACAAGATACTACTTACTAGTTCCTGATGAAGATACAGGCCCGAGGACTGTGATGACGAAGGCAGGACTCAGGTAGGATGATCTGACAATCAAAGATGAGCTATCTTCTCTCCCAATGCTTGGATGAGTGTCACCGGGCTCTGGTTACTCAGTTGTAATCTTGGGCTTGATGTCCTTCTCTGCAAACTCTTTTCTTTCCTTCACTTGTCTCTGCTCGGCCAAGTGAATTCCCGATCTTTTCAATGAATTTTTCGAGATCCTTTGTTTTTGGTTGGGGGAGGTCATTTACAGGGAACCAATGGCGGTTATGTAACCGACGGCAGTCAAGTAGGAACCGATATCGGTTAAGTCAAAGTGGGCTATTTTTAGTAAAATAGCCAACTTTCCCTCCTTTTCTCCGAGGAATTAGTTGTGGGCTTGGTCAAGTCATTATTAGGTTGATTTTGGTGCGGGTGAGGAGTAATTAGTCATGGGTGTGGATGTAGACCAAGTTATAGGTCTTTATTAGGTTAGTTTAGGGTTAGGACTAGGTCATGATGAGGTGGCGAAATGAGGTGGCGGGTTTGGAGATGTGGATTTATTAATTATAAGGTAATTAATAAATAATTGTGCAAGGTTTAGGTGGTGAGACTAGGTTGCGAAATGATATGCGGGGCCGGGGTGTCGTAAGACACAAATTTTGTGTCTACACCAACCTCAAACATGCAAGTTCTTAGTACCTTGTATATGATTGCAGATGCGAGCACCAAATGTGATGAGATTCTCACCATGATCTCAATGAACTTGTAACTCACGAAACTCAAGAAAAATAGATTAGATACTTTCATGCGAGGGTATCCCGACATAGTGGATCCGAGAAGCATTCACTTCCTTGGTGGTCATCAACCCCGTGTTCACAAGAAAATAATGAATGGGTAAGTGCAGGAAGTTGATGGACAAATATAGGGTCATCCGTGGACATCATATTGCAAATAACAACATAATATCAACTTGTAGGGATTATTAGCAATACATACACTCAAAATTAGACAAAATTATATTAATATGAATCATAGCATCTGGAATCTAGTTTCTAAAATACTAATTTTTGTAAAAAATGGACAAGATTAGCTATATTAAACACTCAAAATTCAATGACTTGGTATTTTTTTTAAAAACGCCGATAAGATTATAGTCCGTTTGCCCACAATTTGGATGACCAAAAATTGATATATATTTTTTTCCTTTGGTGAGAAGTTATATGCCACTATCTATCTTGGGATGGATTTTATTTTGTATTTTTTTGAGTAATATTTTATTTTTTATGATTTTTTCCGTGAAAGTGGTATGAAAACATAAAGAAAACAAAGCACTTTCCGTTTGCCCGCCATAACTTCATCAAAAAATATTGAAATCAAATAATTTTTTTGAACATGTATATAATTTCACCACGGTTGGGATGGTATAAGTTTTATCACATTCTGATAAGTGAAAAGAATTTGTAGTCTTAAACGTAGACATAAACATTCACGGGAAAAAGTGTCTTAAAGACCTTCTATTAGTAAAAAAATTATAAAATGATATTTATCCTCTTCTATTCACTTTAAAATCAGTATTTCTACAAAGCTAATAGTCTCCCCTACGCAATGGTACCATTTTTATGACATATTTTTTACTTTTCAGCATGGTTCAAGTCCGCGAAAGACTAAATTTGATGTTTTGTTGTTTTTAATGTAAAATTCAGGATTTGATGTCCACTTAATTGTCCCCCAACTTGGTGCACTTACCCGAATATCAAACGATAAAATGACATGCCAAAACTAAAGAGTTTTGAAATATGTTGAATGAACGATATGAAGATGATACCTAGCCAATATTTCGATATAACAAAAAAATGATCGTCGAGTGACAATATGAGACCGACAGAGCTTCGCCTCCAAACACTCCACAATATGATTCAAAGCTTCACAAACAATTTTGGATTTTTTTTGTGAACTTTAAGCTTGATAATTTCAAGAATTTTCCATATATTTGCAGAGGGGGAGAAAGAGTCTTATTTATAACTTGAATTTGGATTAAAATATAGGGTTAACGAATAACCAAGATTTGTAAAAGAAATCCTAATTAATGGGACATGATGAAGAGTTTATCTTATTGTGGGGTTCATGATGTGAGAAAAATAAAAGTTTTGATGTGGAGTGGAGACATGATTAGGTGTAATAGTGAAGCCATGCGCTTACTTTACACTATTGATTTTTGGATTTGTTGTCGGATGTTGAGATTTTGAATTATTGAATTCATGGGTGGGGTTAATAATTTAATAATTTTAGGGAATTGAATTTTTAGGTGGAGATTGATTTTTAGGTGGGAATTGATTTTGACTTTAGTGGGGAACATGTGGGGCTGTTGATTTGCATATTTTTTAGATTATTTAATTAGGAAATAGGATGATATGACTTAATTGGAAAAATGGAATATTTAGCATATAATGCAGTTTTGGCATGTGACAGGAGATTAATTAAGTTATAAGATTAATTAACTGAATATGCATTTTTGGTGAGAAACGATATTTGCATGGGTAATATTTTTAAAGGAGATAAAATGCGGGGTGATACCAAAATTTGGTGTCTACATTTTCTCCTTTTTGTTGAGTGGCTTGCGATAGCAAGCCATGAGACAAAAACAAATAGGGTTGGATGAAATTATGTGTTTGAGGATGGATAAAGACATGACCAAAGGCCGATGCCCCTAGGTATAAAGGATTGCAATAACAATGAGAAATATGACGATGACTTCAATATCACCTTTGGTAGACAACAATTGCGGTCTCAACAGAGATGGACGACAATGTTCTACAGACTAGTGAGTGGGTGAAGACCACCTGCAAATATGGATGTAAACTGTGATGACCAATAAGTCATAGGAAAACATAAAAGTATGCACAATTGAATGTGAAGGGTATGTAAAATCCTTCATATGCGAGGAATCAAGCGAAAAACCATGCATCCAAAAAAAGTGTCGAGGATGAAAATAATGATGCCCAAAGACAGGCATGGCATGGTATAGAAGTTGAATATTTCAATAAAATGCCCTGTGGGGAATGAGTGTAATCATAAAAGTGGACACGATGAGCAAATAGGATAGTATGAGATAAAATTCCCCGAAAGGGTGATAAATATGGTGATAAAAATATGTTTCATATGGAAGATTCATAAGTGACGGAAAACTAGTAGCAAAGAAAATAGAAATCAATCCCACTTCTTTGGCAAGAAGGTGAATGAGTAAAGCTAATTTTGTGAAGAAACAAAAGTAGAGCAAACATTCGTGAAAGAGAACAAGAGTGAATAGGTGATGGCGTTTTGGTATCTCGTTATCCAAAATGAGCCCCTGCTTATTTTTTCTAACTTGCCTTCATTCTTTTCTTCCTTGTGATTCAAGTTCAATTTTCACACATTGAAAGCACTCAAAATATTCTGGAAATGGATTCATCAAATAGGATTTTTCTTCCCCTTTCCAGAAAGGTAAATAATTCCTCCTAACTCCTTGTATTTTTTGAGTTATGGCTCGACGGAGTTTGGAGGGGAAATTTTCCTAAGGCGGGCCCATGGAGCTTGGGAGAGTTTTGTGCCAAAGAGGCTCAGGCTGGCAGAGCGGAGGAAGAAATTAAGAACTTAGCGCTTTTTGGGATAAAAGTGCAAAAGTCATTTGTGCTCCCGCGAGCCCACAAAGGAAATGAAATTGCTTAAGGCCCGCAGCCAATGAAATGATGCCACGTGTCAAGGCAGAGCGGCAGGCACCAAAGGGATTTCTAGTTTTTGGAGTTTGGTCAAAATTTCTCAAAAGGAAAGAATGGGCTACATCTCTGTAGCTAATTAGAAGGTGCCATGTGTCCACATCAATGGCGGGGATTTCATTGGCGGAAGACCTTGGAAAAATTTACCATTGCGGGAAAAATGGGCAGAATATGATTTTGAGACCCACAACTAATTAGGCAGCAAGCAACGTGTCTCAGAGAAGTGGGGTGCATAGATTTTTGGAAAAATTTCCCAATTTGAAAAAGAGGGAAAAAGGGAGGATTTTGGCCTGCGAACCCAAATTTTGCCCTAAATCTTCAAAAGGCCATATCTTTCGATCTAGAGCTCAGATTTTCGCGATTTTGGTATCAATGGAAAGATGTTGAAATCCTCTACACGATGGACACTTCAATTTTAAATTTTGATGGATTTTTTAGGATAAAAATGGGAAAACGTCTCTAGCATGGAAAAATTGTAGAAAATGACCCCAACCACCAAAATTAATGAAGTATGGGCCTCTTTCTTACTCTGCTAAGCGAAAACGACGATTAAGTATGGGTTTTTCATGGAAACCCATCATTTTTCAAGCTAATTAAATGGATCTTGTTAGTGGTTAGAGTTTTAAAATTGATTTTCCTGCGTTTTCTCATTTCCTTCATTCTATTCGAGCGATAAAAGCTAGATTTTGGCTCATTTTGAACAAGGTTGTTCATCCTTCTTCTCTCGCCTCTCCCTTCTTTTCTTCCCTGGGGTGAAAAATGGATTTTGAACCTCCTCACCTACTCAGTAATGGAATTTTTCCTCTTACCGTGAAATGATGCACCTTGTGTAAATTCCGAGCAATAAAAAACATGTTTTGTGATGCATTTTTCCATCTTTGGCTCGTTTTCTTTGTTGTTTTCCTTACCTCTCTTCATTACAGGGTAGGTGTGCATGTTTGGATGTTCATTGCAGGTTTTGGAGCTATGTTCATGGAGTTTTGGAACATTTTCTGTGTGAAGTCCATCTTTGTTCTATGATGCACTTGTCCATCCTTTCCATTGCTCACCTCTTCTTGTTCCATGGCAGTTTTGATAGATAATAAACACTTTCCTTCTCTAGTGTATCACCGTTTTAGTGTAGGCTTTATTTTTCCTTGTTTTCTTCCTCTCCTTAGCTCCTTGGAAGTTAGATTAGGTTTAGGCTTAGCTTGTCTACACTTGAATAGCTTGTGGCAGGTAGTTTAGGAAGAGAAACCATCCTTCTCTAGAGAGCTTTCCCCATTTACAAAGGTCCCAAACTTTGGGAAATCTCAATGTTGTGCAATCACACCAAATGACTTTGCCTTAGAAAATCATATCCATAACTCTTTTGGGGGTGTTGTGAATTTGTACTATCAGTATCCTCCAAGACGAAAATTTCAAATTAAGATGGGATGATAGATATATGTGATTATGTCTCTTTGATAGGGTTGATACGAATGGAAGAGATGACATCTCTCCCAAAACAAGGAGAGAGAAATTTTATAGGGAGCAGGAAGAGGACATTGAATGGAATAGAGTGGATGTGGTGGAGGAGGAGACAAAAAGGAATGAAAGAGGATAAAGAGGATGAGATGTAAATAGGATGGAGAAACCATCATCCACTGATAACGAGGAGTGTGAATTGTGCTTGATTGTGATGGAAAGAAGAGGAAGAGAATAATAGAGAAGGACGATAAGAAATGAAATCAGAGAGGGCGAGATGGGCCTGGATAAAAATAAAATAGGGGAAGAGAATAAGAGAATAAATTGATGAGGAGGATGAATAAGAAGGAGAAGACAAGATGAGAGAAGGAGATGAAAAAAGAAGGAAGAGATGTGCCATAAGAAAGAAGCATCGAGTTAATAAAGAGGGAAGATGGTTGAAGAAAGAAATGATGAAGGACAAAGAAGAAGAGGACAAGGAAAAGATAGAAAAAATGGTGAAGGAGAAAGGGAAAGGGAAAGGAAAAGGGAAAGAGAAAAGGGGGTAGAGTAGAGGGTGAAAATGGAAGAGAGATGTGTAATATGAAAGCAGTGGAAACCAAGAAATAAACAATATTAAGAAGATGATGGAGAGAAATGGTGGAAAATGGAGGGTGATGAGTTAGAGGAGAAATGTGAGGTAGACAAAAGAAATGACAAAATAAAAAAAGTGGGGAAGAAATTGGGATTTTAGAATGAAAATATAAAAAAGGAATGATTGATTATGAGAAGAGCAAGAAAATTCAAAGGATGGAAGATGGAGAAGGATATAGGAGATGGGGATGATAGGGGAAGAAAAAAATAATGAAGGAAAAAACAAGAAGAGGATGAGAAAATGACAGAGTAGAGGATGAAAGCAGAAAAAAGGAAGAAGGAGATAAAAAATGAAGGGAGTGAGGAATAGTGATAGGGATGAAGGGAGAGAAATAGTGGAACACATAAGAGATGATAGAGCTGAGAAAAGGAAGAAGTGGATATGAGAGAAGGATGATAAGAGAGATGAACGAGGAGATGAGATGAGAGTAGGGGTTAAAATCCCGAAAAAGGGAGAAGGATGGAAGCGAGATGAGGAAGATGAAGAAGTTAAAGAAGACGAAAGAGGATTTAGAAAAAGAATTAATTAGGGACCCATAAGATGTGAAAAAAGAATGATTATAGGAAGAGAAACTGGTACAAAATGATTGAAAAGGTGGGGGTGAGAAAAAAAGGAGATTTGGTAATGGGAAGGTGGAAATGATAGGGAAAGAAGAGATGATAGAATGGAGAGGGGGGAAAGTTGAAGCAACCAAGGTGTCGGGAGGAATAGATAAGTATGAGACAACATTGGTATCCATGGGGAGCAAGAAGAAATCGCAAGGGAAAAAGGGGATGAAAACGACATAGAGGAAGTCAAAGAAAACAAGGGGTAGAAAGGATGGGGGACAATAGAGAAATTGATGGAAATGGGAGGAAACCAAAATGGGAGATATGCGGTGGAGAGTGAGCAAAGATAAGGAATGTATAGAGAAGATGGAAGGGTGGAATGACATAGATAAGGAGAGATGCATTGATGCATGCAATGAGGATAAATTAATAATGGGAAAATAGAAAGAGGGTGTATGATGAAAATAATAGAGATATTGAATAAGGCGAAGGAAAGATGAAGAGGTGGTGAAGAAAAAGAAAGGAATGGATATAAGAGGCAATTCCAGTGAAGGGATGTTAGGAGAATTCCACCGACAATCATTGGTGGCGATGGTCGAGGATGAAGAGATGGCGAGAAAAAGGGGAATGGATGGTGTGGAAAGTGATTCCAATGAAGGGAGGTTAGGAGAAGTCCTTCGATAATGATTAGAGGACATATACGAGAAAAAGGAAGGAAGAGAAAATGGAGGATGTCAAAAAGAATTAATAGAGATGTGTAGAACGGGAATGGATGAATTTTAGGATAAGTCCACCGATAATTATTAGCATAGAAATGGAAGTTGATGATGAAAGCATGTTGAGGGAATAACCCATAACAATGGTGGGTAAGCATGAGGGTAGATATGTGCGCAAAATATGGATAATGATTTGTGTGAAGATGAAGGTGAGGAGAGGATGTAGTGGATGAGGATGTGGATGAGGATGAATGAGGTAAAGATGAAGAAACGTGACATAGTAAGAAATGGTATGAAGTGGTTAAGTTAGATTTCCAAATGAGGGATGATGGAGATGATATTTGGGGAATTCAGAGATATTTTGTGTAAGGAAGAAATAAAGGATAAGAGGATGTGTTTATGGGGAATGAAGAGAAAATGTGGATGGTGTGAATGTGGAGTGATGGGGAAAGGAAAGATGATAGATCGTCCTTAAGAGGAACTCTTAAGTAAGATCGCCATGTCGATGAGTGGTTAAGTAGGATCGTCAAGCCGAAGAAGAAGATGAATGATGAAAAGAAGTGGATGATTGATAGGGTTGATGGGAAGAATGTATGACAAGATGGACTGAAGGGGAACCCTTGAGTAAATTTTTCATACTACAAAAGTGTGTAAGTAAGATGGTCGATAAGGAGATGAATACTAGGAAGGATGAGAAAAGAGTGAGTGGTATATGCAAGAGTGGAACAAGAGGTGGGAGGGGATGATAATAAGGAAAGAAGGAAACAAAGGAGTGTAACATAAATGGATGGAGGAATGTATGTGGTGTAGGATGGAGAGTGTGAGGGGAATCCTTAATTGGGATGCCCATGTTGTGAGAGTGATGATGCCAAAGTGTTAAGTGGAAGATATGGAGCGGGAAGACATTTCTAGTGATGATTGTCATTCGATGGAATATTAATGGTGAATGAGTTTCTACGAGTGATGGGAGCTAAGGAAAGGGATACATCTCGACCCGATATGCGTGAAATGGGTGATTAAGTAAGATCATCAAGCTGAAAGTTGAAATAATGAAAGGAGATCAAAATTATGAAATAGGTGACGAGGAAGTAATGCTAGTAAAAGGACATTAGACGAAAAACCAACAATAATTATTAAGATGGAGGATGGGTGAAGGATCGAAGAAGCAATGGAGAAGGATGAAATGGGTGAGAAGAGCAACGGAGAATGAGATGGGGTGAATTTTAGGAGAAAATTTGGTTGGTAAAGGAGACTAGGAGGAAGGAATGGTCAATGGACGTGATTCGAATGAGACTTTGTCTAGAATGATAGGTCTACTTTGAATAGGATTGTCATGTTGCATTGATAGTTAAGTAGACGCACCAAGATGGGGATGAAAATTATGGAATGGTGAAGAAGGTGATGTCGGCATTAAGTGATAAATAGGAATAAGAATGGTGAGAATGGTAGTGGGTGGATAATAGACATGAAGATAAGGGCGATGCAAGAGGATGGATGGAGAGAGGTCATGTTGACCATGGTGGGGGATGAGGAGCTGTTAGATAATGAATACTACTTGAGAGATATCCTCAAGTAGAATTCACAAACTGCAACGTAAATCAAGTAGAATTCCCAAACCGAATAGTGCATTAAAAAGAGTATTTAGAAATAGTAATTGATTTCATGGATTTATGGATGATGTTAATGGGGGACATCCTTAAGAGTAAAGATATAGATGCAGATATGAAATTCATTCTCTAAGAATATGATAGTGATGCAAGGGCATGTAATAAAGTCATGCTTCAAACCGGGTAGGAGGTAAACAAGAAAAGGTAATACTTAAGGCATTACACTTGCAGCCAATAGTAAATATTAGTATATAACCAAAGAGAGTTAATTATACCAAAATATCCTAAGGGAGATATAAATAGAATATTCTCATAAACCTAATGTTGACATGATAAGGGATTTGAGATGTATCTTGTATGCGGGAAGAGGGTTCTCCAAAGATGGTGTTTCTTATCTCTATGTCCCAGCTCTAGGAAAGGGAAGAACAATAATATAAGAAAGCTAATCAAAGCGGGAAGCTTTCTGAGAATGCTGAGAAAGGAAGGTTGATTAATCTGAGAAACCTTCCAAATTCCATAGTAAAAGAGTAGTCATCCTTCGAGGGTATGGTCAACTTTATACATAATATCACTGGCAAGAATGATATATATGATAGCCGTCCTTCGAGGGATTCGTTTATTTGTTATGATTTTTCTTTTGACTTTGATTTGCATGTTTTTCTTTTTATTTTCATTTTTTTGGTTTTTTTGTTTTTTGCATGAACAATTGTCCTTCGAGGATCAGCCTATTTTTAATAACTTTGATTTTGTCTTTTGTATACATGAATTGTATAGCTTTACATGGAGGAGAGTGGGATAGCTGAGTCGACCATTTAATAGGGGAAAGTGAATATACAAGAGACACCCATGGACCCTTTGCATGATTGCAATAAGAGAATGAGAGAGTGATGGATGTAATGATTGTGGAGTTCTCACCAAATGAGAGAACTTATCCATAATGAATATATTATGTGTAGAGCGTGGTACTCATATTCAAGGTCATATTAAAGCAAAGTGACTATAGACCACATAGTTCATATCATTACCGAGATAGATGGAAGGGGTTGGTGATAGAGGAATGGTATAAATATATGACTATCTACTCATGGGTGAATGTGCTAACCATAGAATGGTCATAAGTGCAATTCATTAAGAGGTTTAGTTTTTGGTTTACCATTAAGGGAAGCCAAGCGATAGGCCCTAAACCCATACTTATGCATGATAATATATGGTCCGATCTAGTTAGGATCAAACTTTCTCCATTGAATCCTTGATTAATGTCAGGTCCGAGATAAGATATGAACTTGGTAGGATGAGATAGATGAGTGAAGGTAAAAATATATATATGCTACCCTTTAAGGAAGTGAAAATATGCATCCCTAACAAGACAAATAGATGGTCCCTTGAAAGAGGGGAAATTATGACCACAACGGTGGATTTCAAATAAGATGGAATGGTTCCCCTCCCAGGGAGGGAAGAAAAAATGATCACAATGGTGGATTTCAGATGAGAGTGAAAAATTAGATAAGACATCGCGATACCGATAAGATGGAATTTATATGTTTCCTTTAAAAGTGAATAAGCAAGAAAAATACGTGCATCCCAGCAAGATGAAACACATCCACAAGGGTGGGATTACGATGAAAATATGGTGCCTCCAAGAGAGACACAATCATGGCCACAAAGGTGGACTTTGATGAAAAATATGGTCCCTCAATGGAAGGACAAATATGGCCTCAAAAGAGGACTTTGATGAACATAAATGGTCCTTTAACGGATATATGCATATGGTCACAAAAGTGGGCTTAAAATGAGATGAAGATTTGGATGGGGTTAGTTTAGATTGGATGGATTTGGATGAGTTAAATAAAACAATGTCAAGGAGTAAAGTCCCCCAGTGTCAAGGGGGTTGTTTAGATATGAAATGAGTTAATACAAATGATATGCTTAAGGAAGAGGGAGGCTACTCCCAGTGAAAGAGATCATATCACAATAGGAAAATTGGATGTGGATGAGTTAATGGATGTCGATGATAACTTTAGAGTTGGATTAGGTAGATGAGTTGGGGATTATAGGAAAACAATGTTGATGAATAAGGGAGGACCCTCTGTATGAGGAATATTATACGAGGGAAAGATGTTAATGGAGGATGTATAAGATGACTTAGAAACTTTGGTAGATGTGGAGCTAATTACAGATAAAATGGTAGAGGGACAATCCTCAAAAAGGTCGTCTCTTTCAATGAGATCATGGATGACATTCTTAAGGGCCTTACAACATTTAGTGTCATGACCCGGGGTACGATGGTAGGTACAAATGAGGTGGGGATCAAACCACGACAACTTCTTACTATTTGGGTTAAATGCCTTGACAGGTGGGAGTGTGATGGCAAAAATTTGTAAGAAGTGTTGAAGGGCTTTCACATAAGATTCAATTGATACATTAGTATATGTATTTTTTTTAGAATCTTTAGACTTAGATTTGGATGCAAATGCTTGGGATGTGGTTGTCTGAGCTATCTTTGAGGATTGAGTCATGTTGTTCCACAATTTTGGTTCTGTTTTAGTGACACTTGAAATTTTAGAGGAAGATTCAGACCCTGAAGGAATGTTGGATAGTTTTGATTTTTGGTGGTGGAGTGATTGTGATGCCTTAAATGGAGAAGGTGGTCCTAGAATAGATTTATGTTGACCCAAAATAGATGATTTAGATTTTGTATTTGTAGGAGGAATGACTATCTTTTGTTGGGGATGCACAAGAGATCATTGTGGACATGTACCAAGGTTATGGGATTTGGATTGCGAAGAAGTATTCATAGAAGGGGTGATAATGATTTCAGCTAGAGGGTCCGAAGGTTGTGGTGTATTTGATATGGGTGGAAGGATTGGTGTTTTCATGATGATGTTCGATGAAGGTTGGTTTGGTGTGGAAGTATATGTAGGTGAGCTAGGAGGGGCATTTGAAATTGTTGCAAGCTGAAGTGCTTTCCAATATCCTTCGAATGACGTGGAAGAAGAGGATGATGTGGTCATGGTCACAATAGTTGATGTGATTAGCGTGGGTATAAGCGTGGAAAGAGGAACCGGGATAAAATCTATATATGGCATGGTAGGCAAAGGTGGAGTAGATGTGGATGGGGGAGTCTTAGGAAAATCGATGGATGAGGATGTAAAAATATGAGTTGTATCAATTTTGGATGGGGAAGGATGTTCCCCCTGAATGAGGAAATCATCTTCCTCAATAAGGTCATGGACAATGGTCTGAAAGACCCTACACTATTGAATGTTGTGGCCCAGAACACGATGATAGGCATAAATAAAATTGGGATTGAACCACCATGGCTTCTTATTGTGAGGGCTAAAATATTTGATGGGAGGAAGTGTGATCGTAGATGTTTGAATTCGATGTTGAATATCGTGTAGGACACAATCGAAGTTTCAAAAAGAGGATAACTCTTATGGATTTTAAGATGATGTTTTGGCTTGATTTAAACGTGGACGTTTGGGATGTTGATGCATGATTTGATCTCGGATGCTTGAGAATGGGGGTGGATCACATTGCGGTTTTGGTGTTTTGGTTTCATTTTTAGTGTTGGTTGATGGTTCAGGGTCACATGGATCAGACTAAGTAGTTACTTGAATAATTTTCACGGACAATGAAGGATCTTCTTTGTATGAATCGTCATTTAGAGGTGATATGGTTGTGTAAGTTTTTGAAGAATGAGGGAACATTTTCATTTGGATAGATGGGGTCAAATGTGTGGTCATGTCGAAGTGGAAGGAAGATATTGGTTTAGTTTGGGAAGGAGGTATCCTTCCTTAATGAAGTCATGAACAAGACTTGAAATGATCTCGCATTGTCCAATATCATGTCCATGGGTACGATGATATGCGCAAACAAGGCTGGAATTAAACCATGATGATTTTTTTTTACCGGGGTCAAAGTCCCTAATATGCGAAGTGTGATTGCAAAAATTTGTAACAAGTGTTGAAGGACTCTCGTACACGATCCAACCAAAGAATTAGGAGGTGCTTTGTATGTGCGAAATATCTTAATCTTCGAAGAAGAAGTGGATGTTTGAGATAATTTGGATGTTGAGGATAAAGTTCAAGTATGTTGATGTCTTGATGGTCCGAATTCAGGTTTGGTACTAGTATTTATAGTGTTGGATGATTCTGGTTTTAGTTGAAGGGGTGTGGGGTCAGGTTGTTTAGAAGAAGGTATATTAATTTCCTATATAAGGGATTTTCGGGACAATGTTTTAGTGGTTATGAATTCACTTTGAGAGCTTGCATCCTTAGAAGGAAAGGCAATAATTTCAGTGGGGGATCGGACGTGGCTTTGATATAGGCGTAGGAAGTAATATTTGTTCAATCTGCAATCTAAGGAAGGTGTAGATTGATTTTGTCGTGTTGATGAGGTAGAAGGCTCATTTTAAGTTGAAGTAAGTTGAAGTTCTTTCAAAGGTTCTTCAAACTATTTAGGAAGGGAGGACGATGTGGATGTGGTCTTAATGACTGATGTGGTAGGTGCAAGAACTAGGATTGGATCTATGGTTGGTATTATGGGTAAAGATGGAATAAATGTGGATGATGGAGTGGATGAGGTATATTCAGGTGTGGAATCAATGGTGGATGTAGGTATGGGTATTGAAAGAGGTGTTATATGTACAAAGTATTAATTGAATAAGGATCAAAATCATGTGGTGTGGAAGGTAGAAATGGATTTGCCAATGGTGGATTTGGGAAGGTTTGTTGGAAGATATCCAGGAGTTGAGATCGAATTGGTTGGGAGGTTGTGTAATGTTGGGAAGTAGGGACATAGTAGGATGGATGATATTGTTGAGGTACATGAAGTGTGGTAAATGAAGCAAGTGTGGCATTGGCATAAGGTGACGGGGATAGAGTAGGACTTTGTGGTTGAGAACTAGAGTTATGGTGAAAGTATTTGTAAATGGGGCTAGATGGAGACAAACACGAGGTATTGATCGTGCTAGATGTTCAAGGAGTAGCAATAATTGATGTGATAGGCATGGAGGTTGTAGTTATGGTTGGTGTGTGTAGGATAGGTATAGGATGGTCTTGGTTGTACAACACAAGGAGTGGATAGATAAGGATATAAGGAAGCTTGGTATGTTAAAGCTAGAGGAGATGTTTGATAAGATGCTTGAGGTTGGATTAACATATTTTATTGTTGGTACATACAAGAAGTGTGAATGTTGGTAAATTGTGGTGATTGGACGGGTATTTTAGACAAAGTAGGGATAGAGTTGATATGAAATGATGTAGGTGTAATACGATCATCAATTGAGTGGATTGACACGATTGAGGGGTTTCGATCTATGTAAGCAAGCAGGATGCACATGTTATTTTTAAGCCAAAATGAGATGTGGACTATCGATGAGAACAATCATTTAGGAAAGGGAAATTATAATGCAGAAAGAAGAAAATAGGTAAAAATAAAAATACCCATATATCACTTTCCCGTTACTTGATGGTACTTGATAATGGCGTATATAGGGGTGACGATTAATGTCTAAGAATGTTTTTTTAATGTTAGTCTTTGACGGCGTAATTTAGACTTTTCCTACAAAAAGCAAATATGACAATTAGTGGATATAAGTAAAAAAATAAAGGATAATAAAACAAAACGTTCTAATATTTATATGCAAACGAAAATCCTATGCGTAGGATATTAATCTAACACCAAGTTTTCCAATATGTATGTTAATTAGAATAAACAAATTATCGAAACTAGTCGAATGCAAACTAAATTATAAACTAAACGATGAAATAACTATGATTAAATAATGAAATAAATGATGAAATAATAACTAGATAACTCCCAAATAAATATTCAATGTAAATCGTAACATGGAACGATAAACAATATAATGTGATAATGCATTTAAAATAATAAATTATGACATGCACTATTCAAATGACAAATCAACTTTAGACTATAAAAATAAGCGAGAAATTAATACAATAAAAATTAAGCTCCTAAATGGCAAACTAAAAAATCATGTGATTATGTATGTTGCATTTATTTAGTTGTCTATCAAATCTAAACAAATGTTAACAAAACTAATATATACGTATTTTATACTAATGATATATATTTGAACGTCAGATGTTAATAGATTATACAATGAGATAAGATGTCTAATTAATGGGACATGAAAAAGAAATATCTCATCTAGCTTTTTTATTGACATCAATTTTGTTCACTTTAGGTACTTCATGGTTGGTCCTACTGCACATGGACCTGGCTTTTTACGTGTATGATGATCACAGAAAATCTAAACGATAAATGTATAATTGGTCATGGTGCTCCAAGAGGCATTTATTGTGTTGTAGAGAATTGTAGACCAATTGCTAGATTGAGACTGTACAATTACTAAATTTTAGTGGCATTGTTTATCAAAATCACCATGTATTCTAAAGAATTCTAAATCAATTGCTACACATAGAACTTGCGTGAATTTGAAACTATCTAAACTATTTGAATTTGAAAGCATTAATTGGTGCACTTTTGTTGATCACTTATCTTCTACAAAAAAGGATGGGTGTGGGTAGTGGGGACGTGGAAGAAAAATGGAGTCGGGAGTAGTGAAGTGGTCAGGGTAGTTTGGGTTATAGGATGTACATCACATGGATAGATTGTAAATGTATATGTCGAATGTATAATGTAAATATTTGAGTTGTTAGACGGGTTTTTTTTTTTGTTTTTCTGTTTGATTTTGACTTGGTTTCTAAATCAATGTAGATTAATCTAAAACATGTAGAGAAAAAGCATACATGAATCCGAATCCATTTCAATAGATCTATAACTAAGTGTATTTGCGTAAGAAATGAGGAATGATATTGTTTTTTAATTGTTTGTTTAATTTTTTAACTTGGCTTTTGATAAATAAATCTAGCTAAAAATAAATCTCATTTTTAGCAGAAGGAAAATATAGCTTTTTTATTAAATACAAGCTAATGATTTGGTCGTTTGATTTTTGAGTTAATCTCGAATAACCAAAATCATATAAAATAACCGAAGAACAAGTCGGTTAAAACAAGAAGAGGAATTACCTCCAAGATGGTATATACCACCGAATGTGAGAAGCACATCACATCGATGAAATAACACTAAACTATGCAAACAAGTGAGTCCAAAAGATGAATTATTTGCAACAGAGATCTAAAAACTATGAAATAGGAGAACCATTATATTGACGATATCTACACAAAATGAGTAACACAAAAAATGACCAAATCTAGGACTGGTCCCACCGGCATGCCATATATGTTAATCGAGTTTTCTGCTCATATTAGTATTACAATAAATCAACAAAACACCAAACAACCTTGAACATGCAAGGGCTTAGTACCTTGTATATGATTGCAAATGCGAGGCACCAAATGTGTGATGAGCTTTTGCCATGATCTCAATAAACCTGTAACTCACAGACACTCAAGAAAAATAGATTAGATACTTTCATGCGGGGTTGCACTGTCAAGAGTGGATTCGATAAGCATTCAATTCCTTAGTGGTTGTTAACCCTCATGTACACAAGAAAAGAATGAATATCAAATGATAAAATGACATGCCAAAACTAAAGAGATTTGCAATATGTTGAATGAATGATATGAAGATGATACCTAGCTAATATTTTGATATAACAACAAAATGATCGTTAGAGTGACAATATGAGACCGATAGAGCTTCACCTCCAAACACTCCACAATATGATTCAAAGCTTCACAAACAATTTTGGCAAAATTTTGTGAATTTTAAGCTTGAGAATTTCAAAAAAATCCATATATTTGCAGAGGGGGAGAAATAGTCCTATTTATAACTTGAATTTGGATTAAAATATAGGGTTAACGAATAACCGAGATTGGTAAAAGCAATCCTGATTAATGGGACATGATGAAGAGTAGATTTGACTGTGGGGTTAATGATGTGAGAAAAAGAAAAGGTGTGATGTGGAGTGGGGACATTATTAGGTTTAATAGTGAAGCCATGTGCATACTTTACACTATTGATTTGTTAGATTTGTTGTCGGATGTTGAGATTTTGAATTATTGAATTCATGGTTGTTTACCCCACCCATGAATTCAATTCAATTTTAGGGTTTTGAATTTTTAGGTGGAGATTACCTTTTAGGTGGGAATTGATTTTGAATTAAGTGTGGAACATGTGAGGTTGTTGATTTGCATTTTTTTAGATTAGTTAATTATGAAATAGGATGATATGAGTTAATTGGAAAATTGGATTATTTAGCATATAATGTAGTTTTGGCATGTGACAGGAGATTAATTAAGTTATAAGATTAATTAACTAAATATGCATTTTTGGTGGGAAACAGGATTTGCACGAGTAAGCTCTTGTCAAGGAGACAAAACACAGGGTGATACCAAAATTTGGTGTCTACACTTGTAGGAATATTTTTGTACCATTGATCCCTTTGATGCTTTTTGAGTGGAATGGTTTTTTTAGGGTTTTATTACTTTTATAATTGTCAAAAAATTAATAACTAAATAAATATGCAACATAATTACATTTAGATATACTATTTAGACCCTTTTAATTTTGGAAATCTAAACGAATTAAAGAATGAATAAATTTATGAGTAGAATCCATGCCCTTCCAATTTGTCTCTATTTTATTCATATATCTTGCATGGTACAACTATTAAAACATAGAAATGATAGATAAGATGATTGAACTTCTCTTTATGGTTTATATTCTATTGACATTTAAGGTTATAATTTTTTTATGGATTAAGATAGAATAGAAAGAGACTAAATGTTATCAGTCATTGCCCATATATATACCCTACTTCAAATTTTAGTTGCTTTGGTACGTTGACGAGGAGTGTAAAAATTGTTAAGATTGAAGGCTACAACTAATTGTTGAAATAACGGAAGGTTACTCTTGGCATTGACTACATACACATACTAAACACGAGTATTAATGCTTCAAAACAAATCCATAGATCCATGTGAATGAAGTAAATGTCATCGAATACTTCTATTTTTGGTATGTTTTATTATATAAATAACTCCTTTAATCGAGGAAAATAGTCATGTCAATATATCTTAACCAATGGTAAGAAACAAATATTTACTTTCTTATTTTATTTTTTTAAATTGTTAATGTGTATATATGTTTCAAAATTTAAGGAGATGATATGATTTTTAACATACTTTAATTTAAATAAAAACTAATTACACATGTGAAAACAATAGTACCCTCTAAAGGTAGGTACTATTACTAAAAAGCTTTAAGACTAGCAATAATACGTGAAATGTACAATGTGAACGCCTGAAAGGGATATGGTGAGGAAGCAAAACATGATGGAGATGAACAATGGGAAAGGAAGATGGGTATATAAAATGGCGTATGAGGTGGAGAAGTGCACGTGAAAGGAAAGATGAATGAAGGATCCAATGTGAAAATAAACTCTATATGTAGAGCATGTTTTGTTTGTTAATCCAAAGAAGGAGAAAACTCGCGTTGGAGAAGATGTACATGAAACTCGCAGAGAGGAGATATCTAAAAATGTAAGTAGCGGATGGAAAACAATGTTGATGAGAATACTTATTTGAATTTTCATCTCTTGAATTTATTGGGTTGTTAGAAAAAAAAGTAAATGTAAGGGGAATTTGAATGCATGTTTGACAAGACACGTTGGGGATAGGAAGATGTAGAGTGTACTTAAAATTCTCAGGTAGCGATTTCATGTAAAATTTAGATTGGTGTTTTTATCCAATAATAAAGTTGACAATGAGGGTAGTTTAGTATTTGTCAAGTGCAATTTATGTCTAAAGGGGAAAAATAAAAAGGGAAAAGCTAAAATGTTCCAACTTTGGAACCTAATAACAAAAATACGGTGTGAAAGAGGTCAAGGAATATTGTCGATGTCAATAATAGTTGTTTGCATTTTTAGGTCTTGCACTTTATAGGTAGTCAAAGCACAAATAAATGCAAGGGGAATTCATTTATGAGTTTTAAGGGTTTATTTAGAAATAAGGATATGTGGTGTGAACCTAAAATTCTAGGTTAGGGGTTGTATACACAATTACAATTAGGTTTCTTTGTAGCTATTAAGGCATTGAATAGGGTTTGTCTCTGGGCACAAATCACGTAGTTTTTCCAGGTGTGGACGATGGCGCTGAAGTACACTAGGAAGCTTGAAGGGTGACACAATGTGCTTGTGGTCAGGGTGATGCTTGCAACTAGGAGGGAGGTATGTTGAGATTGAAACCCTATAGTCGACGTTATTCCTTGCATGTTTTAATGGATATTTTACTGACATAAGGATACATTGATTGGACCTAAAACCCAAGGGTTGGGGCTTAATGCATAATGATGATTAGGGTTTTTGTATAACTATCAGGATAACATATATAGTTTGCCTCTAGCTACGAGGTACGTTGTTTTTAGATGTGAAAGATGTAGGTGAAGTGCGCCTGAAGTGTGAAGGGAAATGAGAAGTGATTTTGGAAAATTGGAGTTTCTCACTTGAGATGACAACCCAAAAACTGCATTTACTTCCTTGGGATTAAGTAGGAAGGACACATAAAAGGAATGTTGAAGGAAGAAAAAGACATGAATTGAAGATAAAGAAAAAGACATGCGTGCCCCAAAATTATTCCACAAGGTAGTGTTCCCCCAAATAACATTTGCTATGTGCTTCATTTTTTTCCTCGGTATCTCTTGCATCATGCACATGAATGTAATTTGCATTTAAAGGGAACACAATTAAAAATGAGGAAAACCTATTAAACGTACATTCTCGATTTGAAGCTCAAGTTCTTATAGGGGAATAGGTGATGTCTTAATAAAAACATGGAAATTAAATACCTACATGTCCCACACCCATTCCCCAGCTTAGATTTTTCTCACCTAAACAATATATGATATGTGCTCTACTATATCATATCGCTCTCCCATGTATTATTAACAAGAATGCAATTTGTGTTTAAAGGGACCAAAATTAAAAATGAGAAAACCCCAACAAACTTTTGTTATCATTTTCAAGCTCAAGCAAGCACACGAAAAAATTCGACACAAAACAATTCATCCACAAATCAATGAAGGAATAAAGTGTGGGATATCCATGCGAAATTTTCCCCTCATGAAGGAAGAAAGACGATGCCTTAACAACAATATTGTTGCCCGGCTTCAAGGCATCGACATAATCCATGTCGATAGTGCCTCCACCAATATTAAAAATTCAAGTCGCAGTGTTATCAACAATTTTGCATGAGGCCCCATCATTTTATGTTGAACAAACCACCATTACTCTTTTCTTGATGGTCGCAAAGGCTCCCAGAGAGATTCAACGTAATAAGTGTATGAGTGTATCTTTATTACATTCGTAATATCGACATTAAATATGTGACGAGATAAAAATGAAAAAAAAATCCCCATACATAATCAATATGCTTCAAAGTATGTAAGATATTATATTGTATTCAATTAGAGATTGGTTATGTGTCTAAAATAAAAATAAAAATCAAATTTCATCCATATTAGGATGCGTCTATTTAAATAATCATATATTCCCTCAACCACTCACATAAAATATTTAAAAATAAAGCATTTAAAAAAAATAATCTATTAAAATAAAGCAATAAGCGCTGATAAATGCCCTTTCTTTATCTTTAAACATGATGTGTCACGACTTCCGTGTGCCGACACTTGAGACAAACCTTGATCATGCATGCCCTTCATCCACTTTGCGTCAATTTATACACTTGTCAAACAATGATTGCCAATTGTTGAAGGTCAAACAAGGAACTCAATACTGGTATGGACTTTGATATGGACATGATGTCAACGGCGAGGATTGTGATAGTATGTTGATGTCGATACGGAGAAGGATGTGGACGACAATGATTAATAGCTCTTGTCATAGTCCTCGAGATCTCTTGCTGTAAAACACACTTTTCAGTGTAAAAATGCCAAAAAAATTTAAAATAGTTTAAAAACGTGTTCCACAGCCGAAAACACTTGGGACAAGCATCGAATCACATTATTGGTAGCCGGGATAGAAAAAGATCCCCGGAATTGTAATTGTGATCGTGTATATATATAGGATTAGAGCCATTGTATTAATTCTGAATCTAAGCATATGGCAATGTAGTGTATTGGCGAGGGGGCCAAGCTGCATGCATCATCATAGGAATTTCCATTTTAAGTTGTGTTATATTGTGGCATTGCTTTCACGACAACAAGTTGAATGGATTTGTGCCTCCAAGTTGGTTGGGTGTGGTAATCCTTCCTCTATTTGTTCATCTGCATCATATATACGAGTGGAGCAGCCAGATGATCATTGACTGTGGCGGAACCCTGGATGTGAAGACTCCTTGGATTGGCCACATGTTCTCGCTTTTCACCATCGACCCCAAAAACATTGAATACATCGTCAAAACCAAATTTGCTAATTTTCCCAGGGGTGCCTACTTCAAGTCTATTTGTGGCGATCTTTTGGGCCACGGGATTCTGAACGTGGACGGCCAAGAATGGGTAGAGGCGAGAAATATGATAAGCTCTGTGTTCCACTCGCAGGCGTATAAAAATCATTTGATTCATACGCTCGACGAATTGGTGAAGTGTAGGCTGATGCCAGTTGCAGAAGCCGCGTGCGAGAGCGGGACACTAGTGGATCTTCAACGTCTGCTTGTTCGTTTCACTTTTGAGCATATTTGTGTGCTTGGCTTTGGCTGTGAAACCCAAGACTTTGAGTCGGGAGAGATGGACGTCATAGAAAAAGTGTTACACCGCCAAATAATGATTCACAATTGTCAAAAGTCAAATAGGAAACATGATATTGACTTTGACGTTGATATGGTTGACGATGTGAAGACCATGTTAACGGAATGGATTAAAATGTGTTATCGAGCCCCCAAATTTTCCCATTGTAAACACGCCTCTTGACATAATAAATATATTTTAATTTTAAACAAAAAAAAATCTGAAAACACTTGTTACACTAAAAGGTGTGTTCTGTGGGAGAAAGCATGACCACCTTTGATGCGGACAAAGACATCAACGAGAGTGATTTTTTGGTTGACAATGTACGCATTGACATCTACCATACACGTGGTTGAAACTGTACGCATTTTTATTTGTCATCTGATGTGTCATTGTACATGAAGCTTCCCTTGGGTACCACAGAAGTCTAGTTCGAATTTAAGCTCTTTTTCCAACGGCTTAAGGACTAGACTTGCGCGTAAAGAAGATTTGGAGTCCAAGCGCCCTCTGACTTCAAATGGCTAGAAATGGTCATCTGATGCAGCCGCAACAATCCATTTATAGACTTCTTCTCATTTAAAGGAATACATTCATATCTTCTATGTTCTTATGGCGGCCTTTCCAGATGATATTTGGAAGCAGATAATGGAGATCGACATACACCACAACATCTTAACGTACCGATATTTATCATTCGTAGCCATTTCTTCACGAAGGATCTCCAAACTAAGCAATTACAATTGCCTTTGGAAATATTTGGATTAAAGACTTTCCCTTTGAATCTATTCGAGAAGTTGTCGAGAAGAATATGAAGTCTCTATACAAACAAAAGCAATCATCTATGGCATTAAAGATTTGGCAACCATAAATTATTTGTACAAGGCAACATAATGTCATTGAACAAACCCCAATTCATACCGATTCTCGCATCCACTCATTAAAAATGGAGATGGATGTGTGTAAAGAACGCATTTTAAGATTCAACATAAGCGTTCATGAAAAGTGGAGTTTGAATAATTCAGAGACAAAGGGAGGAAAAATAGTAAGAAAGGAAGCGTGACATTAAGAGATCAGAGGCATGTTCGAAACATAATGCAAGATTTCAACAATAAAGACTTGTAGCAGTGTTTTGATTTGGCAGACCTCTTTTTATTGTGAGCGCGGAGTTTTTCTTGACCATTAATCGATTATCTTCCCGACCATTACAGGGATCTGAGAAGATGTCCCCCATGCCCGCCAATCCTCGAATCCATGTTCCTCTTCCTTGACAACATTGATATCTACAGGGAATGAGATCGAAAAAAAGAAGAAGAAGAAATGGAATTTGAGTTTGCAGACTTGCACTCTGAACATGCATTGCAGGGCTTTTGACATTTGTTTGGGAAACAAAGGGTCCGGTTGAGGGATAAGTCCATTTTGTCACCATAAACGAGATTATAAGAGGATATAAGAAAATTGTAGGTATCATATAAATGACAATGCATGTAATGACTTGAATCTGAAAGACGGGCTCATTGTTATGAATTTATAAAACCAATTCACATTCGTATTGTGAATGTTGACAAAATTTTGTAATGAAAATTCATGGTTTTCATTATTATCGGGTTGCAAGGCTAGAAAATACCGGATTGAGGAAAAAGTTGTAGAAGCACTTCCCTCTATTATCTAAAGCACAATGAGGTCTGACCCAAATATTGTAGCGGAGTGTTGTCTGCTTGGCAGAATATGCAGAAGGGGAAACATTAAAAGTGTTGCCACTAGTGTCGGCACAACTTCCACATGGAATGTGTGGACAGATGGCTTCTCTCTCACTGCTCATGTCCCTTCTTCAAAGAGCCACATGTCAAGAACAAAGTTGAGTTACATGTCAAGCCCAAGAGCAGAGGATATTGACATCGTTAGTGTTTGAAAGCATAGCACACTTTTTTTATTTTAATGTTTTTTTTTCTTGGTGTGTTGGGGGTGTTTTTGAGTATTTTTATTTTTAAATATATGAAAAATAAAGTGTAAAAAGTTTGTATGAGAATTTATATTTGTCAAAAGAAGATTAAAAAAAGGGATAATTTTAGTGGCGAATATTCGTAATATGGCGAAAATTTCATTTTAGGAAAATTTGAAAAGGTGATTTTTTTGGAGCGAGTCGGTGTCTTGTTTGCCTAAAATTTATAGTATATATTTTTTTGGGGTCAGTCTTCGCCTACATTTGAAAACATATCCTATAAAAACCTAGGTGATTCACCGGGTAGTATACTACGGTACTACCACAAGTAGCTTACCAAATTACCAATACCGTGAACTCGCATACTCTTAAGCACCAGAGATTGACATGAGACAAAGAGGTATTGCAAACACATGACAAGGAGGTATTGCAGACGCATGAAAAGGAGGTATTACAGATGCACGACAAGGGGTTAAGCAGTTGATGCGCGACAAGGGGTTAAGTAGTTGATGTGTGATAAGGGGTAAAGCAGTTGACGCGTGACAAGGGGTAAAGCAGTTGACGCGCAACAAGGGGTTAAGTAGTTGAAGCACATCAACAAATCCCATTGACATGCGTCAACAAGTCTTCCGACGCGTGCGTCACTAAGTCTTGTTGACGCGTCAACAAGACTTGTTGACGCATGGATAGTGAATGTGTAATTTAAGTAACTTGTTGGGTTTTTTTAATAACAATTTTTTAAGAATCTTGATATGGAAATAGTTGGATTTGCTCAAGGTGGGACTTCAATGGAGGGGTTAGGTACTAGAATGCAACATGCTTCCCTCCCCGTTTCACAATTGAATGATAAAGAGATTTTTTTGAACGGCCAAAGATACGTCCTAATTGAAATGGCAAGGGACAAAGATAAAATGAAAATTGGTTGGAAGGAGGCGAGTTGCAGGTTGATTATGGGTGCAGATTATAGTGCTTTGGCTTCTTTTGAAAAAAGAGATGGGGTACTTGGTGAAGCTGCATGGATGGCAACGACATTAGCCTTCCTCATAACACTGTTTGGAGTGGTGGCACCACTTAAGATGCCACGATTCTTGTTCGGTTTCGTAGTAATTTTGACTGGACTGAGTTACATGGCATTTGTTGCCATGAAATTCGCTTACAAGTAATTAATACTCACCGAGTCTACTAAATAAAGTATCTTGATAGGGTTATGTGTGTTCATAGCCTTAGGTATTAGGAATGCATGAAATGGAACATAACGGCACTCCCCTGATATCCAAATTAATTCTGGGGTTATGCGAGTTGATTGGAATGCATGATTCTGTATTTATGTTTTTGATAGTTGTATGTTCGCTAACAGTTATATTCATGAATTTGCACTGCAATTTATTGTTTTTGTTTTGCATTCTAAATTTGTTAAAAATAAATTGTTGTGTACGAGTACATGGTTGTCAACAAGGCTTGTTGACGCGCGTCAACAAATTTGTCGTTGTTTGCAAATATGTAGTCTCTCTGGCTCAAAAAAAACGGGTGAAAATTCAGTTCTGAAAAATTGGTAAATTCACCTTTCACTGAAACCGGTTCCGGGGATATTCGCCAAGTATTTTCCACCTCCAATTTTCTATGGGTGTCTTAAAATGAACCCTGTTAAAAAATGTTAATATATATGGAAGTTTGTTTTTTTACAATAAGTAGCGGAATCACCAATAGATATTATGCTGAGAAAATAATATTTAATAATTCTTTGTTATGGCTAAGAAAAGAAGTAGCGGAATCGCCAACCATTATTACACCGAAAGGTGTTTACAATGGGAGAAACCGACAAATACAATGACGACCAAGATGATTTGGTTGGATAAGCAAGAAGCTACTTCTGCGTTCGAAAAGAAGGACACACTGCTTTACCACCTATATTTGGGAGTGTATTAAACAATCCCATAATGCATGTGATGTTATTTGCCAGCCGATCTTTTCCTGAGTACTCATTCCAAATAAAAACTAGCAATCTAGGTGTGAGATGTTAACGCCGAAAGAGAAATAATGGTAAGTGGAAACGGAAATTATAATAGACAACAAAGCACCGCGTACCGATCAAATTCAATGACGAGAAATACAGGAAAACGATGTGTCCAAAATGAGTTTTCCTAAGCATTGTCGACGATAGAGATAGTAACAACATTCAAAAGACATTTTTCAACCCAACCAACCAATTTTTCCTGAGTACTCATTCCAAAAAAACTAGCAATCTAGGTGAGCGATGTTAACACCGAAAGAGAAATAATGGTAAGTGGAAACAAAAATTATAACAGACAACAAAGCACTGTGTCTTGATCAGATTCAACGATGAGAAATACAGGCACATGATGTGGACGGAATGATTTTTCCTAAACATTGTTGATGATAGAGGCAGTAACAACATTCAGAAGACATTTTTCGACCTACAAATTTGCACAAAGGATGACTTTTTGGTCGACGTAGAGGAAAACTTTGTGTTGCAAGCGAACCATAATCAACTCGATCCTGAGTCAGTATGCCCAGTGGAATTGGCAATGGGAGAGTAAAGGGCTTTCAAAAATTGAAGGTTGTGGTTGTCCATCTTATCATCAATTGCTATCAGTACTCATACTTGCTAGGAAAATACACGATTTCTTTATTTTTTGTTTTGTTTTTCTTATTTATATCACTCCAATGATTAGTTTAGGGAAAGAGAACGAAGAGCAAGAAACAAAGAAAATTACCTGAGCACTGTCACATCCAATGCTTGTTTAATGGCGAGCTCTAGGCGTCTAATTTTTGAATATCCCATAACCACCTGAAACCCGCACATGCACATATCAAGCGGAAAGAGAAACAAAGAAGAAGATGTTCGAGCTGGAGCGGTGAGAAGTGTGGTGACAACAAAAATTATGGTAGAGGTGGCGTGAAGTCCACAAACACAATCCTTTAAGGGGGTGTTTTCATTTGAACAGGTCATGGTGCTTGCACTCTGAGAACGAACTCAAGAGCTTGCACATTAAGCAAGTTGAATGACGAGTTCTTTTCAAGAGCAACCAACCATATTGACTCATGATAGGCTGATTATGGATCAATTGCAACATTACATTTTTCTCTACATCAACCAGAAACACATACTTTCCGTAAATTTATGGGCTCAAACTTGTTTTGTAAATGATGTTATTAGGTCTATCGACAACACTATTTACGACAATTTGTTCTTCCCGCATGGTTTGCCTTTATTTCTCATTGTCAGGTTCAATCGAAACACGGTTCTTTGTTCTCCGTTTCAATTTCCTTTTCCGCTCAACAATATTTCTATTTTGGCGTTAACATTACACACCTCACGTCTGATTGTTAGTACGTTACTACGCCAGAATGCGTAAACACAGGTGGGCAACCCACCACTATCTAACAGAATCGATGATCCCAAATTGTTGCATCATCAACCATCAAACGGTCGAAATAATTTCGTCTCTTACGCATCCATAGTTTGATTGCATCATTTTTTGTGTCGTTTATGATGAGGATGTTTTGTCGCTAAATATTAATTAATTTCTGATGTGGTTTGGTAGTCGCTGTCGATGTATCTCTTAGAAGTGGCGCTGCCCAAATTGAGAGGAGCGTTGAACATGTGCTTCCAGTTGTTTATCACTTTCGGCATATTGGTCGCCAATATGATAAATTACGACACACAAAAGATCCATGGCTGGTGGGGTGGCGATTATCTTTGGCTTTGGCGGCAGTTATGATAGGCATAATGACGATCGGATCGCTGGGGTTTCTAGACACCCCCAATTATGATTCATTTCTTTGCGGAGTGATGTGCGCCCTCTAAATTCGTGAAAGGATTCTTCGAGGGGGTGGCTCTCAAATACCCGAATGTTCTATTTCTGTTAGTTGATGTGGATGAATTCAAAGTAATTTTTCTGCCCTGTTTCCGAATCCAAATCTATAAAATTTTGTATCTTGGGGGTGTTTTTAAAAGTTTTTAGTTGTTGTTGGTGTCGTGCAGAGTGTTGTAGAAAAACTGGATGTGAAGGTGATGCCGACCTTTTTATTTATGAAGGATGAAAATCAGGTGGTGTACAAAATGGTGGGAGAAAATACAGAGGAGTTGCTCAAAAGGATCGCCCTCTTTGCAAAGACCACCTGTCACTCCTCCCAAGCCCAATAAAATAATAAAGGGGACCACCCTTGGCTAGCCCACCATGTATATTTGGTTCACCACCTTTGGACTTGGCACATAATACAATTTTTCCCTTTTCAGGACTTTTGGCATATATAATGATTTGCTTTGATTTTGCTTGGTGACTATGGTTTAGACTTTACAAAGTCTTGGCAATTGATTGAGTTGACCATCCACGTGGGTTGGCCCCTCTCCATGATGACTCACCCCTTGCAGATTTTGGTGGTTAATAACCTAAACCTGCTTGGTTTTACCTAGATCTTCGTGAGCACTAATGGCCCCTCCGTTGATTTATGTAACCCGATTAGGGTTCGCCCGGGAAATTAATGCGGTTGGTGGCATTTAAGTGAACCTTATCACCTAGGAACCTGGGGAGAATGACCACCGTTCATCTTGGCACTTGGCATTTGCTTGATCGTTGATCTTTAATCACGGGTTAGGGTTTTGGAACCTTAGTTTGAATGCAAGTTTATACCTTCGAGCTTGGCATTTGGTCATTTCATTTGATTTTTGCTCTCATGGGCGAAGCCCTAGCAAAAATTTTACTTGCTCTAGATTTTTCGATGAAAGGCATATGATACTTGGAGATCTTGACTTCTTTGAGCCTGCAAATTCATTTTGAAGTCTTCGACACCATTGATGTTTGGTTCGGCTGCGTTTTTTGATAAAAATGAAGGTATTTCTTCATTTTTGTTTCTGAATTGTGGCTCAGCTTTTCCTTTTATATGATCAATAGATCATTTTAAATCTATTTCTCTCTGCCTCTCCTTCATGGAGTGATGAATTTTGTTTTCTTTTTGGTTTCGTGCTCTTGATAGCCAACGAGCTTGGCTCGAGCCTGTAGAGGGAAGTTGTGGCTGTGTGATCATTTTCTTGCTTCGTATTTCGAACTCGGTGAGTTCCTTAACTCTGTCTTTCTCTTCTGTTTGAGCTTGGGCTTTCGTTTTGTAACTCTGAAGGTGGAAGAACTAAGTAAACACTCGAAAATGTCTCGTGGGTCCATTCCTTTACTTCTGAAGTGAACCTTAAAACTCTGAATCATTGTTAAAAAACTTGTTGAAGCTTATTTTGTGCGTTCTGATAAATTATTTGTAGTCTAGGCTTGGTGCTTGAAAATGTTTGACTATTTCCACTTCTGTTCGGCTTAGAACTCTGTTTCGTTTCTTGGTAGATGTATAATGTTTATTTGTTATTTAAAACACGAGCTCCTTTGGGTTCTGTAGATGTATATTTGACCTATAGGTAGATGCCTACCTGAATTTGTAAGATCTTCTTTCGTTTTTGTATGTGCATACTTGCAGTTCTGAGTATTTGTAACCTGTAGAGTTGTATCTTCTTTTGTGGCTCATCTCTCCTTCTGATGAAATGAAAGAAAGTTCTTACTTCTTCTCTTGGACTTGTAAACAATTCCATTTCTAGGAAACCTTAGCTGAGCATTTGTAGCATTGAAAATGAGCTCTCCATTTATTACAGACCTGTATAAGTTCATCTCCTCTTTTTCCTGTAGATGCATGTTTGTAATTTTTGAACTATGTCTCAGTAACTTGGCAGTTTGTGAACCATTTTCATTTCGTAATGATATAACTCCATTTTATATAGACTGGGAATGGATCTTGTACCTTCTACTTGCAGTAGTTGTTGGTTGAAAATTTTCTGGAAAGCATAGTGTTAGAAGCTTGACTGTTTATGATCTTCCATTGCACCTGTAGCTTTGACATTTCCATTCAGAAAGATTTTCTAGAAGCTATAAGGCTGCTCCTTTGATGTAAACATGATTGTATTTCATTATGTATAATGAAATAAATGCTCCTTTTCTGGAAAATGAAGAAAATACTTATTTTCCTTTTCTGTAATGACTTTTCCTTTTTCAGAAGTCATGGTAGCAATTGTATTTCAAATTTTGCATTAAAATATCATTTCTATTTTTCTAGAAAAGTCCATTTTGCAAGGGGAAACTCTGGCAAAAAATTTCCGAATCCTTCTCTCTCCAGATTCTTATGATTTAACCATTCTAAAAAGATATAAACATCTCTCTTGCTTGTCTGATTACTTGAATGAGCTGTCCATGTTGGCTTTACTTGATTCATTGCAACTTCTAAAAATCTGTGAAGTAGTTGGCCTTTGATTCACACTTGAATTTGGAAATTAAAAGGAACTTTGATAGCTGTAAATTGATGAACTTTTGGAATAACTATATGTTTCATTTGATCATGATATCAACTTAAAAGTGATGAAACATGTACTTTTGTTGACTGTTTTTATTCCTTTTGAAGCTCAGATAGCTTAGAAAGCATGTAGTAGCTTTAAAAACATGTATTTCAATTCTGTTTTAAATCAAAAGTCAATTTTACAAGGGGAGACTCTGGCAAAAATTTTCTAAAATCCTATTTTTCTCTCTCCGTTTCAGATTTTTTGATCTCCTGATTTGCAAAAATATCTCTTTCTTGACTCATTTTGATGCTTCTTTCTTCTGTAAACCATCTGAAAATGATATTTGTCTTCATTCAGTAGATGTTTCCTTCTTAAACAGTTAAACTGATTTTATTTAATGTTGCAACATGTTCCTACAAAATTCATAAATGAGTTAGAAATAAATAGGCTTTTGGCCTCTCTTGTATCCATGTGTTTTATTTCTTCTTCTTTCCTTCTTCTGCAAACTATTTCCAACTTCTCTCAATTGTCATTTTCCTCATCTATTTCTTTTGCAAGTTGCTTCGATTCGCCTTTCTAACCCAATCCTTAGCTTCTTTGATCTCTCTTGCTACTCATTTCACTTTATGTGCTCTGTCTCTTCTTTTGCTGCACTTTAGCTCATCTGTATTTCTTTCCTTCAAGTACCATTAGATGCATTGAATTGAATATGTATCTGCTTTTAGAATATTAGTATTGGAATAACATTGTACCTTGAGCTCAAATTTTGACAGATACTGCTCTTGTCTTGTAGGTGAAAGAAGATGGAGATGGAAGTGGAAGATGGAAGAGTTGAGATGGAGATGGAGATGATGAGGAGTGGGGATAGAAGATGAAAAGGCAATGATGGGTTCCTTTTTACTCCTCTACTCTTGTTCTTTAGCACATGCAATATTCTCATTTCCATGTATATGATGAGTCACTTAGTCATATCCCATGGCTTGTGTGGGAAAACTTATGATCTCTTATGAATAAAGCATTAAATTGAAATAATGAGTTGATTATCTCTTTCTGCATTCAATTTTCCTTTGATTGTACAATGATGTAGGCAACTCAATATCTCAATAAAATGAATTAACATAAGGGATAATCTTAAATGAATACCTGTAACTTCAGCAAGCACTCTTTGAATGAGATATGTCTCCTTGTATGTTGTTTGACTGCATTAGCTTCCATTCTTCATTTTGACTCCTTCCTGCTATCTCCATTTGGACATTATTGTCACTGTTTGTTTGTCAATATTTTCTTGATGGAAGTAGCAGGAAAGGAGTCAATTGTAATCTTTTATGGCAGCATAGATAAATGCAAACTCATTAATCACAACAACTTTAATGAATACAAAGCAATAAATCTGACATAGGCACAGTGTATTAACCGTGAATCGATTGTCGAAAACTACCACTATGTTTGTTGTTCCAAAACTATATACCTTACATACTGTAATTAGGTGTCTTTATCAAGATAACACAATTGTCCTTCAGGGCTTGTATTCTCACTTGAGGATATTTGTGAGATTGTAGCCTATGTGAGTTGTTATGTTTTGTAACAGCACACATAGCTGCAGATTTCACTTAATATCTTTCACAAATCAACAATAACAAAATAATCTGACGTAAATCCCTTAGCTTAGGTATACTTCACCAAAGTTGTTCGTTGTAACGAAGTTTCGAGTTGCCCATTTTTGCGCAAGTGCAAAAATTGTCAACATTTCCTTCATTAAAAAAATCATGTCTTATTAAAGATAGTAGATTCGTTCCAAAAGTGTTTAACATAAAATTCCCTTGTTTTATGCTTGGGATTTTTGCCTCTTTATTGTTCGGCATAAAATTCCAATATTTTTCAGCTTGCAAGACGATACACATGTAGAGAGCATTAACTTGATAAGATCAACATCCACAACATTCGGTTGTATGAGCAGATTATATTTGACTGCCTTATGAATATATTTAAATTCTTTCCTTGGAAAATACGAGGGAGATCTTAGAACAATTAAATTGGGCCAACATTAAAATTGAGGATCATACAAAAGCTTTGATATTCTATTTTTTCTTTTCCAAAAAAAAAAAACAATGTTGAATTGATAATTGCGGTGCCATTGTAGGAATTTCATGTGACAGAAAAGTCGGCCACCAAATTTAATTCCCTAATTTGAGGGGTTTTATATAAGGTTTAGAAATTAAAATTTATCCAGTGAATAGGTGCTACAAAAGTCTAACACAATGTGAGCCTTGCATAATTTTTGGGTGATGTGGAAAGGGCTCTTGCCATGCGGCATAGGCAAGTTGGGAATTGAACTTATAATGTAGGACATTATTTTGTAATTATGTTGAAATGCGTATTCATTGGGGAAAATGTCCCCTCTCTCTAACAAGCGACAGACTATTGACGATCATGAGTAGTTGGTTGACAAAGTGTAGATACTCCTCCACCATACACGTGGCACACATTTCCACATAAAAATCTGCCATAGTAATCATCGTCATTGTCCACATAAGCCCAAGATTTAATAATGACATACGCGGGAGCCCAAAACTATTATGGAGGTTCAGGGTCATTCTGGTCTGACTTATCCCTGCCCTTGGATGACGTGGCGACCTGATCCGATGACTTGTCTCCCTTCTTCTTGTTGCCCTTCTTTCGGTGGTTGTCGAGTGCTATGAAGATATTAGTGTTGTTTATGCCCAAAGATAAAGATCCATTGTCCTTGCCCCTCAGTCCCCCTCTGACCATCCTAGCTGCTTAGTCCCAGTCATAGCTCTCTTAGATGGATTCTATTTTTTCTTCAATTCGTTGAGAAGAAAGAAAAATGGTTCCAAACCCTAGAAGAAATTTCCAAAACCCTAATAAAAGCCTAAGGCTTTGTAATGTTTTCTGTAAAGAGACCAGTCGATCTGGTTCCCTACTGGAATACCAAACCCTGCTAGACATTATTGGGGATTATTTTCATTTCATTTGGAAGGACTACAAACAGAAAACATAGATAATCTTGACAAGGTATTTAAGTGATGGGGCAATGGTAGAACATCTTTCATGAGGAGGTTATTATGGATTTTAGTTAATTACGTCGAAAGGCATCTTCATTAGGGAAATCCCCCCTCCCTCTGACAAGTGACAGACCATCGATTATCATGAGCAGTTAGTCGATGAAGTACAGACACTCCTTCACGTACACGTGGCACACATTTATTCATAAAAAAAATGTTTACACATTGTCAGAGTTGAAGATATAAAACATGTATCACATCTATTTTTTCCCACGTGGAATTACAAGTGCAAAGAAGACACAAAAATTCCATACAATGTATAAAACTACACAAAATTATATGGCATTTACAACTATGTTGGTGTTAACACAACATCATGATTCCCGAAACTTCTTATTTTAACCTCCATTTTATGTTTCTTAGAAGAAACCACTTCGCAACATTTCCATCTGGAAGCCTGTCCTAACAAAACAAAAAAACTAAGTTTTTTATTTTCTTGAATCACAAAGTGTCATCGACGATGTTGATAAAAAAATTGGGGTTAATGATTACCCTCGTCCACTCAATTTGTTTTTTTGAGAAACCACCATGATGTTCTGTAATGTTTCAGAGGTCCCGTTGCTCGAGTGCAATTGATTTTCACCCAATCCATGGCCCTTTAGGTGTAAGTGGTTCCAACAACATGTGAGATATTAGCTATATCAATATCGTTGAAGAAAAGAACGGAGGGCCTCTCGCATATGTTTCTGTGCACGTTGCGGGTATTGAAGAGGAAGGAATATTTCTAGGCAGAGTTGGTTCATGTCAGGAAGGTTTGCATAGGGGACTCCAGAACACAGAGGACCTTAATTCTTTCGAATATTTACCCGCAATAGCCCCATGAAACATACACCGACCAATTGAGCCTCAAACCCAAAGCTGCCTCAAACCAAAGCACATGCAATTGTGGAAAGAGTAAAGAAGAAGAAGATGTTCGAGGTGGAGCGGCGAAGCAAATTGAAAGGCGCCGCAAGTTGCAAAGGTAGTGTGTTGTTATGGTGGTGGGCAAGAATGATGTGAGTGTTAAAGGCGAGGGAGTGCAGAACGAAGCTCATGCTCTTTACGACGTGCTCCCCCTCTGGCATGTCTATGCTCATGATACCCTCGCCCTAAAGAAATTCGAAGATGGATTTATAATAAACTCCTTTTGGGTAGTTGCCACACATGGTTTACATAATGTACTCATATTTTTGGGATCACTTGGTAAATTGACTCATAATAGGTTGATTATGGATCTTTTGCAACACAAAATGTTTCTCTACGTCAACCACAAAGTCAATCTTTGCGCAAATTTGTGGCTTCAAACATGTCTTTTTAGTGGTGCTGCTAGCTCTATCATCGACATTGTTTACGACAAATTGTTCCGTCCACCTGGTTTGTCTTTACTTGTCCTCAACTTTAATCGATACACAGTGTTTTATTGTCTGTTTCAATTTCCTTTTCTGCTCACCATTATTTCTCTTTCGGCATTAACATCGCACACCTCAGTGCTAGTGTATAGACATGGCCATATTTCTCCAGTTCACGCGGTTCTTTCAGAAACGAAAATAGATCACCAGCACTGGTCCGTTTCCCAGTTCCGCACCACGTGATCACACGGCTTCCGGTAACCCCCAGGTTCCATCTCTGACTCTTCGGCATCACCAGAATGAATGGCGTAGGTGTTCTGTATCTGTAAAAATATTTCAGTCATTATGCTCTTCTCTTTAGAGGAAGCCGTGGTGTTTGGGTGAAACTGCTGCATCAGATTTCTGTATGCCGTCTTAATGTCGTGCCTGCTACTTGCTAGTCCCTCAATTTAACCCCGAGAACTTCGTATAGAATACTCGATTTTTTTATTTAACTACCGGCTTCGATTGCATGAGGGGCCGCCTGCGGCTCAGCCCCTGAAACATTAGCTGCCATTGTTGTCGTGAAGGAAGGTTTGTATCTAATATTTTTGCTCATATCCGCCTTGTACTCTGTAAATCCATACAACCGGCACTTGGAAATGGTAAAGCATTGAGCGAAATTGAAAATTTGACACAGCCCATTTCTCTCTGCTACATTTAGGGGGCTTATCAAAGAATTGGATGTAGATATATACAATAAAATTTCAACGAAATGTTGATATGTACATCGCGTCTGTCAAGGTCAAACAGGAAACATGATTCTACGTTGGACGTTGATACGGTTAATGACGTGGATGGTGGAGATTTGGTTACTACAGGACGTTGATACGGAAGACCACATCGACGACAAAGATAAAATCCCGTTGTCCACCACTGTAAACATGCCTTTCGGCGTAATTAACTCGAGGAATTTCAAAAATAAATCTGCATGGTTAGAATTTTCGTAACACCCTTACTTGGGGATTTGGAAACAAACTCCTTTGAAGTACATAAAACATATATAATTATGCCAAAAGGCGTGCTCTAAATTAGATTGAACCTCCAACATTTGACATGTGGCGGAGTAAATTAGATAGGGGATTGGCGGGCGAGCACGTTGAAATACGATCGTATAATAACTATTTGCGTGCCACGAGGTTGTGTCTGCAATGTGTGTTTTGGACGTGGAAAATGTCTCGGAGCGAGTGTGTCGAGGTTCTAACATGCCCCAATTGAATGGATGGTCATGATCCACCCGGTGGCGGTTGATGTCCAACACGCTTTGAGCTATAGATCATAATTGGTGTGCTAAATAGGGTTAATAAGGTTGGGCTTAATCGGGCATTGAACCAAGGCTCGAGATGTGGAGAGGGAGCTCGTGTCATTAAAGGGTTTTGTGACGGAATCCATAGTTGATGTAGTGAAGCACCAATAATCCTTTGTAAGGATGTTTGCAAGGGCAAGTAAGGTGTTTGAGGTCCGAGATAAGGCTCAAAGCGGATGTGGATTTGTGGAGAGCTTGATGGGTCAGTGGGTGATAAAGTTGACCACCAATGTGATATGACGTGCTCCTGCAGGTGTGGAGCTTGAGATGAACACGTGGGAGATGACAATGATGGATCAATGCCGATACAACGACCTCGAGGGAGTTAAGCCAAGCCGTGAAAATAACACATGCAACGATTCCAAAGGAGACTGGGAGGCTGGGTCATCGTTTTGCTTTGAGCTTGGTGTTTGCTTAAGATTTTACTATGCTTTTGTTGTGTTTTCGACCATGCATCCAAGTCTGTGAACGGTGGCAAAGGAGACAGATGAAGGCCCTGCAACTCTCTATTTCTTTGGGTACAACAGAGCATATTCTTCATTTGTGGATGTATTTTATTACATTCGTCGCAAATGATTTTTCAAACAATGCAATGCGGGATTTTTTTATGCCGAAAGGCGTGAACTCTGGGGGAAAGCCCCCGACCTGCTGACAGGGAGGGAGACTACGAGAGCTACGATGGAGCGGTCGACGATGGACGGACGGTCGAGAGCCGTTGATTGCGCCTGGTAAAAGCGGTAAATCTTAGGACGAAGTGATGGATTGCTTGGAAAACGAAAAACCCTGAGTCGTGCTGGAAGGAGGGGGAGGCATTCCCGGAGGCAGAAATGGCGTACTCGTGAGTGGAGGTGGACATACCTCTGGCGTCAGCAAGAAAGGGTAAGAATGGCCGCCTCCCTGGAAGCAGTGACGCTTGATTGAAGAAACAATAAAAATGCCTTGCCCAAGGCTCCAGGAAGGGATTTCATTATAACGTTGAATGTTCATACAACCAAGTGCGTTTTGTTCATTTCGTGGGCGTGGATGGTTGTCAGTGGAAAGCCCCTTTCACTTTGTCTGCCGAGTCGGTAGAGGTTGGAGACCGAGGGAGTGGAGGAAGCCATCGAGCAGCAGCATGCTAAGATTTAAACAAAGGATAAAAAAATTCATCCTCTTTCTCTTTAGATTGTACTGGTGGTGAATTTGGAATGATTATGTTTCTTGGGTCTGTATGAACTGACGTTTTTAGTTGCTCATACAAAGACTGTTCCTGAATCCCGATGGCCTGTTTTGGTCGGTTGTGGACATTTATGTGATTTCACAGTTCTGACTGTTATATCGTTGTATTAGAGGTCTAGAAACTCAAGATTTCTCCTATTTGTGGAGTATACAAGTATTGGGAGGTATGTAAAATGATTACAATGGAATAAGGGAGGTTTCCATCCATAAACAATGAGAGCTTTGTTGTTTGAATATCTTTTATCTCTGACTTTCACACATAGTCCTGAAGAAGCCTGTTTTGCTTGCATTTTCTTCTTAGTTTTTCTTTATTGACATATGTGGAATTGCCTAATGGGACTTGAAAGGTGGTTGTCAGGGTTCTAAGAGATGTTTGGAGGCGTTAGAAGGTAGAACACCCATAAATCATTTAAAGAACCCCTGCTCATTGTCCTGTGATAGTCTTGAAACCCTCAGCTATGGTTTAGAAACCCAAAATTTGAACTGTGTGTGCTCAGGCTTGTGTCAAAGGAGGAACATAGTCTAACAGTCATGGAGACTGTGTTCAAAGCCTTAAGCCAAGTTTTCTTGAATGTATAATATGTTAAGCCCAGTCACACCATTCTGTCAAAGACCTTGAAACAACTGTGAGCATGTTCCCTGTTTGCACTGACTTTCATAGTATACTGTGTGGATCATTTACCCCTTGACTGCAATTCTTAGGTTATGTTGCAGTTTATCGAATTATTACTTGTGCCGTGCAATTTAATTATTTTCTGTCCTGTCTCATAAACTCCATGGCACCATCATGTTTCTTTCAAATTAGCTATGAGGAAATTTAGTTTTTAAGGGAACATCATTATGTTTTTCTTTTGGGACAAGTAAAAAAATGTGCTAATTTCTAGAGCTTTCCATCACGTATTGCTTTTACCTTCCAGTTTTCCAAAGAAAGACTTCTTTCTAATTTCCATGCTTTTGAAGTACCACCTTCCGATGGTTTCTCTAAGAACATGCAAAGCAACTAAAAAGCATATATACTTCAAAGAACATGCATGATTTTTCCATTATCCTGCTTTTATCTTGCATGCAATACTACTCGCATACATGTATGAATACTTTTCATATTTCCAGAGTGGGCATGCACGCTTTTTACAAATATAATCAAACCAAAATAATAAGGCAAAAAAGAAACCATCAATTTTCTGCACAATATTTCTTTTTTGCCTCTGTCTGGTGGGACGATTTGAAGTTGTAAATCTTTTTTCTCTTCAAAATTTGTAGCCAGATGATCTGCAGCAGGAGAGGGGCTCCTACAATCTTGTTTTCTCTTCATAGTTAATTTTGCACCACTTTAACAGGGGCACCATGCTTTCCAACAACATTGTTCATTGAGATCTCATGTTCATGCAGACACAGATTTCCTTGATTCTTTTGAAGAAAGATTGGGTTCCGTATTTTCAGATTTCTTGACCTTGAGGTGCTACACAAACATGATCTCCAAGTGGCACCCTTCCACCAGTTGGCCTTTTTATTTTACTTACGTTGCACCACCTGGAGACCTCTATCAGAAGAGATAGAATCACCTTCTGACAACTGTTGAACTGGAGGCTGGATGTCTGGACATGAAACAACCAAATAGCCATATTCAAAACATTCCCTTCATCTAAAAGCAATGTTTTTGTTCAACTTTTCGTGCACCCCATTTCCCCCTCTGCCAAGCACAAAAAAACCGGGGCAAAATGGCAGGGCTGCCTTTGCTCAAATCCACCTCCACACATATTCTGGGGCATGCTGTCTTGAAGTTTCTATCTGTCACCTAATGTAGGGAAATGTATTTTCCAATCACCTAACCCTTATTGGAAAGGAAGAAAGGATTTTGAAAAGGGCCAAAATCAGAAAACCACGGCTTCATGAGAACTTGTGAAACCAAGGAACCTTAACCATTAAATCTACAAATTAAGTTAATTAACCCTTGCTTGCCAAGCGTAGACTCAAATTCAAAGATCTCTTCACGTTCTAGACAAACGGAAAGGGGTGAAGAAGTCTTTTCAACAATAAAGCCTCGCCTAAAAGAAGGAAGGGTCCACGAATTTAATGGGTTTCCACAAGAGATCCTTCTATGTGCTGCTAAAATTTTCTTTTGACAGTTAATTGCTCTCGTTTCAAGGTAAATCTCTTTGAACAAGGCTTTAACATGAGACTACTCTCCTCCAGAGCTCTAGCTCGCAACCTTGGTAAGCTTGGGTAAAGTTAGTAGTTTAATAATTTTTCTTCTTAGATGATAGGAAATCACCAAATAGATATTTACTCTCAACTCTTTGA
Organism: Taxus wallichiana var. yunnanensis; assembly: GCA_018340775.1. Lineage (NCBI taxonomy): Eukaryota > Viridiplantae > Streptophyta > Pinopsida > Cupressales > Taxaceae > Taxus > Taxus wallichiana. Next base: position 163,187,676 of record CM031241.1, on the reverse strand, counting down.
AAAATGAAAGTAAGGAAGTGCAGAATCCTGATATTTCTGATTTATTATAACAGTTTTCTAATGTATTCTTGGTGGCAGAAGGTAAGTTTCTGAGTGAAGTTACTGGAAACAAGAAAATTGTTTTCCATTTTCATCATTGGGACTTTGTGCGCTGCAAATATCTATTGTTTATGTTTCTTGGGTCTATTTGAACTTTGCTTGTAAATGTTTTTTATATCAGTTTTGTGTGTATCCTTCACTCTTCATACAGGGGTCCTTGGTAGATCATCTATAGCTTACTTCCATAGTATATGAATCAATACAAAGTCGAGTCTCGTTTCTCAAAGTATTGGAAATTTATTTTCATGTTCTGTGAAAGATTTCAGGTTGTGTGGGTATTAAATTTCAATAAGTATGTAATGTATGAGTATTGAATTTCAGTTATTATGCAAATGCTTTTTTAAAGGCTATCTGTATGCTATTTTCCTTTGTGGCATGGAGAATTCCATAATAGATCGTGTAGAGAATTGGTTATTGAATATGTTTTCTTTTTTCATTATTTCCCGTTTACATTTTCATAGATTCTTACTTGTGTGGTTGAAGTTGTCTGTCTACAAATATGTTATTGTTGTATGTGTTGCATAAAGAAAACTATTTCCTGCTTTCGGTATTCAGCCACGGCATAGAGGGGCAAGTGCCTTCGCCATTGGCAGGATTCGGTGTGTGCTGAGGGGTTTTAGCCCCTGGGAAGCCTCATCGAAACGCCCTTTGTTGGGCGTTTGACTGCTCATTGGAAAGGTTTTTAAAGCTGCTGCCAAAACAGACATCGCCCAAATATTTGTCTTGGAATCCTTGTTTGTGCTCTGCAACCAAAAACTATGTGTTTTATTTCCATTTCCAGCATAGTACTTAATGCGGTTCGAATAGCATCTATGCATTTTGTCTTTTTGCGATTTTATTGTTCTTTGTTGCTTGTGGGTTTGCAGCAATGAAGACTCGCAGTACAGTTGTTGTTCCTCCGCACGGTGTGACAATCACCACTCCGCACTTGGAGCGGGAAGATTCTTTCAACCGGACAAAGTTTGTTGTTAATGTGCTCCACTGCAGGCAACCAAAGCCTGCAAAACCTATGATCGCCGAGCTGGTTAGAGACCGTCTCAGGTTGCATCCTTCCTGCCCTCTGTATCTTTCCAAGTTTCGTACGGCGGGCTTCAACTCAAGGGGGTTTGGACTTGTATATGATCGTCCCGAAGATGCTGTGAAATACGAACCTGATCACAAACTGAAAAAGATGGGCATAACTGCAAAGACAATACATGCTGGAGGGAAAAAATCACATGGCGCAAAAAAAATTGCTAATGTCACCAAGGGAAAAAAACGAGAAGCCAAGAAAAAATGAAATACTTTAAGGACGTACTCTGTTAAACTTATGTACATAAGTGTGCTTTAGGTAGCTATATGGTACAAACATCTACTATGTTCTCTTTCAGTTCCTCGTTCGAAATAACAGTATGTTATGTTTTTGATAGCTCTTGCTCGCCGGTCACGAAAATCGATAAGGGTTTTTATTGTAAATCTATGGTCCTAGACTTCTATACACTTCGAATCTGTGTTTTGGAGAAATCAGAATATGAATCTGCCTTTTGTATTGTTCGTCGATCTCAAAATACATAGAATGTTGGGTTCTACTTCTAACAAGGTTTCAACTTCCTTTTGTTTTTGTATTGAGGAATTTCCCTTGTTTTTGGGAAAGAAAAGGTGCATATCGTTTTAAAAATAAGCTAATGCTCAGATTATGACAACAGTATTGCCCATAACTGGCAGCTCTTGCCTGTTGCACTTTCTTGTAAGCTCCCAAAAACTGTGCGTGAAAAAATGCATATGTATACACCATAGTGAAAACAAACGCCGAGAAATAGAATCAGTTTTCAAAAATATGACTAGCTAGGACCTGATGCCAGCTAGTAAGTTGAGCAGACTTCCATAAGAAATGCCACAACAGGTTGTTGGGGGAAATATATATGGTTATTGCCCTGGAAATTTGGTAATGCAAAATTTAAAAAATTAGTCTTTTGTGTAAATGATGTAGTCTATCGTGGATGAGTGTGAGGATGTAAATATATTATATTTTTTGATGTGTGTAAATCTTGTTGTCATAGCTACTGAATGCTCACTTGGCCTCCAGAGTGTGTGATGCAGACATGGTAAGCTGTCACAATTAAGAGATGCCTTATATTGCACAGCCCACAGATTTTCAGAGATGAGACCTTACCTACGCAAGATCACTATGTAGCTTGAAAGAAAGAGTAAAATATTCTTCTATTACTTAATGAGGAAAAGATTAAAGACTCTGGCATAATACATTCCCATTTTGTTAGAGACTTATGACAGACTCTGCAACATCCACTAAGGGACGCAGTTCTTAGGATTCTAGGTTAACTATGCTTGCAACAGGCAAGACTTCTAAAGTTTTGACTTGTTTCTGTTACATGTCCATTGCTCCCCCTATTTATAGAATCTGGGAGGAGAAGTAAAGATACCTTTGAAAAGATTCCTAAACTCGATCAGATCACCTTCGATTCAGCTCAACCGGTTAGTGGGTAATCACTCATGGGGGTGTTTTTGTTCAATCAAAAGATACCAGGGCACTTGGTCATCCTGTTGGCAAAGAAAATGAATCAGTGTCCATGTGTTCAGGCCAAAATTGTGTCGATGTTGACAGGCGTGCAAAAGAACACGAGGTCTGCAAAGGCACAAAAGCTCAACAATATGGATATTGCACGTAAAAGAACACAAGATCTGCAAAGGTGTGTGTAGGGCGCAGATATTTAAACAAATGTGGGTGTGCAATTTGCACATGGTCCCCACTCAAATGCTCCCAGAGCTTGACTCCATAGGCTGCAAAAACTCAAACAAACTCTTCATGCCTTGCCCTCCTTTATTCCAAGCAACACCATGCACAAGATTCCCAAGGTCATGTAAAGCTACACAAGATTGTGCCAGATTTTATTCTTCTAACTCTTAGCTCTTTTTGGTGATGCAAGATTGCAAGTGAACTTGGATGCTTCTGCATCAGTGTGGGGGATATGTTGTAATGTGTATATTCTGTCAAACTTAATGCCTGTTTTATGTTAACAATAACACACATGTATTCTGGAAATGTGTATTAGTAATTTTTACCTATGGAAGCCTGAGAACACTAAATCTCAATTCATGTTTTAACCGGAAATCAATATTATTAATTTTGACTTGTGGAAGCCTAAATTTTATAAAAACAATGGATTTTTAGCCGACCTTATGTACATTTTGTGGTAAATTCAACAAAACTTTTCCAAGTTTACATAGATTTAAGAAACGTTTTTCGGAGAATACTGGAGGTTTAACAAACATTATGTACATTTTGTGGTAATTCAACAAAATGTTTTGAAGTTCACATAGATTTAAGAAATCTTTCTTGTAGAATATTAATAAAAACTTTGTCCAAGTGTGTTTGCTTCAGCCTGGCATTGTGAAGTATAGGATTTTCTAGCATACTAATGTGGAAATTTTAGTAAATTAATGCAAGTCTTAATGGGGTTTATGTTAAAATTGTGCTAAATTTAAGCAAATTTCGCTAAGATGTTGATTCAGGGAATCTCACTTCCAAAATTGGCAATTGTTGATGAAATATTTACCTTATCCCAGAGCATGTTTTGTTATGCATTGGAAGTTTGATAATGACTGGAAATATTTAAAAATTGATGTTCTATGTATATTTCATACTGTGGTGGAAAGTAGTTTCTGAAGTGCCCGCTTTGCCTTATCTGCCTTTATTTAATGTTAAAATGTGTAAATTTTAGTAAATCAAGGCAAGTGTTAACCGCACTCATTTAATTTTTGTGGTAAATTTAGCTGAATTTTTCCGAGTTTGTAATCTTAGATTTAGGAATTTCCTGAAACATTTACTTCTAATATAGCTGGTGAATCGCAGACATTTAATTATAATGATTGCAAATATCTGAAATTTTGATGTTGCGTCCATTTAAGTAGTCTGGCCTGCAAAGGAGTTGCTTAAGTTGTCGCTTCACCTTATGAATGTGGAGGAAAGCTTTAATTGAGTTTATGTAGATTTTGTAGTTAATTTATGTAAATTTTGTTGAGTTTTTGTAGAGCTAGGAAATTTTGCCTTAACAATGGTTAATAAAAAATTCACTTTGTTTAAGAGCACAGTTATTTATGCCCTGGATGTTTGACGATGAATGTAAATATTTAAAATTTTGATCTTCTTTGTAAATTTGGGAGTCTACAGTGGAAGTACTTGCTGAAATGTTCACCTAATTTTATTCTGTGGAGGAAGGGCTTTTTTGCTTATGTTCAATTCTAGTAAATTAATTCATGTTGTAACTGATTTTGTGTAAAAATTGTTGTAAATATATGTATATCTTTCCAAGTTTGTGTAGATTTGGTAAATCTGGCCTGGAGAACTGTTAATGAAATGTTTACCTTGTCAGAGAGCACATTTCATTCTGCCATGGAAATTCGATACCCCTGTAAATATTTTAGATTTTGATCTTCTGGGTAAGTTTTGTAGTCTGTTTTGGAGAGTAGTTGCTTAAATATTTGCGAACATTGTTGATTGGGCTCTAAATTGCTTGTTGATAATACACTAGATTTGTTTTTAAATGTTAACGGTGGGTTCAAATTCAGACTCATTATCCGTTGTCAGCGACTCAACATCCTCCGTCCTCTGCGAAACATGGACCTTTGTCGCGGAATAATCTATGTTCAAGGAAAATGATGTGGAAGTCGACTTTGAGGCAAATTTTGAGAGGGTTTTTGAAAAATGTGTTTTTCCCCATTTTCGTTTGAGAATGAAAAAACAAAAAAAAATCTTCTTCATTTTACGCCGTGTTTGAGATGCCAGAATGTTGTCGTCCTTGGAGGATCGCGGGGATCTCCTTTTCTTTTTCTAGAGGGTAGGGATTATTTATCGACCCCGTTGATTTTTTAGAAAGAGATTTCAATAAAACAAAAAAAAATACAACCAAAATTTTGGAGGTAAACTATAAAAAGATTCCAACTACATGCAGGCTCCACATGCCAAAATCTCTTAAGCACGTGCTGCATACTCTTAAGGCATCCCGTACTCCAGATGCTGCCTCCAATTTTATGTTAAGGTGAGATTCTAAATCTAGCTTTACCTAAATTAAGGTAAGATTCTAGTTTGGATGGGAGGAGGTCAAGTCATAAAAGCAAATGGGCTTTTCAAACCAAATACCCCAAATTCAAATTCCAGGGAACCTGATAAAGTGTTAAAATTAGGTGAAATGCCACATTCAAAACACTAAATGTAGCATACCTAACAGACAAGTATGGGTGAATTTGACATGAGAGATTAGCCGAATTCAATCACGAATTTTATCTCTATTTTTTTAGCGATCGATTTTATACTCGACGAGTTCGAACACAAATTCCTATGCGTACATTTTACTTTCTTGCAAAAGAATTTTTAGAAGAAGATTGCCCACTTTCCAAATTATTTTCACGGAGTTCACTTTTGGTTTCATACCATACTGAGTTAATTTTACAAACCCTGAGAATTTTGTGGTTTGCTGTAATTTTGTACTGTTCAAGAAATCTCACTAGCTTCATTTTGGTTAGTGATCTTATCGCATTATGTCCCGCAAATTGCAGTTTAAAAAAAAAAACCTTATGGCACTATATCATTTATAAAATTATTCATCTTCATAAACCTTTTTATCTTTCTTGCACTTTCTTTTTCCGTTCCGCGCAAACTGTCGAAGCAAATAATTGTTTCGCTAGGATAAATGTAACCGTTAAGGTTTGTTTTTATTTTGCTTTGCCGCCAAATTTATAAATATTGTGGTGCGGGCTTGCTCACTGTGCAGACGCACATTTTGTGTTAAACAACAATCTTCGTCATGCCTGCACCTTTGACAAATGGTGGGATCTCCATGTTGATTGAGGGGAGTGCAAATGCAGAACCAATAGTCCAACTTCTCAACATTTGTCCCCTTCAATCTGCGTTGAACACCGAGCTCCAACATCGCGTGCATCTCTCCGATGGTGTACACTTTCAAACAACTCTTTTGCCCTCGAAATTTGCAAGCCAGATTTCAAATGCTCGGTTACAAGACGGAACCATTGTTCGCCTGTGCAAAACCCTTTGTAGAATGATAAAACATGAATTGTAAGCACCCATTTTCCTTTGTGCCTGTATGCTCCAGTTTCGTTTCTTTTATATGCACTGAATTTTTGTCCCTTTTTACTTTCATCCTTTGCAGGATTGTTCTTGTCTCCGACCTGGAAGTTGTGATACAAACACATCCACAAATTGGTGCTCCCACTCCTCTTCCTACCAGTGTCATTCATGGAAAGCAATCAAACGATGATGCACACCATGGAGCCGTCGGAATTTTGGTCCCACAAACACCTCCCCAAAAGAAAATTGGCCTGCCTAACAGTTTAAGAATGCCTCTAAAAATAAGTGCAGCTGAATACAACCATGCGTACATGGTCTATTGAATTTCGTGCCCTTAGGAAAACAACACTAAGGGAGTATGCTAATGCAAATGGCTCCGGCTCTTATTTCGGCTTTGATTTTGTGGATTGTGAAGGTGGGGAAATACGCATTACATGCTTCAACGAAATTGCAGCAATGTTTTTTGGATAGATTGAGGCTGGAAACTTATACACCATCACAAATGGAAGGATAGGGAATGCAAAACTAGGTTACAACCACCTTAACAATGAATTTGAGATATTCCTACAAGCTTCTTCCACTATCTCTCCGTTGCTTGTCGATAATGCCACAATTCCTTTGCATAACTTTCACTTCACAGGAATCAAAGATATACCTGCAAAACCTGTTGGTTCCTTCATTGACGTTATTGGCATTGTTTTGGAAATGTCTCCTTGCTCCACTATCCGTAGACGAGATAACAGTGAAACTAAACGAAGAAGCTTGCAATTGAAGGACATGTTAGGATTTAGTGTTACTGTAACTTTATGGGGCCAGCATTTACATGATCTTGCTCAAGAACTTGAGGAGTTCCTTTCTATTCCACAACTCCCAGTATTGGCTTTGAAAGTGGCACGTCTTTCAAGTTTCAATGGCGCTTCCATAGACACTGTCTCCAACACAAAATGGTTTGTTGATCCTCAAATTCCTGAAACTAAAACACTGCACGAGTGGGTTGCCTCTGAAAATTACACTGTTGAAACTCCTTCTGTAACGAACAAATTTCTGGGTCCTCCTCAAAGCTTAAAACCTGTGGCAACAATTGCAAAAATACTTCAAATGGGCAATACAGAGAGCAATGAATGGGCTACGCTTAAATCTATAATTGCAGACATCGCAATGGATAAATTCTTCTACATGGCTTGCCCCCTTGCAAACGGTGACAAACAATGCCGAAAGAAAGTGAAACCAAAAACAATGGCTCATGGTTTTGTGCAAGTTGTAAGTCTCATGTGCGTCAATGTGATTACAGGTATGCTCTTCGTATAAACTTGCAAGATGACTCGGAGAGATACAATCGATCATTTGCATTTGACACATTTCTTTGAAGAAATCATGGGTGTCGCAGAGGTGGACCTCCAAGCTGTTGTGCATAGACGACGAGGCAACAACGGAAATTGCAAATCAGATAATTGGCCATGAATACAAATTCACTCTATCCGTGAAAAAAGAAACTTTTCGTGGAAATACATAGCTGAAATGTGTCATACTTGATTCCCTTAAATTGGATGAATCGAAAGTCATTGATTGACTTGGCCTCTCCTGGGCACCATAACACTTTCCTATATTTTAGTTTCTTCAATTTTTTCTCATATCTCCCCTGTAATATGGTTTTTCCCACAAATACATTTGTAATATGCATGTTATAATGGAATATAACTCTCCAAGTTTTCCATTTAATGGTTGTTACTACTGGTTTGCATGCGCATCTATATCGCAAAGAAACCTTTTTGTAATTGAAAAAAATGTATGGTCCAATGTCTATATATATATATAGTTTTTGCTAACATTATGGAACGCTTTATTCATTTCTTTACTTTTTGTCTATATTTCGCATGATTTTTTTAATTCTTTCTAGCTTGTTCCTTCTTAGCACCTATGTAAAAAAAAATGAAGCCATATCTATATGTTTTTTCCTAATCAAAATCTCCATACACACCCTTCTAATTCTTCCTTTGCTTCCTTAAAAATATATGCAACAACAAATCGTTTTGCCTTTGTTTTATTTCCTATAGCTACCAAAATATAAAACATTTACAGCGAGCCAGGCATTTACAAATGGTTTTTGCATTCATTTCCCCTTATGCACATACAAAATGTAGCACTCTTTTAATCTTCTCTTATGCCACCTTTATTTTGTGATTTTCGCAGATTGTTTTATGCACAATGCCTACCCCGGAGCAAAGACAAAGAAGGAGAGATATTTATGCCTTGCACAAAGAAGAAATCAATGCTTCCCAACGTGAACGCTATCGCTAACTCCAGCAAATGCCTTCAAGTTCTACCCCTTCCAAACTAGTCGCCACCCCCCTTTCATGACTTCCCCTGCTACTTTCCCCTCCACATCGCACAATTCTCCTTTTCCTCTTTGCATTAACCGCACCGCTTGTGTCGAACCTTGTCTTCATCATGCGCGCAACATCGAACTGCAACCCTCTCCATCGCTACACTATCCTCCATTTTCGCATTCTTCTGACCATGCGTCCCCTTCCACCCAAACTCTTCGCGGTAATCACACCCAGGATTCCACCTTCCCTGTGCCGCTCCACAAAACAAACACTTCAGTGCCTTCTTGGGCGGATGCCCAACGCAGATTCCGCCGAAGACTAGATCTTTTGTCGCAAATCCACACCTGCTCCATTTGTCTTGAGAACTACCCAGGCATACATACTACTTTCCATGAAGGCAAACATGCATGCATTAGATGCAAGTCCGAAAGAAATGGACACCGCTTCTCCTCTTGGAACAATATGGATCCTGGCATTCAACCTGCCGTTCTCAAATATTTAACCCAGGTCGAAGAAATGTTGATTGCTCACATTAATCCTATTTTGCAAGTCACACAAATGCGTGGGGACAATATAAATATTCAAGTCACACAATAATTTTCTCGCAAAACATTTCTTCCATCACAAATACCTTCCTCATCGCCTAGGAGATTTGGATCTCTTGTTGATTCAAAAAAATGGAAGTCAACAAACAAAATACGACTTCTATGTTAGCAGGTCCCGTGTTTGGAAAGCGCTTCAATATAAAATTATCCATGACCCCTACTATAAGGATGTTCTTATTGACACTGAAGCTCTTTCTTCTCTCCCGTCGGAACCAACAAACATATCCTCCTCCCTTAACTCTATTCCTATAGACCTTCCAGCCTCTCACTTCTCTGAAGCACAGGATAATGACAACCCTCCTTCCAACCCCTACGAGTATCCTGAGGAGTCGTCCTCTTTTGTTCCTTCACACCCAAACACTGGCACTAAAGAGGAGTTGATCGAACAGTACCTGCTTTCAAATGGTCGGGCTGCACCTTGCACCTTGGCTTGGCCTGAAGTCAGAAATTCGCCGATAAATGAATACACCACTGAGGGCCTTTTCTCAATGGCTTTTCCAACTTTGTTTCCAACTAGTGCAGCATTGTTTAAACAACCTCGCATGAAGGATGTTCAAATGCATGAATATGCCCTCCACCTTATGCGCTACCATGATGATCATTTCGGATCACACCCCAGGTTCCGGTATTTTTTACTTAACCTTATTATGAGACATAGGAGCCAATCTACAGCTGTAGTTTTCATGAGGTTAAACCTCAAACATGGTGTCCCCCCTACTATAGGCCAACTGCGGCAACGTCTACATGATTTCCCTAATGATTACCTTCCACAAATTTTAATGAGATTCGGAACCAACCTGTGAGGGACACGAACATTTTGGTCAAAGAGCAGAGGGGAGGTCTCGGACATGATTGAGCAATTACGGGCACCTACACTCTTCTTCACTCTTAGTGCAGCAGACACAAAATGGTCAGAACTGCATAGCACCATGCCAGGTTTTTCTCCCGCCGAGGCTCGTCTTGCAAAGAATGGAGGACCCAAAACATTGTTAGCCACCCGCATCGTGTCACTGCTTACTTACATCAGAGATTCACAATATTCCGTGAAGAAGTGTTGGAAAAACATCTTCAAGCCAAGGACTACTGGTACAGGTAAATTTCTTCATTGGTCTCTACTTTTTGTTGCTTAAATACATAACGTTTAACATTCCTTTACCGTAGGTATGAATGGCAACATAGAGGTTCCGCACATGTTCATGGTTTCTTGTGGCTTGGAGATGCTCCCGACGTTGATCGCATCGACTGGTCAAATAATGAATCTGTGGACAAAGCAAGACAATTCTTTGATACCTATATATCTGCATGGAATATGCGCCCTCCTTCCATCCACTCGGAATTTGTTCACAGGAATATCCAGGATGACCCTTGCCTTTTAGTTTCATCTCAGATCCTTGCAATTTCGCCGCTACAGGATTTGCAGGAGTTGATAAATCGAGTCCAACGCCACACAAAGTGTTCCGAAAATACTTGCCTCCGAAAAAAAAATAGCCGCCTCCAATGCCGATACAATGCACCTTGGGAGAATAGACCCGCTTCTCTTTTGTTTGTTGATGAGACTGCTTCAGTTAAATACCTCCCTTCAAGGAATGATGATAGATTGAACACACACAATCCAGCAATGTTATCCATATGGAGAGCCAATATCGATTTTCAACCTATGCTATCTCATCATGTTGTCCTCAAATACATTGCTAAGTATGCTTCCAAAGCAGAGAGAGCAAAGGTCAGAAACATACCACCAAATGCTTTCTAGATTGTCATCAAATTTAGATCCTGATCAACCAGCACATTTAGATATAAAGAAAATGTTAACTGAGAGTGTGGTTGAACATGACATTAGCGCACAAGAAACATGCCACATGCTCCTCAAATTGCCACTTGTAATGTGCAGTCGCACTTTTGTATCACTCAATGTAGGCAGAAAAATCTTAAGAAAATTGGTTGAAGGTAATGTGAGGATGCAGAAACATCCCTCCTTTGAGATGCATACAAGGTCCGACCTTCAAACATGGAAAGCCTTCCACTCATTGAAGTTGCACGCGATTGGAGTTACAACAAACACCGCAAACACAATAGATGGAAGAGTCATCCCGTACCGGCTGTTCTTCGAGTGTTCCCTAAGTTTCAATGCATTCCATCTAAGGATTCCCCTCTTTTGAACTTTTCTATTGGTCGAACTCCTTCTATACAAACCTTTCCACAACATTTCTATTGATATTGGTTCGACACCTCAAGAAACCATTTCTAGATGAAGCTTGTTCAAATACAATTATCAGCCCGGCATATTAGACAAAGATGAGTCAAATCCATCACCCACCTCCAAAGCGGTGACATCGACTCGGACGGCGAGCCCCCGCCTGCTCAAAGCAGCTCCATGATTGGCAAGTTTTGGCTCGATGCCGCCGGGGAACGCTTCATTCCTTGACAGCTTGCAATTGTTGGGCCTTCGTGAATTTGACACCCTTCACAATTGGAGTGCACACCGAGTTCCTGTTGCTCTACAATCTCTTGGTGCCACTTTTATCGAAGACAAAAAGGAAGAGTATATTTCTTCTTCCTCATGGATGATTACACCCTCCACCAGGGTTTATCTCCAAAACAACAACAAGCTTTCAACATAGTTACTCAACACTTCGCTCAAAAAACCAACCTACCTCCACTGAGGCTTATTATACAAGGGACTGCTGGTATGGGAAAATCATTCCTCATTAACATTTTAAAGTCTTCATTTGCTTCTTCATCCAATGAAGGCCTTTCATCTCTCCTTCTGCTTGCCCCAACAGGGGTTGCTGCTTTCAACATTTCAGTTCAACAATACATGCAAGCCTCCGAATTCCCATTAAAGAACTCAAACCCTTAGAGGGCCAAGCTTTATCATCTCTTCAAGACTCCCTCAAACACATCGAGTACATTCTGATTGATGAGATGAGTTTCATCGGGCCAAAGTTGCTTTCCAGAATCGACTACCGTCTTAGGGAGGCTTTCCCGCACTTCAAGAATTCTACATTTGGAGCGAGATCTATGATCCTTGTTGGAGACCTCGGTCACTGCCTCCAGTTATGGACATTCCTCTTTATGCCAGCAAGTCTTACGGAGCTAGCCTTTGGCAAGAATTCAACATATCTGTCTGCCTTCATTCAATTTTCCGACAACAAGGCTCAGATCCAGCTCAGACATCATTCCGTAACTTGCTGCTTAACATTCATAATGCAATGCCTCTAGTGCAGGACTGGGAAACTCTTATGTCAAGATCCATTTCCTCCCTTTCCGAACAAGAAAACATTGATTTTAAAGATGCGCCTCATCTTTTCACTCAAAATAACCTTGTGGACTCGCACAACCTTGTTATGTTGAAATCCCTTAACTCTCCTATTGCAGGTCAATCAAGGAACATACCGGACACTCGGCATCGTGCAACACCGAAGATGATCAATTGAACCCAAAGGTTCTTTCTGCATCAACCGAAAGTCATGCTTTCCAGAACTTATGGGTTGACAAAGGTCTTGTCAACGGTGCTCACGGGTTCTATCATCGACATAGTCTATGGGGCTTCCTCCGCACCTCCCGCTCGCGCCTCTTTTGTCGTCATCAAGTTTGATCGTTACACAGACCTCCCGGGATTCGAACAACCCCTTCCATGTTCCTATTCCTCCGATTTCTAGAGGGGGTCGCAGGCAACTACCGCTCAAAATGGCATGGGATTTTTCTATCCACAAGTCTCAAGGACTTACATTGGCACGTGCTACAATTGACATTGATGGAACTGAGAGACAAGGCCTGATGTTCACCACTGTATCAAGAGTTCCATCTCTTTCTTCACTCCGTATTTCTCCAACATTCTCTTTCTCCCGGTACTCTCGCATGTCCTCCACCCCACTTCTGCAATCCAGGCTCATAGAGGAATCTTGCCTTCGCTCCCTTCCATCGTCTCTCCCACCCCTCCCCCAACACTCGCCTTAATTCCTTCTCCTCTTCTAGCTTTCTCGTGCTCTGACTTCCATTGCTGCAACAAGTTCTTTATAGCATCATCGCATGTACATAGCAAACACATTTTGTATCCTTTTCACTTATTTGCGAGTGTTATATATATGTCCAACTACTTTCAGCACTCTATTAGAAGTTCGTTGCCTATCTTAAGTCTTCCAAAAAAAAAAAAAAGGACACTTCGCTACTAATGAATCTATTATAGCAAAACCTTTTGAATTAACTCCCTGTTATTCTTTTCTATTTAGCGTTCACAAACATAACTCTCCTCAATTTTTCTTTGCGTTTCAATACCTTCTACGTCTTCCCCTTTTCCTCTTTCGGCGTTTCCATCGCACCCATCATGTGCGATTGCTAGTTTAATTCATATTTTGCTAATGTATTATTAGCTAGATCATAAATATTAAATAAATTGTTATTAATTATTATTTAAACTCTTGTGATAATGGGATTGGGATTAGATCCTAATCATTAAAGTTGATTACATTTTTTTGATCAAGGTATGACCATAAAGAGGAAGGTCTTGGAAGGTCTCGGTGACATGAGCAAGATGCTTTTAAAAACTCGGTTGTTTATTTTATTTAAAATTTATACCTAACCACTCTTCGTTTTGAACTTGTGAAACAATTGTAGAACGAAGGGATGACGATGTTGGGCTTTGGTGTTTGGAGCAATATTCTCATGGTCTTCTCCTCCTCTTCGTCTTCTCTTTCTCTTCTTCTAATGTGTCTGCATAGACGGGGCACAAAGAAATTTAAAAGTATTAGTGTGGATCATAAACCCCTGAGTAGCACAAATAATACCATGTCCTAGATTTTGATTCATTTTCATGGCCTTTGTATTATGTAATTTGTAGCGACTTATGTAATGTGAAGATGGATTTTGTTTTGTTTTTTGATCAAATTATAATGTATTAATAATTTAACAAATTTATTGAACAATCATACAAGTTTTTTATATTTTTATACATCCATAATTGAACCATGGCAACCTCACAAACATAACTAGTGAGAGCTGAAACTTCTTAAAATATAAATTTAGATGAAGTGGAGCATTTGGAAAAATAGAACGATGGTAATATGTATTCATTTCTTCGAATTTGGAATAAAAGCCATGAAACAAGGTTTCCTTTAGCATTTCATATGGAAAAGTATTTGAAAAGTGTTCAAAAAATGCATTCATTTAAAAGAATAACTATTTCAAGTATTTAGAATAGAAGATGCCATAAGTTTCATCAATAGCCATTCAATCCACATTTAAGAATTATATATATACGGGACAAATATTAAGTTTGATAGTTTCAACTCTTGTAAAGTTTGTGAAAAAATAGTATGTCAACAAGGGTGGGGAAGGAGTGAAAATTTCTAATCAAACATATTGTTATAGGACCAATGCAATACATATGCACATATAACCCACAAAATTAAGGATAACATATAATTTGTTAAGATTTTATTTTTTGTTAAAACAAAATGAGATAAATAGAAAATGTCCGAGTGGAAGAGCATGGTGGTATAGAATCTTATAAACTACACTTTGGATAAAACACATTTAGTTGTTAAATTTAGTTGGATAAAACAACTAAATCTAGATTTATTTTTAGTAGCCAATTATTCCACGAATATAATTTGCAAGACATAAATTGCTTAAACGTAGCCTATACACATCAAATCGTAAATGAAGAATACAAACAAATTCTTTCCACTTGTACATCGCGTAATACACTTTGATGGTTTTATTAGTTGAAATCCATCTTTTCAATGACAAATAAAAGGCATCTATAATATTTTGTTATGTATGTATTTCTATGCCTTATAAAGGACATTTATGTATTTAATTTACACTTTTTTTTTCTAACTTTTGATTCCTCTCTTTTTCTTTTCTAACAAATTAAAGACCACTCATTCATGATCTTTAACATTGATGCTTGAAGATGGAAGCCACCTTCAGGAGTATCGATGGCTCAAAATGACACCTCCGCTAACGTAAACAATACCCATGAATTTAATTTTTCTATTTACCTATGTTACCTAGACACTTACATTATAGAGTGGGCTCATGACCACCCAATACCATGTTTTCACATTTGCCCCTCAATTGGGCACTTGAATCATAATTTATAATCACATATGGTTGTTTGCACACTTCTTACTTTTCTACATTTACTCAACCTTGCAACTTAAAGTGGGGCAACCAAGGAGCTAGCATTACGATTGGGTTTTGCAAAAGTAACCTATTAGATTTCCCACATTTTCTATTTTGACACTTTAATAAAAAATTGCACTCACATGAATGATGCAAGTGAGATGAATACAATAATGTAAAGCACAAATAAAAAATATTATTTTGGTAACAACAATTTCAACTATGCCATAGGTGCAAGACATATTGGTATTCAAATACTGCATTATTTCTATCTTTCCATTCATGTCTTTCTCTTAACTAACAGATTGAATACCATCTAGTCGCATATCTCGACTCCGATGCATGTTCATGGATGATATCATCAAGACTATTGATGAAGGAACTCTTAATCATTACCCTTATAGCTACAAAAGGACCCTAACCTCAAATATGTATTGAATCACAACCTCGAACGCCATGTCTGGTCAACATCTCTTCCTCTCTAGGTTATCGCACGAGACACCTATAGATATATAATGGAGCATACTATAGAGAATCTCCTTCGTCTTCAATTTTTAATTCCTCTTTTACATCCCCATTCTATAGATGTTATGGTTATTTTCCATATCATGGACATTTTCTACTCTTGTTCCCCAACAAATTTCATTATTTTCATAACACTTCTCTTCATTTCAATCGTATTTACTACGGTTGTTTTCCTCTTCTAGTCACTCACACTCCCAACACTTTCCTCTAAACATTTGTCATTATTACTAGCTCCTCTTTAAAGTTTCCACACATAACACCACCACGCCTATACTAATTTTAACTTCTATTCCCCCTCTCCCTTCATATATCACATTTCAAATACCTTAAGCAACACAACTACACTTCCTATTTTCCTTCTCTCTTTCACATATCTTTCTTCCGTTGTATCCCTTTCGGTGTAAGGGCGTTCACATCGCACTACTTGCGTGCGATTGCTAGTTTATAAAGATGGAAGTAATATCACACATAATAATTGGGGTTGTAGATTTGAAACACATAAAATGAAATAAGCCCTATAATAATTATGTTTATCACAAAAGAAGGAAATATCTAACTTTAAATGGCCATCGAGTATGCACAACAATGTGGGTTCATTAAAAGATGGAACCTTCGGTTTGGGTGCAAGGCAATGCGAGTTTGCTGAAATATACATATTCATAACATTGCGATTAAAGTCTACATAGTTTTAAAGCAATAAAATATAAGCCAATTGCATTTTAAAGTTATTAATAATTGACAAGAGGGGGTTCTACAAGACTATTAAATTTACCTGCAAATCCAAAGACAATTCTTAAGAATAGATAACATAGAGCAAGTCTAGACAGTAAGGTGACGAAGGCCTAAAAAAATGAGTGCAAACAGAGAGTTGTCAATGAAATCTTCCGGTTCTGATAACACACATTTAAGGAAAATGTCATTTAGGAGTAATCTAGAATTTTACAACACGTCCGTCAACTCCAACATTGCAAAAACCTTGCTCATATTCCATAATTATGCATGGATGTATGAGAAATCGATCGCCTTTCTTAGAACTCTAATAAATCAACAACACCTTGCAAGGACATAATAAAAAAATCGGTATGTTTTGAAAGAGGTGTTATCACTCTATTATTAGCAAGCCCCTTGAGTATTGAATAATTCTTACGCCGAAAGGCGTTTTCCAAATGGGCTTCGCACCTCATGTTACTGACATACATTGTCGCACGGATGCATCCTCACCATCGATTTTGTAGAAGTGGTTTTGCAGGGTTCTTCACCGTCGTAAATTAATAAACATAATGTTTCTGGGAACTGTGGTAAACGGAGCTCTCACTAACAGCCGTCCTAAAAATCAATGCGAATATGGGTAAAATCAGGATGATTGCGACAATGCAGTAAAGTAGAAACACAAGAACAGGGTCGATCTGTGTGTATTTGTTTTTACAGAGTATAGAAAAGTTTTGAAAGAATGAAAAACAAAACCATAACACAAATTAATATGCTCCAAACCCGTTCATAGATATCAAAAAAATCAGACTCATTGATTTCTTTCAAGAAACTTTAGCTTAAATCAAGCGTAATATAACACTATAGGATTTGAACATAAGATTTTAAAGAAAATTTGCTGGGAAAGAAAAAGGCCCAAATCTAGTTAGAGGGGCTTACGTATATTTAACAATACTTGTTCTTGAATTCGATGGCGTCAAAACATGTTACCACTTGCCGTCATCTACTCACCAGTTGGCAATCAATTGAATCACATTCATTGCTATTCAAATTTAAACCATATAAAATAAAACTATATCGTATACGAATATCTTTGACGGAATTTTTGGATTTGGCAATTAATTCTATTGCTACCCATGTTAATTGAATTAAGAACTCGTAGATTGTAGTGTGTTTACCATACCTTCTGCATATATGCATAAAGTAGTACATTGAATTTTAGTCACCAAGGGTTTTACTAGACTGTAGTATATGTATGCATACGTTAGTTAATTCCAGTGTTAGGACTTGCTAGATAAACTCCGTAGATTACTTTCTTGATCCATGTGCTTAAGATAGCCCAGATTTCATATCAAAGTTGTCTACTGCTTGTTAGTGTTTTTGTGAAATCAGTTTTTATGTTATAGTCTTGAAAAAATTTGAAGACACTCCTAGTTGTAGAAGAGGCTCTTGTGTGTTATAGCTTTACTTTAGTTGATAGAGTGATAATTACAAGTAATCTTGACACTTGGAATTTATTTAATTTACATGCACCATTTACTATATCGTTTTTCCCTTTCAGAATTATATAATATTTGATCAATTTCTACCCCTTCAAATTAATATTTTAAACATCTACGCAACTATTAAAATTTCAGGTTTGCATTTACGGGGAGAGGGGCTCAGACTTGACGTCTAGAACATGCAACAATATGAGTGTGTCCACCTTATTCACAAGGTATGACAGAGCCCACAACATTGTTGTCTTCGACTATGGACAACCATCCACCACTACCACCACCTTCTTCCTCATCTCATTCATGACTTCACACTCCCATTCCCATTCCCACTCCCACCCTTGCTCCCACTCCCATTCCCACCGCCACTCCCATGCGAGGCATTGCATATAAAATGAATCCTACCCAGTAAAGGTAGAGGCACTTGAAAGGAACAAATTTCGTGTGTATATTTCATTTTTACTCTCATTTAAGAACTACAAAAATCATTTCCAAAATTTGACCAAATATTGTCTTTGTTACGTTCAAAGGTATTTTACAAATGGAAAGCTTTCTACCCCCCGATAGAGTCAACTTGCATGAGCAAATGCAAGTTGTAGATGTGGAATAGTGTATTAATGTCATTTGGAGAATCTTAACTGTCAATTGGAGTCCATCAAAATGTGATGACGTGGAAATTGTGTGGTCGGGTTATCGCTGACTATAAACAACTTGGGACACCGACCACACCCAACGCGGAGTTCGAATACCCCCACAAATGAGCCAAAAACTTGAAGAAATGTGCTCTCGAAGGTGTCCTCCAATAACCAGCAGGCACTACTACAACAATACTTGTTGTGGCGGAGGTTCTTTGAAAAGTTAGGGACATGAGCCAACAAATATGTCACACACAAACGACTAAACTTCGTTGACTTTGAAAATGACAACACGACACCACGTGCATCCATTGTCCTAGAATTTCCCGCTGAAAACGATCTCCACCCAAAAACAAGGGCATTTAGTTTTTTTAATTTGTATCTGGTTTTCAATAATTATATTTAATTCAATAATTCATATCCATTACGGAAGCATTTTACTATGTATTCAAAGTTATATCAAAGGATGATATTGGTATCAACGTCGATTCTTCATAATTAGATGTATATGTTCTTTGTTATTGTCCATATAAACGTTATATACATACAAGTATATATTTATTGAATTTTGTATATATGTTTTAGTGCCTACTTCCCTTTGACTTTTTTTTTTTTACATTGATCATGATACATCGTTGATTATATTATGGACTTTATTATAGTATGATGTTAGATGTTAGATCATGGATTATTGTTGACTTGATTCGGTTATGATGCATGATGATTATTAGAGACATTTTGGATATTGATGTTGATATACTGTTTGACATGGTTATACTATGGATGTTGTTCGAACATGTGATATTTGGATATTGTGAGTAGACCAAGAAATTAAAATTATTTGATAATGATATAGTTGTTTCAAGAAATTGCAAATGATCTTATTGGTTGCTTGGATGTTGTTGTGATCCATATATCTAGATGATTTTGGAATTTTATTTATATTATTTTGGATGTTCTGATATGGCCACGAGGCCAAAGGAGGTATTTGTGTTTTACAGGTTAAAATATCACAACAAACATCGGGGATTAGAGACCAACCACATTGGAATTCTAGATGAATTCAACAAGGTCACCATGGCAACTAGTATTTGTTTGTGCGTGTTTGTGTGTGTTAGGGATTCCCATGGGGGATCACCTTTAAATGTGACCAAGGGGTTATGTGTATTTATTTATTGGTTTCTTTAATTATGTTTTCATGTGTTTATTTTGTGGTGCTTTGACCCTTTCGTTATTCATTAAATGGTGTGTAATATTGTGAGTAATCATGTTGTTAAGTTAATTAATTAAAATATGTCATAAGAAAGTAATTAATAGAGTTGTTGGTCTTGAATTAAAATGTTGTAAGAGATGTGTAAGTTAACTTTTGAGTGTGAAACACTTCATCTTCTTGGAAATTCAAATTTGTCCTTGAAGGCTGATTTTGGAGGCTTGTGGGACAAGTTAAACTTGTCCCATACCTCTTAAATTCATTTACCAACCGTACCTATGGTTGGAGGGTTCTTTTTAGACTATTATAATGCATTTGTGTAAGTCAAATTGTAAGTTTTAATTTCACTTTTTTTACATGGTTTAATTTCAGTCCTTTGGGGTGTGGGTTGGATTTGAGTATGCAAGTAAACTGTCATATTATTCACCCACCTATTTATTGTGTATTGGAGAATGAAGTTGACTTTTGGGTTGGGGTTGAGGATGTGTGATGTGGCATCCTACATGGATCCACCTCATTCTCTTCCCTTCCTCTTCTATAAAATTTGAATTCATTGCCTTGTTTTGGGTTGCTTCACTTTGGAGACTTGATTCTAGGCGAATTCCTAATTGTTTTGGGAGCTCTTACTTGTTAGAGAAGTTTGAAGATTGTTGCATGCCTTTTTTTGGTGGATTTTGGATTTTTTTCTTGGAAACAACTGTTGTTTGGAACTTGGGAAACTCCATCATGGAGAGGTAAGAGCTTGGCTCTTGAAATGCTCTTCTTTTATGAATGTAAATGTTATTGTGTGAATGTTTTGGCATGTTTGTGGGTTGTTGGGTAGATGGCCTAGGTATGGTGTAGGAGAAGACTATGGGGTTCATTTTGTGGGAGGCACAAGTGTTTTGGGGAGGTATAAGTGTGGAGGGAGTTGGGATTTGGGTTCCACCTTACAAAGAAATAGCTTGCATTTCTTTACTCATTATGGGGTGCCATAAGAGGTTGGGGAGGCATAAGGAATGTCAGGGTTTTGATATACTATATTTTGGTAGTTCGTAATTCAAGTGGTGATATCCATTTCCCCCTTTGGGAGGCATAAGAAGCATCCCCATTATTTCTTACTCGCTTGGCTTGCTTGATGAAGCCTCGTAATGTTTGTCAAGCTTTAATGTAGTTGTAAACTACATTCTGTTTTGGACTATGTTTTTATTGTGAAAATGTTGCTTGTGTGTTTTTGGAAGCTTGTTATTGCCATGAGTTGGATCACATATTTTATTGTATTGTGGTTGGGGCTCGGGGGCCAATGAAGAAGGATGGCTTCTCCTTATTATTGGATGTTTTGGTTGGGTGGAGAGCGTTGCCTTTCCTTGCTCTCTTGTGGTGATCAAATTAGAAGAATGTGAAATCTATTTGTTTCGTTCTAGATTTGAGAAACGACAGTTTCATAGTTCCTTATGAAATGAAATCAGATTGTAGCCTTTCCCACTTGAAGTGGATGAACTTGTAAATTTTTGTAATGGAAATATGTTGTAATGATTTGAAAGTTATATATTGTAATGTGAAAGAGATAAACTTTGTTTTCAGCGTTTGAAGGAATGTGAAAGAATTGTATTTTGCATGAGGAATTTGAGAAATGAAAGAAAAGTTGTAAAGTTGTATTTGAAATCAATAAAGGATTGCTTTGTCTTCCTCAAATTGCATCATTGTATTGAATTTGATCATCTAAATGTGAGTTGTAATCTCTGTTTGAAAGAAAGAAATGCATATGAAGGAAGTGTAATACTCTATCTTTGAAATATGTAAAATTTAGAAATCAGAGATATATTTTAGCTTTTGAATAGTTGAATTGAATCAACTAAGTGTATTAGATTAGAATTGGAATGAATTCTAATACTTGAAAGATGGAAATGGCGAATAGATCCTTTAAAATTTGATCTTTGTTTTACATTTTCAAACTGGAAAATACTTTATCTAAAAATGCACAGTTTGAACCTGCAACAATGAAATAACAAATTAAACGATTAAATTGAAGTAGTATGCCCTAAATGAAGTCAATTGGACAAAAACACTCAAGGAATTTATTAGAAAACTCGGTCTCAAATCGTTTCACTGTTGTTTTGTTGTCAAAGTTGTAAATTTTCAAATTGGAGCTCAATCAAACAAACTTACCTTCTAGATCCATCCTAAATCCATATATGAACAATTCTCCATGTTTAATGGACAAGTTGAGGGAGGAAGAAGATCAATTGATTAAAATTTCATAAGTTAAAATTTACTAGTTTGCCTTTTAAAAGCTTACAGATTGTTTTCTTGAAATTGACTCCTTAAACTTTATCAAAATCAAAATTTAATGATTCTTGTGTAAAGAGGACATCAAGAGCTTTCCATAAAGTCCTCGTTTTCCCAAAACCAAGCTCTCTATCAAAAGTTATGGCCTTCTGAATTTTTTTCTCATTCAAGGCGTCAATAAAATAATTCTAACTATCAAAAATAAATTTTGGGAAATTTTTTCTAATTTTCCCCACCGGCCCGCAACCAATCGAGGTCGCCACATGGCACCACAAGGCATTGGCGGAGAAGTGGATCCTTTTTAACTTAGTGCTTCGAAATTTTTTTGGGAAAATTTTCCTAATTTTCCCGCCACCCCACTGCCCAATCGAGAGGCGCCACGTGGCACCACGAGGCGTTGGCAGAGGAGCGGATCCCTTTTTAACTTAGTGCTTCGATTGTTTTTTGGGAAACTTTTCCTAATTTTTCCCGCTGGCCCACAACCAATCAGAGGATGCCACGTGGCACCACGAGGCGTTGGCGAAGGAGCGGATCCCTTTTTAACTTAATGCTTCATAAAATTTTTGGGAAAATTTTCCTAATTTTCTCCGCTTCCCGCAACTAATTAGAGCTCGACACGTAACACCTTGGGCATCGATAGAGGCGTGACCATTTGATCCTCGGCGCTTTTCGGCCGAAAAGATATAATGTCTTAAATTGCTCCAACGACCCGATTTTCCGTCGGGGTGTTGTAAAGCCGACACGTGTCCTCTTCGGGCTCGCGGGCGCGCGGAAGTAAATCACGTTTTTGCTCCAAAGAAGGAAAAAGTGCCAAATTTTCTCCTCACTCCACCATCCCGCGCATGGAAAAATTTCTTCCCTAGGCCCGCAGACCCGCTCTTGCAAAATTTTTCCTCCCAAGGTCTGGGCACAAACCTATAACTTAAAAAAATATGAGGAGTTAGGAGGACTTCTTTATAACACTAGAAATGTGAGGAATTTTCCTAACTAATGGGAATGTTTTTAAGAAGTTTTGAGTGTGTTAAATTTGAGAAAATCAAGTTGAATCTTCTTAGCCTATTAGAGAGTGGTATAGTGAGAAATTACCCTCTTAACCTAATTGATTAATCTAACCCTAAGTTTGGACCTTGTGATCTTTTATAATTTCCGTATTAATAAAACTATAAGCTATTAATAATGTTTGGCTTGAAGCTTGCTTGCGACCATTGTTGTTTGGTAACTCGGTCAGTAGACTCTTTTAAACAAAAAAAATTATCTCATAATTTTTCCTAACTAATCTTAGGTTGCTCTTGGGTCTCGAGTGGGTTGTTTGAGCGGGCGTTACATATGTACATTTACATATCTATTAAATTTCAATGTTTTGTAGATAATTTTTGATGTTTTGTTAAATTATTTTCTTATTTTTACAAGAGTTATAGTTTATTAGCAGGATGATGGTTTGTTAAGCTATTCACCAAAGTACAACTCTTCATCCTACAGATGGACAACATTTGCCAAACACATACACATATCATCTAGTGTGTTGTCAATTACAAAATAGCTTCCCTAAATGCTAGCTACATGTAATCCCTAAGCGCTAGTTACTGAGAATCCTAAATGCCGATTCAGAATCCTAAATGCTAGCTACAAAATCCCTAAATATTAGGCTATGATTTTTGCATGTCTAACACTCCCACTTAGCCAAATATTTTTCAACCAGCTTGTATCACATCAAATCCTTCTTTGCAAAACTCAAACTTATTTCTTGGTAATGCCTTTGTCAATGCATCCGCCACCATCATCTCAGTTGCACAATACTCCATTTTGATAGTGTTGTTCTCAATTTGTTCACGGATGAAATGGTATTGTATCCCTATATGTTTAACTCTCCCATGATACTTCAAATTCTTCGTCATGGCTATGCAACTTTGGTTGTCACACTTTAATATTGTTGGTTAGGACTAAGTAACCTCGATTTCTGCACAAATCTTCTCAACCAAATCAATTCTTTTGTAGCTTGACATGCTGCTATATATTCTGCTTCTGCACTAGAGAGAGAAACAAATCGTTGTTTCTTACTTGCCCACGAAACTGCACCTCCACCAAGGATAAAACAGAACCCTAAAGTTGATCTTTTACTATCAAACGCCCCCCCAATCTGCATCACAATATCCAGTAAGTTGCAGAGATTTTTCTGAACTCCCACTGAATCTTATTCCATGTTTAGTTGTTCCTTGTAGATATCTAAAAATTCTTTTAACTGCTGCCCAATGTTGTGGTCCAGGATTGCTGGAATATTGGCTCACAATACTTACAGATGTGCAATATCAGGTCTGCTAGAAACCATTGCATACATTAGGCTCCCAACAACATTCTGATATGGAACCATACTCATATAACTTTCTTCTTCTTGTGTTTTGGGACACATGTCCAGTGAAAGCTTGTTTCTTACTTCCATTGGAGTACTTACTGGCTTGCAATTTTCCATCCCAAATTTCTTGAGAATGTTCCTAATGTACCTTTCTTGACTAAGATGGATTTTCCTCTTCTCCCTATCTCTTAAAATTTGAATGCCCAAGCAATAATGAATCTCACCATGATCAATCATCTCAAATTCTGTAGCTAATTGAGACTTGAACATGCCTAACATCTTAAAATCATTACTCATAATGATGGTGTCATCAACATATAAGGCTAAGATGACTAGAGACTCACCAATATGCTTTATGTAGACATTTGAATCAGCATTGCAACTTACATATCCTTCATTTTGGAGAAACCCATCAATATGCTCATACCATGCTCTTGAAGACTGTTTCAGTCCATACAATGTTTTCTGAAGCTTGCATACTAACTGCTCTTTTCCTTCTTATATGTAGCCTTCTAGTTGTTCCATATAAACTTCTTCCTTTAAGAATCCATTTAAAAATGCAGTTTTTATATCTAGCTGATGTACATGAAGATCCAAGGTTGTTACCACTGCTAACAAAACTCTGATGGATGTTATCTTGACTACAGGAGAAAAAGTGTCATGATAATCCAAACCTGCAATTTGGGTGTAACCTTTTGCCACCAATCGAGCCTTGTAGCGGTCTATCGACCCATCAGACTTGTACTTTTGTTTGAATAACCACTTGCATCCAACCACTCTTCTTCCAGGTGGAAGAATCGTGAGTTCCCATGTCTGATTTTTTATGAGTGATTCATATTCAAAGCATCCATTGCTTGCCTCCAATCTACTGCATAAATACTTTGAAGTGCTTCTTGAACACTGAGTGGTTCATCAACTTCTACACTAAGTGCATATGATTCCGATGCCTTTTGAGTGGGTTTCTGTAGTCTTGTTGATCTACGAAACTGCTGCTCTCCTTGTACATCTCCTATGGGCTGTGTGGCTGCAACTTGTAATGGTCTCGCTAGAGTAGAATTCTCATGCTCAGATTCTTCATCAGATCCGAGATCATAAGGCCTTGTTTCTGAATCCTTAGCATTTTCCATCTTTGTTGATTTGTGCAAAACTAAATTTTCGTCAAAAATGACGTCTCTTCTGACTAGAATCTCATGTGTTATAGGATCATAAATTCGATATCCCTTCGAATTCAAACTGTATCCAACCATTATACACTTCTTTCTTTTGTCATCTAGCTTCTTTCTTTCTTCATCTGGTATATGTGCATATGCTATGCAACCAAAAATTCTTAAATCATTGACACTTGGCTTGCTTCCATGCCATGCCTCATAAGGCGTCTTCTTATGCAATGCAGCAGTTGGCAACCTATTTTGTATATATGCTGCACTGGAGACTGCTTCAGCCCAAAAAACATTAGATAATCCACTACTCTTAAGCATGCATCTAGCACTTTCAACAAGAGTCCTATTCCTTCTTTCAGTGACACCATTCTGTTGTGGTGAATAAGGAACAATATACTCAAGTTTGATACCTTCTTTTGCACATAAACTTTTGAAAGCATTTGAGGTATATTCACCCCCATTATCACATCTGAGTCGTTTCAAAGGTTTTCCTGACTGCTTCTCACCAAATGCTTTAAAAACCTTAAACATCTCTAATGCACATGATTTATTTTTGATAAAATAAACAAAGGTCATTCTAGAGGAATCGTCAATGAAGGTAATAAAATACCTTGTCCTGTTGTGTGACATTGTTTGCATTGCACCGCAGATATCTGAATGCACAAGTTCCATTTGCTCCTTAGCTCGTGTTGCGCCTTTCTTTGGGAAGGGGAATCTATGTTGCTTTCCTAAACAACAGCCTTCACACACTCCCAACTCAACTGGTAGATGCAAATTAAAATCTTCCACAAGCTGCTCTGATTTTAACATTTGAATGAGGATTTGCATGTCCGAATCTATGATGCCAAAGAACTGAATCAGATATTTCATTATTTGTTGTTGTTAACACCACATTAGGTACTGCTGCACATAACTTGTACAGATTTCCATCTCTGATTCCCGTAGCAACAATTACTCCTTCAACATCCTTTAGGACACATTCCTTGCTGTCAAACTGTGCAATTATGCCAGCATCGGTAATTTTTCTCACTGATAAAAGACTTTTGACAAGAGCAGGTACATACCATACGTTTTGGATTTTCTTGTATCCACCATCCGGCATTTGCAATGGAATATCTCCAATTCCGATCATCTCACATTTGCTATCATCTCCAAGATTGACAATCTTACTTTTGGGTGCTTCTGTATATGCCATAAACCAACTTCTCTCAGGTGTCATATGTTGAGTTGCTCCCGAATCTAAATACCAGCAATTTGAAACATCAGAACTTGGGGTTGTGACAACCGAAAACAAATTTTCTTGGTCATTGCTTACGGTCATGTTGGCTTCAGTAGCCTTCCTTTTCTTTACCTCTTCTACCCATGCTAACCACTTACGGCATTGTTTCTTAAAATGCCCAGGAGCTCCACAATGAAAGCAATTTCCCTTATTTTTCTCCTCCTTTGTGTCTTTACCATTCTTTGAGACATTAGACTGGGAGGGATGTGATTTGTTGTCACTCTTCCTTTTCGCTTTGCCCTTATATCCTGCTGAAAACAGTGTTGTAGGATTCTCATCATTCATGCCCCCATCCTTCCTTCTGATTTCTTCTTGAAGTAGTGCTGCTATTACTTTTGTCAAATCCAAGTTAGATTGGGTGCTTAGTGCTACTACCAGTCCAGAATAGGATTCTGGCAAACTCCCAAGAAGCGACATGACAACATCTTCTTCTGCAATCACTGATCCACATGCTGCCAATTGATTTTTGAGAGACTTAAACTGATTTGTGAAATCTGATATCTTTTGTGTTTCCTACATCTTTAACTAAAAAAATCTTCTTCTAAGATATAATCTTGTGCTAACATCATTTGATTCATATAACTTGATTAATTGATCCCAAGCTTCCTTTGTTGATTTTTCCTCACTTACATGTAAAAGCACATTATCACTCAAACTTAAAAGTATACAGGAACGAGCCCTACCTTCCTTTGATTCCCACTTACTGATCAGATCTGCATCCTGGGTGGGTTTAATCTCAGTCCCTTCAACTATATTGAGTAGATCCTTGTTCAGCAGCAACATCTTCATTCTGAGCTTCCAGAGATTAAATCCAACGCCATCAAATCATTCTACCATCCTGTGAGGATCTCCTGCAACAAATGTGGCCATATCTCTGTCTTTAAACTTCTGATACTTCTCTGCAGCAACACTTCACCAACACTGCTCTGATACCATGAAAATTATTAGCACTCTTAAACAGAACACATAAATGCAACTGCAGTAATTGATCTATATCTTATTCTTATTTGCTTGTGCTCTGCTAAATCAGAGAATACAATCTTTATAGAATAACAATAAACAGAGTCTTATTCAAACTCAAACTCAAACTAACCTATCTCTACTCTTCATCCTACAGATGGACAACATTTGCCAGCACATACACATATCATCTAGTGTGCTGTCAATTACAAAATAACTTCCCTAAATGCTAGCTACAGAATCCCTAAATGCTAGCTACAAAATCCTAAATGCTAGCTACAGAATCCCTAAATATTAGGCTATGATTTCTGCATGTCTAACAGAGAAAATCATTAGGGAGAGGTTTGTATCTACAATATAAGCTTCATTTTTAAATTTATTTTTGTAGTTTTCAAGTTTTGTGGGTTTTGTTTTATGTAATTTTGCTTTCTTTCTCACATCCATATTTAATATGGGTATTGATGCATTCATATCAATCGGGATATCCAAACTAGGACACGGTACATATATCAATATAGGTAACTCAATTTAATGCTTTTTTTTTGTTTTGTTCCGCATGTTTTGCAAGTAGGTGATCGAGATCGGATGGTATTTTTCAAGTAGGTGATTCGATAGATTTGGGCTTAATGCAAGAATGATTTTAAATTTTTTTGTGGGAAACATCATCGATCGCACTTAGGCAAATGATTTATTTCAAAGAAGCTATACATGAGAATGTCCTATAGATAAAGAGATAGAGTATGTTTCGATATTGATTGATTGAGTTGATTGAGATAGTAGTATGTTGCTCATACTACTATCTTTCGGCTCATATTATATCCTGCAAACCAAAACAACAATGGGCTAACCATGCAGAGACCTAGTGGATGGAATGGTAAGGAATTTTATTCATATTACTTGAATTTACTATATTGCGCTGTCAGACATTTGGATTTTACATGAGAATTTGTCATTTTCTTAAAAAGTTTAGAATTTCAGCCTATTTTAATAAGATTTTCTACAAACAATCTAAAAGGTCTTTTTGGCTTGGAGCTTAAGTTGATGTTTGCATAAAAAAAAATTCTATAAATTTTTCCATGATAATACTCAAATTAGCCTAATCATAAACCCTTAAATCATTTCCACTAATGTTCCTTGTGTTCAATAAGCAATGCCACGACTTGTTCCTTTGCTCACCTACTTGCATCATTTTTCAATGTTTCATTTACGAAAGAAATCAAACTTTGTCTTTTCCATCTCGTTGCTTTTCTCTCGACTACTTTGAATTGTATATGACCATCCCATCAAATCCAGATATGTTGGAGGTTGGAAATGGTAACATGACCATAGAAGAGCACCGCTCATTTCAAAGCATTTGGGCTCTTATGCGGAAGGTAATTAGCATGCAAGATCTTGCAAAGATCATTCCCTCTTCTTGACCTTTGTCATCTTTTAAAATTTATTTTATGCTAGGCTACAAATTTCTGGTTACTTGCTTTTAGATGCAAGGATTTGAACTGTGATTAAGCTTATTTATCTCCAATTCAATGCATCAATCTATTGTGGTTGAAATACAACTTGATCTGGTAGATCCATTTATCCAATGTATTTAACTTTTGTTTATGGATTTAGGCACCTCTCACGATTGGTTGTGACGTGAGATCTTTGAATAATAGGACCTTAAAGATCCTAAGAAATGAAGAGGTTATTGCAGTAAACCAAGGTTAGTCCTCCTCTAGATTTCCAAAGAAACAAAATGCATTTCTATTAGAACAAAAGTGGTTATTTCTCTAAGATATATGAAATTTCCATTCATGAGCACGACATGATAATCAAGTCCTTGTATTTGAGTTTGTTACACTATGTTGGGTTGAATGGGAACCCGAACAATCCTCTTGCATGCAGATCCACCTTTGGGAGTACAGGGAAGAAGGTGAGCCACAGCAGATCTTGAGGTACTCATATGCCCCCATTCAAAGAATGTTATTCCAATTTTAAATTCTCTTCATGGTTAAATCTTGAAGCACAATGTAGGTGTGGGTGGACCACTTACCAACCGTCGGATAGCTATAATTTTATGGAACATAAGCTCATCAAGAGCAAGAATTACAAAGTATATACTGAAAACTATTGGACTACACTCCTCTGTTCTTTTGCCAAAGTTAGGAACTTATGGAGGGTAATGAATCCTAGAAAACTCAAATTTCACCAACACACCCAGCATTATTTGAGTTGGATAAAGACTCATTATTGCTTTACTAATGGCTTTGTCTCGTGTGGATATTACAAAGACAGAGACCTAGCGGCATCTCATAAAGCTAGCCTCACAAAGATCGGTGAAGCCTCATGCATGCAAGATGTATGTTTTGGCAGTAGTTGGTCACTACACTTCTCCATTGGAATGGATTTATAATGCTCAAGGAAAAATTATACCATAAATAATGGTAAGGAGTAGTGTTTCTTAAAGAAAAATTGTACCATAAATAGTGGTAAAGGTAATTTGAAGGTATAAAGTGAGGACTTGTGGGGTGACATTATGAGTTGGGAATTGGAATGCCAATAGCTTGTCTCTCTCTGCAAACAAATCTCTTGCTTATGGGCACTTCAAAACCTAATCAATTTATACCTTTCATTGTGTTGAGAAGATTTGAGTTCTACAAGAAGTAAGATTTGCATTCTATGAGATTACTAGGTAGCTATGGCTTATCTACTAAAAGCATTAGTGTTGGTGTTGCATAATTGAGAAGAGAAATCTCTCGAACAAGAACCAAATGACCTTCCACATGAAGGGGGTCATTTTTGGCAAGAAATTTTGGGTTTAGTTTCGTTTGGAGCACCAAGGTTGATACAAATTTTTTTCTTTATATATGCTCATTCAATCATTTTCATAAAATTATGTTTGTCTTCCCATGAGATAGTGGGTTTTAAGGAGCTCCAACTAATAGGTGAATTTTGTAAAGGGCTTATGGTATTTGGCTCGGTAAGTATTGAAATTTTGCGGTCATTGTATCAGCCAAGCAAGTTGTCGATTGTGGCTTCCGCCAAGCCAACTGTCATTTACTTCTTTTATTTTTTGGGTTTTCACTTATCCAAGCTTGGGATGTCTGAGATGTACACTTGTGAGATTAGCACCAATTTGGAGGATTTTAGTATTTCATTTTAATTTTTGAAAGGTGACAAATTTGGAAAGATATTTTGACATATATCTAAAAGGTCTGATTTAATTTTTTTGATAACCATGCGAAATTAAGGAGAGAATATTTTGTGGATAGAGGGTGGATATGATGAAGTGTTGAGTAACTCGAGTCACCTCATAAAAAAACAATATTGAGTTTAAGAATAAAGTTGTACTGTCTATTTTAATCCATATGGAGGGGTTGCTCATTAAAATATTTTGCTTATCGAGGATAAACCAAGGAAAGAATATTTTGGAGGCGATTAGCGGATATGATGAAAGAAGTATTAAGTAACACAAGTCAAGTTATCCAAAAATAGTGTGGCCCTCCCACAACTAAAAGAAATAGAAAATTTGTAATATAAGTTGAAGACATGAATAGGGAGTTGGAAAGAAAAATTTGGGAATTTAAAACCCGCAATGCCCCACACCTACTCCATGGCTCATATTGATCCTACTTAATTAATATCTTCTATGCATGTTACACTTTGTCATCTCGATCTTGCTCACATTATTTACATGAGTTCAATTTCTACTTATAGGGGCCAAAAAAATGACCCTATCCAATGTTTGACCTTGAATCTTCAACTTACACTTATTCAACGCCTCCTATTGGAAGCTCTAGCACAACACCCGACCATGTTTGCTTGGCATGAAATCCTTTCTTTCCTAAGCTGAGGACATCATAAATAATCGTTTTCTTAATTTAAGAGTATAGCCAAAGAAAGGAAATTTTATTTTATTTTTCTTGAAATGTTTTTATATATAGACAAAAATCAACAATAATGCAATATAGATAGTAAATAATGAAGTGGTTTATGAGATATCCATGTAGCACCAAATAGGAAACAATATTCACACATTAAAAATATGAAATGGATAAATCATGAAAGCTAATTGTGGGAAATGTATTGATGTTGGGCATTTCCTTTTTCATGGTGGTCATTCTTCTCCAAAAGAGGAAAGAAAGATAGAGTGGTCTTTCCATGGTTTATTGAGGGTTGGTTATTTCCAAGTATATAGAACCGCGACACTTTTTAATATACTAAATTTGATAGGTTGGTCAATTTTAATTTTTTAAACATTTGAGAGGTGAAAATTTTGGAAAGATGTTTTGACTTATATCTAGGTCTGATTAAAGTATTTTGCATATTAAGGAGCAGCAAAGAACAAAATATTTTTGGGATGATGGGTGGATATGTGGAGTAACATGAGTCACCTTAATCAAATAATTGAACTTAAGAATAACAATGTATTGTGTTTAATTTAAACCACTTAGAGGGGTACCTTTGGTGTAAAAAAGATAATTAGAGAAAAAATGAAAATAAAACTTGTAATTTTATCGTTTTACTTGAATATGATTTCAAATTTTGTATTACTATCTACCATCTATTTTTTGGTTCAATCTATATTTCTAGAATTAAATTTTAGTGGTTTGTTAGTTTGTAGTTGTAGATAAATTTGGGATGCTAAATTTGTGAAAAGTAAAAAAACTATAAAATTTAAAATCCAACAAACAAAATGAGAAATTTTTATTGCATGAGATAAATTTTTAGCAGTATATTTGATACTTATCTCTATTCTTAAACATAAATGACAATACCAGAAATAACATCTAAATATTCAAGAAAGGCTATTAGTTTTGTAGTAAAAGGTGCAACTCAAGATTGTGAAACAAATTTGATCTCGTTCATGACGAAATCATGTATGAAATTTTCTCAAAGTTGCCCATTGATAAGATGTTCCAAATTCAAAGCATCTATCATTTTTGGTGCAATATGGCTCTTTCATCTCACCTCTTTCACAAAGCATGGCAACAATAGAATAATGGGCAATTGTTTTTATTGATCGATGTGATTGTGGCGCTCTTTTGTTGTTCAACAAGAACACATGGTTCAATTAAAATAGTGGGTTTAGCGATACCAACGTATTAACTACGCCCATTTGGGACATCAACATGATAGAGGAATTAAAAAATCAACAAACAATAAAAAAATATTATGTTGTTGATGCAGTGGTAAAAAAGTTAACAACCTTGCATCAATATATGTAATTTGGAATACGCCTTTGGCAAAATCATTAACAAAATAATTATATCTATAGAATGTAGACCATCTAGTTTTTTTAAAAATATATTCCAAGATTTCTCGACACATCCGCGTCTATTCTCGTCAACTTACGGAACAACACAACAACGTAGGACAACACAAAATGAGATTCAACAGTTGACATTATGCCAAAGATTTTTGTATGGTTGATACTAAGGTTTTGGGGCTTTAACACTGTATGGTTCCATCATTTATAAAGTTTGTCACGTTGGGGATGGACATGAAACAACACATAGGGTGATATGGTGGTAGGATGAAATGGTCT
Source organism: Taxus wallichiana var. yunnanensis (assembly GCA_018340775.1). Classification (NCBI taxonomy): domain Eukaryota; kingdom Viridiplantae; phylum Streptophyta; class Pinopsida; order Cupressales; family Taxaceae; genus Taxus; species Taxus wallichiana. Next base: position 163,154,316 of record CM031241.1, on the reverse strand, counting down.
CCTTTCAGGCAAATCAGTAAAGTCTATCTTGTTATACATAATAAGAAATAGTGACACGGAAAATTTTGTCCCGTCAATTCAATATGAACAAAGTAGTTATAAGTATCATATTATTATTATTATTATAATATTGATGCATTCCAATAAAAATAATATCGTGCGCTATTACAAAAAAACAAGTGCCAACATGTACAAATAGGGGGAATAATAAACTTTGAAGTACGCTCGGAGAGCATTTGATCATTCACCCTATTCTTGGAAATGCATCTTCTTGATGGTTAGAGATATCCACATGATTACTTATCCTAGCAAGCATTACTAACATACTTAGTCAAACTTCAAAGCAAGAGTTGGGAAAATCCTTTGATGGCGTCTTTAGAAATCTGCAAATTAACGTTATAAATTTGGAAACCATGTATGGAAGGTAGGTACACAACCTGCATTTCAATATAATTGGATACTTTTGCTCCCTAGTCTAGAAAGAAAATGGTACGTAAGCTAAAGACTTTCACGAAGAAACTTCTATATCCCCATTGTTTCTCCCTGAGCTAATTTCATGATTAAATTGGTTATTTTAGGAGCTATGGCTGAGACAAGCACATTCGATTATATTTTGGGGTCGTGGAGTCCCAAAGAGGACACACTTTTGCAAAGGTTGTGCTGAAAGATGGGGCTAGAAATTGGTCACTTATCAGACCATCCTCAGAGAGTTAGGAAAATCATGTCGGTTGATGTGTTATAACCGGTTAAGTTCCATTTTGAGCACTACCCATTTACACTTGATGAAGATGTTGTTGTGCAGGCACATGCCAAGCATGGAAACAAATGTTTTTGATGATCTCTTGTTATTTGACCAACCACACTGACTGCAGAATAATCGTAAGGGAAAAAATATGCATATTTTCGATCGAAAATATGCATATTTTTTCCCAGGTCACGTGGATGGCCTACATGAATGTGTATGTCAACATCACTTTAAATGTGACTTCCATTGTTGGATTGTCTGTTGTGTGTTAGACACAGCGGAGCTCACTTCCATTTCGAATGCCTTCGACATAATTATTTAGAAAAAAGATGAAGAAAAATAGATTTAGAATATACATCTACACAGAAGTAAATATGCAGTTAAGTAGCCGATAAGCTATATTTTATTTGAGGAAACATTGCCTCCAAAAATCCCTCTCACAAGAGTAAACCCATGTGGCTTCCCTGATTTCGTAATCCTGCTATTGTCGACTACTCCATTAAGCAGAACGAGTCGCCTGTGTTAATTCCCGCATGACTTTCCCTACTGTTGAATGGATGTTTTCATCTCCTGTGCAGAAGGCAAAGAATGTGTGGCATTTCTCACTGCTTTCTAGCAAAATAGTTTCCTCTACCTTGCATTTCTACCACTTTTTGCTAGCTCCGCAGACCGCCAATCAGCGACACATCAATGTAGATGGTTTTACATAGTATAAGTTTTATTTATAGTTTGGTTAGGGCTTGTTATGGTCCTACACGAAAACTACATGGACAATCTGGATCTATCCGTAGGCCAACATCGCTTTAAACATGATTTCTCCTGTTAGATTGTCTCTTGTGTATGAGAAACAACATGGCTCACTCCCATTTGGAACGCCCTCCGCACAAATATTTATTTAAAAGTATGTATATAATGAATATGACATGTATTTTCTAGTGACACGTCCCTAGCCGGTGCCACAAAAATTATGCCTCAAAAAATGATGCCATATTTCTTTTTCTGCGTGTCATAACTATCTGTAATGCATTTATTGAACTCTCTTCCTATAAATTACAATCACCCTTTTTAACGCTTTATTCCGCCATCATCATGATTCAGAATAAAGAATTCTGAGAAACTGCATTTGCTATACATGTATCTAATACAATTATATTTAATAGTTAACACATATATAACACCTTTGAAGACCGCCACACAACATTCATTCTCTTCAATGAAATCAGTGACTTAATGAGCAATGCAGGTTGGGAGGAAATACAGTCCAGATTTTAATACACCTAAATACAAACAATTATATTAATCGTGGAGCAATTTCATATTTTGTGATTAAAAGTTATTTTATCACAGATGGGGACTGTCCATCTATCTCTTTCTTACTGGAGCGCGCAGATGAGTTGTGACTCGTGAGTAACCCAACCATATGTGGCAATGGATTTAATGCTTGTGTAGGGGAATTTAATATATGTGCAGGTGGATTCGTCATCTCTGGTTTTTGCATTCTATGTTCAATTCAATAGGATTTAATGTGGGATTGAATTTGGGAAGCTGTTGTACCGTCCTAGAGGTCGAGAGCTCTGTAAATTCTGAAGCTTCAAATTACAGAATTTCCTCCTCGGTTCCTGTAAATGTCGAGATGGTTACCTCATTCCTCAAAGTCATTCTTTAAGGCGAGAGCATGTCTGTGCAAGCAGACATCACAGGGTCCAAGTTGTGCACTATGTGGGAGAGGCTAACTGAGCTATGCTTCAATGAAATGATACGACTTAAACCGTCCCTTGATGTATCAAAAATAACAAGGGTTGTTGGATTTGACGCTGATATGGCCTATCACATCAGTGTCTTTGTTTGCAAGCTTCAACTCCTCTTACTCTAATTTGAGATGGCGTAAATATAACCCTCAAATGGCATCAATAGTAACTCTTGGCGGAAAATATTGCTTATTTGTCAGGAAGAAGCCCAATTTCCAACAAGGGTGACTTCATGGAGGAGGATCCGACGTAGGGATCAAATTTGAAGGGCTGGTCTGAACATTATGGACTAGCCCTTCATGTCTGTTTTTTTGACATGTAAATTTTTACCCACCCTTTTCTGACGGGTTTGAAGCCTTGGGAAGGGCTATATGAAGGGCTCAATTTTGGCAAATTAAAATATATTGTGAATACAACACTTTTTGAGATTTGACTATTTAGAAAAGTTCTTAATTTTTTATAAGTACTTACCTGCATTTAAATCCATACTTATATTTCTTTATGGATCGATATATTTGTGCAATACTTACAACGATGTTGAATGCATTATACTTGCAACTTGTATGATTGATAATCTTATAATGAAAGCACCCAATTTCTATCAGAGCGGCACCATGGATGAGATTTGACATTCACCCCTACTCGTCAGTTCAAAATTTGAGAATGGTTTGATATTTTTATAGACCTTTAAAATACGGTTGTCCAAAACTTAATTATGCTAAATTTAACAAATGATAAAGCTCAAAAAAATCCAAAGTAAACCAAGTGTAATCTCTCTCTCTCTCTCTCTCTCTCTCTCTCTCTCTCTCTCTCTCTGTTTCCATATCTCCTTTCCCTCCCACCGTCCCCTCTCCCTCTCTCCCCTCTACCTCCCTCCCTTTCTTTCTCTCCCTCTCCCTCTCCCTCTCTCCCCCTCACTTTCCCTCTTGCTCTGCCCATCTCCCTCCCTTTCTCTCTCCCCATCTCCTTCCTCTCCCTATCTTTTCTCTCGTTCTCTTTCTCCCTCTCACTCTCTCCCTACCACTCTCCCCCTCTCTCCCTCTCTCTCTCACTCCCAATCTACCCCTCTCTTCCCCCTCTCGCCCTCCCCTTTCTCCTTCCACTCTCCCCCTCCATCCTTTCTCCTTCCGCTCTCCCCCTCCCCCTTTCTCCTTCCGCTCCCCCTCCCTATCTCTCCCACCTCTTCCACCCTCTCTCTCTCCCTCCGCTCTCCCTCCCCCTCTCCCTCCCCCTCTTTCTCGCTCTCCCCCTCTCCCGTTTCTCTCCACCTCTCTCCCTCTCCCTCTCACTCTCCCCTTCTCTCCCCCTCTCCGCTCTACCCTCTATATCTCTACCGCTCTCCCCTTTCTCTCTCCTCCCACTCTCCCCCTCCCCCTCTCTCTCGCTCTCCCCTTCTCTCCCCCTCTCTCTCGCTCTCCTTCTCTCCCCTCTCTCCGGACTCTACCCCTATATCTCTACCGCTCTCCCCTTTCTCTCTCCCACCCGCTCTCCCCCTCCCCCTCTCTCTCACTCTCCCCATTTCTCCACCCCTCTCCCGCTCTCTGCCTTTTCTCTCCCCTCTACTGCCCTTTTTCTCTCCATGTCTCTTTCCCTCTCCCTCCTGCTCTCCCCCTCTCACCCCTCTCTGTCTTTCTCCCCCTCTCCCTCCCCTCTCTCTCTTCCCCCTCGCTCTTCCCTCTCTCACTCCCACTTTCTCTCTCGTTCCCTCCCGCTCTTCCCCTCTCTCCCTCCTGCCTCCCCCTTTCTCTCGTACCCCCTCACTCTTCCTCTCCGCCCCCTCTCCCCCTCTCTGCCTCCCTCCCCACTCGATCCCTCCTTGGCCTCCCTCCCCCTCTCTCATGGTCTTCCCCTCTCCCTCCCGCACTCCCCTTTTCTCCCCTCCCTCTCCCTCCCCCTCTCACTCCCTGCTTCGCTCCCTCTCCACTCCCTCTCTCCTTTCCTCTCCCCCTCTCCCTCCCACTCCCCTTTTTCTCTCTCCCCTTTCTCTCTCCCTCCTGCTCTCCCCTTTCTCTCTCCCTCCCGCTCTCCTGTCCCTCCCACTCTCCTGAGTCCCACCTCTCTCTCCCACCTCTTGACCCTCTCTCTCCCGCTCTCCCCTCTTTCTCTCTCCCTCTCCCTCCCGCTCTTCCCCCTCTCCCTCTCCCCCTTTCTCTCTCGCTCTCCCTGTCTCTCTCCTCCCTCCCACTATCCGCTTCTCCCCCTCTCTCAGTCTTTCTCTCCACTCTCTCTCTCCCCCTTAATCCATCCGCACTCCCCCTTTCTCTCCGTTCCCTCCTCTTCCCTCTCTCCCTCCAGCACTCCCCTTTCTCTCTCACCCCCTCTCCCTCTCGTGTTCCCTCTCTCCATCTCCTCTCTGCCCCCTCACCCCTCTCTCTCATGCCCCCTTGTTTCTCTCTCCCTCTCTTGCTCTCTCTCTGCCTTTTTCTCTCCCTGTCTCTCTGCCGCTCTCCTCTCTCTCCCCCTCTGCCCCTTTCTCTCTCCATGTCTCTCTCCCTCTCCCTCCGCTCTCCCCCTCTCACCCCTCTCTGTCTTTCTCCCCCTCTCTCCCTCCCCCTCTCTCTTCCCCATCGATCCCTCCCACTCCAACTTTCTCTCCCGTTCCCTCCTGCTCTTCCCCTCTCTCCCTCCACTCCCCCTTTCTCTCGTACCCCTCGCTCTCCCTCTCCGCCTCCCCCTCTCTCCCTCTCGTTCCTCCCCTCACCCCCTCCCTCCCGCATTATCTCCCTCCCCACTCGATCCCTCCCTACTCGCACTCCCTCCCCCTCCCTCCTGGTCTTCCCCTCTCCCTCCGCACTCCCCCTTTCTCCCCCTCCCTCTCCCTCCCCCTCTCACTCCTCGCCCCCCTTTTTCGCTCTCCCCCTCTCCACTCCCTCTCTCCCTTTCACTCTCCCCTTTCTCTCCCTCCCACACTCCCCTTTCTCTCCCCTCCCGATCTCCCCCTTTCTCTCTCCCTCCCTCTCTCCCCGTCCATCCTGCTCTCCCGTTTCTCTCCCCCTCCCGCTCTCCCCCTTTCTCTCTCCTCTCTCCCCTTTCCCTCTCGCTCTCCCCTGTCTCTCTCCTCCCTCCCACTATCCGCCTCTCCCCCTCTCCATATTTCTCCCGCTCTCTCTCTCCCCCTTGATCCATCACGCACTCCACCTTTCTCTCCCGTTCCCTCCTGCTCTTCCCTCTCTCCCTCCCGCACTCTCCTTTCTCTCTCACCCCCTCTCTCCCTCCCTTGTTCCCTCTCTCCATCTCCCTCTCTTGCCCCCTCACCCCTCTTTCTCTCACGCCCCCTTGTTCCCTCTCTCGCTCTTCCCCTCAAGTCTCTCTCTCCGCTCTCCCCCTTTCTCTCTCTCCCTCCCCCTCTCCCTCTCCCTCTCTTCTCTCCCCTATCTCTCTCTGCTTCTCTCCCCTGTCTCTCTCACTCTCCCCCTCTCTCTCCCTCGATCCCTCTGCCTCCCCCTTTCTCTCTCGTTCCCTCCTACTCTTCCCCTCTCTCCTCGGCCTCCCCCTACCTCTCTTGCCCCCTCCCTCTCTCTCCACCCCGTCCCCCTCCCCCTCTCTCTCGCCCCCTCGTTCCTCTCGCACTCCTTTCTCTCTCCCTCCCCTCTCCCTCTCCCTCTCCTCTTCTCCCCCATATCTCTCTACCGCTCTCCCCTTTACCTCTCCCCCTCCCCCTTCATCTTTCTCCCCCTATTTCTCCCTCCCTCCTCTCTCCCTCTCCCTCCCCTCTCCCTCCTCGATCCCTCCCGCACTCCCCTTTCTCTCTCCCATTCCCTCTGCTCTTCCCCTCTCCCTCCCGCACTCCCCCTTTCTCTCTCACCCCCTCTCTCCCTCTCCCGCCCCCTCATTCCTCCGCTCTTCCCTCTCCCATATGCACTCCTTTCTCTCTCTCCCCTCTCCTGCCCCCTCCCCCTCTCCCTCATTCTGCCTCCCCTCTCCCCCTCCTTATCTCCCTCAACCTCTCTCTCTCTCTCCCCAATCGATCCCTCTCGCTCTTCCCCTCTCTCCCTCCCGCACTCCCCCTTTCTCTCTCACCCCCTCCGCTCCCTCTCCCTCTCCCCTTCTCCCCTTTTCACTCTCCACCCCCTCTACCTTTCGCCTCCCCTTCTCCCCATCCTGATCTTCCCCTTTCTCTCTCTCCCTCTCTATCCCTCCCACACTCCCCCTTTCTCCCTCTCCCTCTCCTCTTCTCTCCCTATCTCTCTGTCTGCTCTCCCTCCCGCTCTGCCCCTCCCTCTTTCCACTCGATCCCTCCCGCTCTTCCCTCTCTCCCTCTCGCACTCCCCCTTTCTCTCTCACCCCACCTCCCTCTCCCTCCCTCCCTCTCTTCACCCCCTCTCTCCCTTTCGCCCTCCCCCTCTCTCTCCATCCGCTCTCCCCCTTTCTCTCTCTTGCTCTCTCTTTGATGCTTTCCCCCTTTCTCTCTCCTCTCCCTACCCCTCCCCCTCTTTCTCTCCCCCTCCCCTCCACCTCTCACCCTCTTTCCCTCCCCCTCTCCCCCTCGATCCCTCCCGCACCCCCTTTCTCTCTCTCTCTTTCCTCCTGCTCTTCCTCTCTCATCCCCTCTCTCCTCTCTCCCCCCCCCTCTCTCTCTCACCCACTCTCTCTCCCTCTCTGCCCCCTCCCCTTTCTCTCTCACCTTCTTTCTCTCTCCCATTCCCTCCCGTAGTCCCCCTTTCTCTCTCACCCTCCTCCCTCTCCCGCTCTTCCCTCTCTCCCTCCTGCTCCCCCTTTCTCTCACCTGTCTTTCCCTCTCCGCCCCCCTCCCCCTCTCTCTCACCACTCTCTCCCTCTCCGCCCCTTCCCCCTCTCTCACTCCCCTCTCCCCTCCTCCCCCTCTCTCTCCCACCTCTTGACCCTCTCTCCCGCTCTCCCCCTCTCTCTTTCCCCTCCCGCTCTCTCCCTCTCCCCTCCTCCTCCTCTCCCTCCCTCTCCTCTTCTCTTCCCCCTCTCCCGCTCTTGGTTATCTCTTTGTCGCTCTCCACCTATCTCTCTCCCACTTCCTCTCGCTCTCCCCATCTATCTGTCTTTCTCTCCTCCCCATCTCTCCCCTCGATCCCTCCTGTACTCTCCCCTTTCTCTCTCCCATTCCCTCCCGCTCTTCCCTCTCTCCCTCTCACACTCCCCTTTCTCTCTCCCATTCCCTCCCGCTCTTCCCCTCTCTCCCTCTCACACTCCCCCTTTCTCTCACCCCTCTCTCCATCTCTTCCCCCTCCCTCCCTTTGCTCTCCTTTCTCTCTCCCCCTCTCCCCCTCTCTCTCTCCCTCTCCCTCCCCCTCTCTCTCCCCCTCGATCCCTCCTGCCTCCCCCTTTCTCTCTCGTTAGTCCCTCCCGCACCCCTCTCCCCTCGATCCCTCTCGCACTCCCCCTTTCTCTCTCACGTTCCCTCCTCCTCCTCCCGCACTCCACCTTTCTCTCTCCGTTCCCTCTTCTTCCTCCCGCACCCCTCTCCCCCTCGATCCCTCTCACACTCCCCCTTTCTCTCACGTTCCCTCCTCCCTCCCGCACTCCACCTTTCTCTCTCCGTTCCCTCTTCTTCCTCCCGCTCTCCCCTTTCTCTCTCACCTCCTCCCTCTCCAGCCCCCTCGTTCCTCTCGCTCTTCCCCTCTCTCCTTCCGCACTTGACCTTTCTCTCTCACCCCCCTCCCCCCATCCCCCCTCTCCCTCCTTTGTCGTCCCCTCTCCCCCTTTTTCTCTCCCCCTCCCTACCTCCACCTCTCTCTCTCACCCCCCCTCCCTCCCGCACTCCCCTTTCTCTCACCCCCCCCCTCCCTCAGACTCCCCCTTTCTCTCACCAATCTTCCCTCTCCCTCTCGCACTCCCCCTTTCTCCCTCACCCCCACCTCCCTCTCCTCCTCCCTCTCTCCACTCCCTCTCTCCCTTTCGCCTTCCCCCTCTCTCCATCCGCTCTCCTTTCTCTCCCCTCCCCTCTCTCCCACCTCTTCAACCCTCTCTCCCGCTCTCCCCGTAATCTCTCCCTCCGCTCTCTCCCCTTTCTCTCTGCCGCTCTCTTTCTTGCTCTCCCCATTTCTCTCCCTCTCCCTACCCCTCCTCCATCTCTCTCCCCCTCCCTTCCCTCTCTCCCTCTTTCCCTCCCCCTCAATCCCTCCCGCACCCCCTTTCTCTCTCGTTCCCTCCTGCTCTTCCCCTCTCCCTCCCACACTCCCCTATCTCTCTCACCCCCTCTCTTGCCCCCTCCCCTATCTCCTCTCTCTTTCCAAACCCTCTCTCCCTCTCCCTCTCCCACCCCCTCGTTCCCTCCCGCTCTTCCCCTCTGCCTCCCGACTCCCCCTCTCCCTCTCCCTCTCCCCCCCCCCTTTTTCTCTCCCATTCCCTCATGATCCCCCTCTCTCTCACCCCTCTCTCCCTCTCCGCCCCTTCCCCCTCTCTCACTTCCCCTCTTCCCCTCCACTCCCCCTCTCTCTCCCACCTCTTGACCCTCTCTCCGCTCTCCCCCTCTCTCTCCCTCTCCTCTCCTCTTCTCTTCCCCTCTCTCCCACTCTCTGTTATCTCTCTCTTGCTCTCCCCTATCTCTCCCACTCCCTCCCGCTCTCCCGCATCTATCTGTCTTTCTCTCCCCCTCTCTCCCTCTCGCACTCCCCATCTCTCTCCCCTCGATCCCTCCCGTACTCCCCCTTTCTCTCCCATTCCCTCCCGCTCTTCCCCTCTCTCCCTCTCGCACTCCCCCTCTCTACCTCTTGCCCCCTCCCCCTCTCCTGCCCTCCTTTCTCTCTCCATCTCCCCCTCTCCCCTCTCCCTCTTTGTCTCTCTCCTCCTCTCTCCCCCTCGATCCCTCCCGCACTCCCCTTTCTCTCCCATTCCCTCCCTCCCGCACTCTACCTTTCTCTCTCCTGTTCATTCTTCTCCCTCCCACACTCCCCCTTTCTCTCTCACCTCCTCCATCTCCCTCTCTTGCCCCCTCGTTCCTCTCGGCTCTTCCTCTCTACTTCGCACTCGCCCTTTCTCTCTCACCCTCCCACCCCATTCCCCCTCTCCCCTTTGTCGTCCCCTCCCCCTTTTGCTCTCCCCAGTCCCTCTCGCACTCCCCGTTTCTCTCACCCCCTCCCCTCCCTCCATCCCTCTCACACCCCCACTTGATCCCTCCCGCCTCTTGACTCCCCCTTTCTCTCACCCCCTCCCTCCACCTCTCTCCCCTACTCGATCCCTCCCCCTCCTCCCGCACTCACCCTTTCTCTCACCCCCTCCACCTTTCTCACACCCCCACTTGATCCCTCCCCCTCCCTCTCCCTCCTACACTCACCCTTTCTCTCACCCCCTCCACCTTTCTCACACCCCCACTTGATCCCTCCCCTCCCTCTCCCTCCTACACTCACCCTTTCTCTCACCTCCTCCCTCCCGCATTCACCCTCTCTCTCACACCCCCCCTCCCCCCCTTTTTCTCTCCCCCTCTCTACCACTCTCTCCCTCTCTCCCCTCTCAATCCCACCCACACTCCCCTTTTCACCCATTCCCTCATGCTCTTCCCCCTCTCTCCCGCCCCCTCCCCCTCTCCCTCCCACTCTCCCTCTTTCCCTCCCTCTCCCCCTCGATCCCTCCCCACTCCCCCTTTCTCTCACTGTTCCCTCCTGCTCTTCCCCTCTCTCCCTCCAACACTCCCCCTCTCTCTCACCCCCTCTTTCTCCTCTCCCGCTCCTTGTTCCCTCTCTTCCTCTCACGCCCCCTCCCGCACTCCCCCTCTCTCCTCCCGACTCCTCTCTCCTTCTCCCTCCCACACTCCCCCTCTCTCTCCTCCCTACCGCTCCCCCTTTCTCTCGCCCCTTCCCTCCCCCTCTCTCCCTCCCTCTCCATCCCACTCCCTATCTCTCTCAACTCCCCTGTCTCTCGTCTTTCTCTCCCCCTCCCTCCCTCCTCTCTCACCCCTTCTCCCACTCGATCCCTCCCAGATCTTTCCCTCTCCCTCTGCCTCCCCTCTCCATCCCGCTCCCCATGTCTCTCTCCAACTCCCCTCTCTCTCCCTCTTTCCCTCCCCCTCTCCCCCTCAATCCCTCCCGCACTCCCCTTCCTCTCTCCCATTCCCTCTTGCTCTTCCCCTCTCCCTCCCTCTTCCACCCCCTCCCTCCCGCACTCACCTTTTTTTTTTCTCACCCCCTCTCCCTCTCTCTCCCTCTCTCGCCCTCTTCCCCTCGTTCCTCCCACACTCCCCCTTTCTCTCCCCTCTCCTGTCTCTCTCCTTTCTCTCCCCCTCTCATTCTCACTCTCTGTCTCCCGCTCTCCCTCTTTCTTTATCCTGTTCTCCTCCCCTCTCCCTCTACCTCCCCTACCTTTCTCTGTCTCAGCTCCCCTTTCTCTGTCTCCTCCCTCTCCCTTTCCCTCCCACTCTCCCCTCTCTGTCTCTCACTCACCCCCTCCTCTCCCTCTCCCTCTCCCCTTTCTCTCGAGTCTCCCTCTCTCTCTCCTTCCTCTCCGTTATCCCCCTTTCTCTCCCCCTTTTCCCCTTGTCTCTCTCCTTCCCATCCCAATCTCCCCATCTCTCCCTCTCTCTCCCCTTTCTTTGTCTCCCCCTCTCCTTTCCCTCCCACTCTCCCCTCTCTCATTCTCCCTCTCGTCTCTCACTCACCCCCTCTCTCTCCCTCTCCCTCTCCCCTTTCTCTCGATCTCCCCCATCTCTCCCTCTCTCTCCCTCCCTCTCCCGTTATCCCCTTTCTCTCCCCCTCTTCCCCTTGTCTCTCTCCTTCCCATCCCACTCTCCCCCTCTCTCCCTTGTCTCTCTCTCCTTCCCATCCCACTCTCCCCCTCTCCCCCTTTCTCTCCCACTCTTCCCCTTGTCTCTCTCCTTTCCATCCCACTCTCCCCCTCTCATTCTCCCTCCCTCTCCCCCTTTCTCTCGGTCTCCCGCTCTCCCCCTCCCTCTCTCCCCCTCTTCCCTTGTCTCTCTCCTTTCCATCCCACTCTCCCCTCCTCTCTCCTTTTCTCCCTTTCCATCCCTCTCCCTCTCTCGCCCTCTTCCCCCTCTCCTCTCCCACCCCTCGTTTCCTCCCAAACTCCCCCTTTCTCTCCCCCTCCTGTCTCTCTCCCTTTCCCTCCTACTCTCCCCTCTCTCATTCTCCCTCTCGTCTCTCACTCACCCCCCCTCTCTCTCTCCCTCTCCCTCTCCCCCACTTCCCCTTAGTCTCTCTTCCTTTCCATCCCACTCTCCCCCTCTCTCATTCTCCCTCCCCCTCTCCCTTTCTCTCCCCTCTTCCCCTTGTCTCTCTCCCTTCCTCTCCTTGTCTCTCCTTCCCCTCTCTCTCATTCTCCCTCTCCCTCCCGCTCTCCCCTTTCTCTCTCCCCGCTCTCCCCTTTCTACACATTTATTAATATATATATATATAACACATACTATTTTATTATATACATATAATTACTAATAAAATTTACATATTCTTAATTTATATACATATATTATATTACACATTATTAATATATTAAATTAATATAATACAAGTACAATAAAACTTCCATATTTTTAATATGCTAGATATATTATAGTGTCGTATTCCACTCCTTAAAACTATTTATGAATTATATATACATTAACTCAATAAATAATGTTCACTAAAAGCTTACATTTTATTATTAATTTAATAATATATAATAAAATAAAATAATTTAACAAAGTATAATTTATAAAATAGAATAATCTTTTTCCTACCCTTTTTTAATTTAAACCTACTTTTTCCCTTCAACACTATCTTTTTCTCCAAGTTTGGTTCCTTCTTTTACATCTAATTTTCTTAACTTCCATTTTAAGCCATAGAAATAATTACTTAACCATAGAAATAAAATATGTCATAAATTATTACTAAACCATAGAAATAAAATATATGTCATAAATCTCATCAAAGATATATCAAATTTTTGCAGTGAGAAAATAAAAGATCAAACAAAACAAGCCACAAGGATGTCCATGGCCAATAGCCATCCTCGGGTTTTGGAGGGTCTTATCAACCCCCTAAAAAACATTTTATTTATTAAAAACTATGGTGGTATTGTTTACAATATATACAATGATTCCATGCTATTTCAAACATGGAAAGCTAACATAAAAAGATGCATTTGTGAATATCTAAACCTACAATGGAAACATAATGAACATAAATACCAAAATAGGTATTGTAATCATTAAAATATTTGTTTCAAGGTTTCCATGAATCACACCAATACCAATTTGTCATCAGTTCAAAATGAATCACACCAATAGCTTGGCTGCACCCTACACAAATACAAAACAGGTTCAAAATGCTAAAAGAGATGCACTAAGATATAAAACAAATTGTCTTTAAGATAAAACAATTACAAGTTAAAACAGAAATACAAATTACCTTTTCACCAATATATCATGTTAAAACAGAAAGTCAAAATAGTCCTTTAGTTCCTAGTTATATGGCTGCCAATGGCTAATAATGTAAAAGCTTCACAGTAAAATTTCAAATTAATCATTAACCGATGACTGATAACGTAAAAGCTTCCATGGAGAACTGAGAATCCAAATTTTCCATTGACCAATGGAAACTAAATATGAAAGACTAATTTCCCTGTGGAATGACATTAACAAACCAACTACTGATTAAAGTTGCAGAAGGGGCTGCAACCAGACTAATGTAGAGAGGGGCTTGAACATGGGCCATGGCCATGGGGTGTGATAGATTTTGAAATGACTGGCAGTGACTTTCCCCTTATAGTGTTATACATTGTACAGAGCTCAAATCTAATGGAAGGCACGTGAAACTAAATATGAAAGACTAATTTCCCTGTGGAATGACATTAACAAACCAACTACTGATTAAAGTTGCAGAAGGGGCTGCAACCAGACTAATGTAGAGAGGGGCTTGAACATGGGCCATGGCCATGGGGTGTGATAGATTTTGAAATGACTGGCAGTGACTTTCCCCTTATAGTGTTATACATTGTACAGAGCTCAAATCTAATGGAAGGCACGTGAAACACTTCAGAAAGAAGCTGCCAAGATAAGTACTAAACATGGTCTCTAGTATATTATTGGCCATGAGCTAGTACCTGTAAGTTATGCGGCAGAAATTCTCATAATACCTTTACTGCTGTTACGCTGTTAATAATATGTTGGTTTTGAGCTGGTGAGGCTTAAGGTTTAAATGCAAACCTTCGATTATTAGGACACCCTAATTCAAAGCTTAACTATAAAGAATTTCAACAGCATTTAAGCACGCCTGGCCTGAGAAATCACTCGTCAAAATAGTGGGATATACCCAAGAAGAGGGTTTGCACTCTGATTTGGGCAATGGTTTGCAAAATATTGTCCAGTCACCAACAACACAGAAACTACAACTCCATAGTCTTCTGTTATTTAACATAGCTTATATGGCCTGAGTGGGAAACAAGAGGGACAGGAAATAAGATGAAATAAAATTAGGCATTCCAACATTTTAATCATATAAAAATATATAAATATCATTAAACTCTAAGCGGAAAATGCCAGTTTATGGTCAGATTATGGATACTTGCGAGGAAGATAGTCCCTTGGGTACGGTCTTCTATGCTTGCGCAGACCCAAAACAAAAATTAACACAAAAAATACATAAATCCCACAAATATATCATGCACCGAGCACACTTTTTTCATAGTATTATTTATAGATTTAATCTGCAGAGCAAAATTTATGAAAATTTTAGTTCAACCTATATATCATATCATAGTACTCAGTGTCAGTATCAATATCCACCCCAGTCGTCAGTCAGTATTTTACTCCAAACAATACATTATAGAAAAAAAGGGGTTACAAAAATATAAAAAGAGGAGTAAACAAGCAAGGAAAAAAAGTGTGGTTGCATAATTTTTTAAGTGCGGAAGACAACATACATTCAGTCAAACGTATTTGAATGCTTGAGAGTATTGAAGAGGGCCTCTCTGTTAGGGAGGAGCTCCAGGGCCCTTCTCCAAGCGGGAAAAATGGAGGATTTGCAAGACGTCATCAAACACATAATTAAAACACAACTAAAATTAAACCATCCTTGGTACACAAAAATATGCAAATCTTTCAATTTTAGATCAGTATAAAAGATATTTCACTGTTGAGAGATAATAAACAATGCAATGTTGGCACGGGACAACCACCATTATTACCACATATTTTCAGTTTCACCAGATGGGCATCCTTCAGCGGGATTATAAAATGTGAAATATAGAGCAGAAAATCTGTGAAACGCCACAACTGAATGCCAATTAATCAAAAGCTCATCTAAATGTAGAGGTCAGGGTGATAGTAAAAAGACAGAATTAATATGGACAGATGCTGAAAAGACAAAATTAATTTTCATTTCTAGATTCTTGGGCATTGGTATTTATTATCTCTCAACAGTAAAATTAGGTATACCCACCTTGTGTGCTCCCTCTAGTTTTGGTATGGGTCTGAGCCAGGGTTTAGGATGGAATACTTTGTCCCTATGGTACTAGGATGCGTCCTCAGAGTCCCATTGACCTATTTTGTTAACCCGTGAGCATTTATATAATTTTTTTCTACTAATGATTTTTCGTTGATTTGGCTACTCATCTACCTGCTTCTGCTAACATAGTTTTAGATGATTCCAGTGAAATCAGGAGTTGCAGTGCTAGTCTTACCAAAAATATCAATTACAATGAAAAAATAATAATCCTAAAAATTATCTGTCATACCAATAAAATATTAAAAACCAACTCTGAGTTTGGCCAAAATCATCATTACCCCCTACATGGTTTCATAAACATATCTAAATTTTGAAGCAATTTACAGTGCCACATCAAAAAGCCAATAGTCTGCCATGGCATACCTGCAGAAGTGCCAATGAAAGCACTGCAATTGGAGTCCATCATGGTAAGCTTAAGTTGGGTTCCATTTTAGTTACCCGATTTTGCGGCGCTTGGACAGGGTCTTAATTTAGGGCTTCATTTTATTTTTCCTTCCTAAGCTACTTTCCTGAAACACATAAATAAAATTAATTGTAAGAACACAAAAGAATCAAAGACTAACAGCTATGAAGCCTACCATCTATTTTAAACCAAACGCAAAAAATGCCTATAAACCCTTACCAGGAGGATGCAGACCACATTATTACACACAAAAAAAGGCCCTAAAAAACACAAAAGACACAAATATACATAAAACACAAAAATACCCTGTGTTCTCTGCTCTGTTCTGCTCGTTCAAACAAAAAAATACAGAACACCACTCAGACCCCACAAGAATACCCATTACAGACCAAAATCAAACCGATTCAGATCCAAAAAGAGAAGCACGGCCGTGCAATAAATTATGAAACCAAATTAAAATGCAGAGCGACAAAAATAAAATAAAAAGAAACCATGAAAATGCAGTCCCTTCTCCAAGCAGGCGAAATGGATTTGTAGGATGCGCTTGAAATGCACCATTTCCCATCTCAGTCCAGGACTTCATCCTCTTTTCCTTCTTCAACTCCTGACCTGAAACACATAACTGATATTAATCACAACAGAAATAGGAGAAGAAATAAATTCTTATCTTACAAAAAGTAAACAGATATGAAGCAGAAACAGGAGAATAACTAGATTCTTGAATCTTACCTGGAAGATGTGCTATCTTCTCTGCTCTTCTTGTTCAAATCAACATTTAAAAAATAACACAAAAGTACAAAAAAACTACTCAGACCACATTGTTTCAGACCTCACAGAAAAAACCATTACAGACTGAAATCAAAACGATTCATAACAAGAAAAAACGGAGAGCACGGCCGTGCAAAAATCATGCTACAAAATAAAAATGCAGAGCTAAAAAAATTCAAAACAAAAAATAAACAGAAAGAAATGCAGTCCGGCATAGGGCTTTATAGTTTTTCTCCTTCAACGGCTCTCTACGTTTTTTTAACGGCTCCAAGAATCTTCCGCTCCCTGGTTTCTCCATGAATCTTCTCGAAATAATCTCCACTGCCATGTCTCTCCACCGCCTTGTCTGTAGGAGGCCGCTAATTTTGTCATATACTATAGTTATTTAACACTTACAAAGGTCATGTACCTTTAATTAAATAGCAAAAATAAACTAGAACAATAAAAATGCACCTTTGATTGAAAATAAAAAACCAACCTCTTTTTTAGTTTACCAAACGCATATTGTAAACCTTTGTTAAGGAAGCTTAAATATCACTTATATTCGCATAACTATATGCATTACGGTATAATTTTGCAAATATGTATGATATGACTATGATATTCGCTTAGTTTCACATTTTATTTACGTCGAAGGTATCGTATAAGTTGGAATGCGCTTTTCTTCTATTTATATTTTAATCGTTCTAAGTGCACAAATGTCTACGCATTTAAAAATATTTTTAATTAAAATTTACAAATGTGCCTCGTCATGACAAATTATTTTTGATGGCCTATTTGTCATGGTCTCTATGATAATTATGGCTCTTGACGAAAATTTTCCCTATCTCATTCAAACCCTCGTCTTTGGCATTGTCCTAAGCCTTGGGCTTGGTCGGCCATTTTTTTCCTCACCGAGCCTTCGCTTCTGCAGAGAAGATCCAGATCCATGGCCTTGGCCTGGTTTTTTTGCTCCTCTGAGGAGACTTGGATTTTGATTTTGCAGGAGGTCGATAAACTACGTCTACGAAACCATTGTGGCGACTCTTCTGATAAGAACTTGGAAAAGGAGCACGGTTGTGCAATAAATCATGCTACAAAAAAGAATGCAAAGCAAAAAAATCAAAACAAAAAACAAAAACAAAAAGAAACCATGGAATTGCAGTCCAACACAGGGTTTTATAGTTTTTTTCTGTAACAACTCACTACTTTTTTTTAAACAGCTCCCTATTTTTTTCTAATGGCTCCAGATATTTAACCTTCATCCTCATCTGCTACCCATGTTTCTCCATGAATCTTCTAGATATAATGACTCCCCCATCGCCATGTCTGTGTGAAGCCACTAATTTGTGTGAGGTCGCACCTAAAAAAGTAAAAACTAACTCTAATTAAAAAAATGAAACTTACCTTTAATTAAAAAGTAAAAACTACCTTCAATTTAAAATGTACCTTTTAATTGAAAATCAAAAATCAAAGTTGTTAGTACCTAATTTCGTTTTAGTGTTGGAAAATAATTTGGTTTTGTGCCTTGGAAAAAACTATAGTTTTATACGTTTATGGGAATACGTGATTTTTTTATTATGCATATGGTTTGTTTTGTTGAGTTTTATTGGTTGGGATCACTAATATTATTCTCATTGCCCCTCTAAATTTTACTGGGGAAATTTTTGTTTTGATTGGTTTTTCTTTTGCACCTATTGTTGTGATGTGTGGTAGACTCCTACCTTTTTGCATGGCCATTATGTGAACGAGTGTGATTGGAAAGCCGAGGAAGAAAAGTGGAGGAGTAAATTGGCGAGAGGATGCACTTGCGGTGGGTGTGGATCATATGACAGTGCTTAGGTAAGGTTTTCTCCTTGCCTTGTTTTGTTTTATGTTTTTTATTTGTTTTGGATGTGGTTTCTATTTTCTATGCTTGTGTATGTTGGGAGTAGGTCGACCCAAATAGAGATAGGGGCCTCGACCCACCCCATCCAATATCAAATCAATAGGTGTATGTGGTCCCATAACTCAAGAGAGATTTCATATAGAGAAATAAGATAGTCGACCTGAACAACCTATCTATTCTATATTAAAGATGGACTTGTGTGGTCAGGTGGGTTGAACTCTACTCTACCGATCCGCCTACGAGTAGGAATTCATGCATTCATGGATCGAGATCCTATCATCAGTGACGACCGATGTCTCATGTGGGCGATGGGTTCATTTGATCCTGAGATTTCCAATTTTTTTCCCGAGATAGGTGTTGGTGTCGAATCACAGCACCCCTGGGACTCCGCAACGCGATCGTTTGAGACTCCCAGTGCGATTGCACAACATGGAGCTTTTCCCAAGTGTGGGACCTCGCGAAATCGGAAAAGCTCTCCGGATGAAGGCCGGCTCCTATTCCTCTATTCAGATGCACCAATAAAACGCAGAGGTTTACCCCAAAAACCTAATCTAACTACCAAGGAGACAGGGGAGAGAGAAATGCATAAAATAAACCTAAGCTAAGGAGGTGATGCACCAGGAATGAAGAACATATGTTTTATGCCAAGAACACAAACCAATAAAATGTAATGCAAAAGATATGCATGAGATAGCGATTTACGGTGAAGATCGGAAGGGTGCAAATAAACACGTAGAGGGTTGAGAGAACATCCACGGATATGCATTAATTTGCTCAAGGTGATATAACACCGCTAAATCGCCAAGAGGCAAGGTTGCATTACAATTTCAAATGGGAAGGTCCTTTGCTCCACAAATCCACCTGCCAGGGAGAAGAAGGGAGGAGGCACAAAACAAAAATGTTCAACCTTTTAAAAACAGCCCCTTCCTTACATTTTATATGGAGAAAAGAGAGGGAGAAGAGAGGAATTCGAACTGCCCCAACCACCTCCAAGACTGCACTTAATTCTTCAACAACCATGGTGGTAGGTGAGATCCCCAATGCCTGTCGGGTTCGGAACTCCCTCGTGCATTTACATCGGGCTTGGAAACTGGCTCGACATGCTTCCTTTTCATGCGTTTCCGACGTGTTTTCCGATTCGGAAACCCGAATTCCCTTGCTGTCGGGTTCTGAAGACCCCCCGACATATATTTGATGCGCCATGTTGTTCCGCCCGAAACCTGCATTGATCAAGGCTTCGGATTTTTAACCCTTCCGGCATGTCCTTTGGTGTCGGGTTTTGGTGGGCTCCCAACATGCTCTTTTCATCATGCTTCCGACCCGAAAACCCGATTTGTTAGGTGCGTCGGGTTTTGGAGACCCGAAAACATATTTTCTTGTGTCGGGCCTTTTAGAACTCCCGACATGCTTCTTCCCGTCGGGTTTTTAGACTCTAACATGCATTCGCGCCATGGAAACCCGAAATGCTTGCCCGACCCGGAAACCCGAATCCTTTGCTGTCGGGTTTTAAAAAACCTTCGACATGTATTCGTTCCTTGTTTATCCGACTCCTCCTTCCGCATGGTTTCCGCGATTTTGCCCTGGTGTCGGGCTTCTCAACCCTTCCGCCATGCCTGGCTTCCTGCTGTCTCTCGCGCCGTGTTCTTCCCCTCTGTCCTCCCGCGCCGTCCTGTTCTTCCCGCTTCTGCCCTGTATCGGGTTTAGTGGCCCCTGCAGCGTGCTTCCTTTCGCGTCGGGTTTTCTTACTGCTGTCGGGGAAATATATACAACAATTTGGCGACTCACGGGGTTACCTGCCTGCTAGGTAGAAGATCAGTGGCCTTTTAAAGAATCCATTGGGCATGGAGTCATAAGCGATATCCTGAACCAACCCGATATCCGATCCTGAACCTGATACCACAACTCCTTCTCGAGAGCACATGAACTTAAGAGTTGTTCTCACCAAAACCATTGTAATGAACCATGCGAGCAAAACCAACACCACAAAACTATGTACAAAATCGAAATCATACATGCCCCAAATGGAACATGCAGAGTGTGCACAAGCACTTCTTCTCTGAAAGCAAACCTACCTACTCTACTCTAACTAGAAGCAAAGGTAAGCTAAACAAACCCCGCAGAATCAAGTGGTTGTGTAAAATAGCTTCCTTTCTTCAAAATTGGCAGCCATGCAATTGATTTGCACTCGATCATGGTTTGATGGATGGAAAATCAACAAGAAGTGGTCTTCTACCCAAATCATCAAGGTATCAAATTTGAAGGCAAGTCCAATACCTCTTTTAGTTGCTCGCATTTGAATTGAAGAGGTATGGCAGCTGATCCTTGGTACTTCAGATCTCACCCTCATGCTCGAAGCGAGCATGACTGGTTTTGGCTTCTCCCTTGGCTCCAATGAAGCCAAGTATCTGATTGGGCACGGCATGATCCTTTGAGTATGCCCATTGCTCTGATTTTCAACTCCAGGAATGGAGTTCTCTTGTAGACCTCTTTGAATGGATGGCGTGGAAGAAATGGTGAAATTCCTCTGCCCTTTCTCTTCCTCCATGGCTGATTGTGAAAGATTAAAATCTTCCAATCTTGGTTCCAAAGAGCTGCTATAAGATGCAGGCTGCTGTAAATGAATGCTCTCCTTCATGACAGCAGACTCGAGTGTTTGGAATGGGGATGATGAAAAAGAGAGTGGTGGAAACTCAACCGGCTCCTCCCCATCAAAACAATCTTCCAAATCTGACAGATAAACTGCCTCATGGCTGTCCTGCTGCAAATGCTCAACTTCCTCCATGGTGTCTTCTTGTTCTGTAACCTGACCACCATGGTTTCCTTCACTCTCCGACATTGAGTTTGAGAGATAAAATTCTTCTTCAGCACTAGAACTCGAGAGAGATGAAATAGAAAGAAGAACTGAAGGTTCTCCCATAGCCTGATTTGCGCTCAAAGCCCTTGGATCCGCAATTTTCTCCTCCACAACTAGGATGTGCTCCTCTTCTTTTGCCTTTGGAGCAGCTTCTCCCTCCTCTATTACTCGAAGGCAATCTTGCTCTTGATATAAATCTTCCTCCAGCATGAAGTTTCTTAAGTCAAACTCTTCAATCTGCTGCTCTAGAGGACAAGTTGGGGCTGCAAGATCTTCTTCGGAGCTTTCTTCCTTTTGCTCTTCTTCATTGTCACAAAATCAGTTTTAACCACTGTTTGTTCAACCTTAGCCTCTTCTGTAGGCTTTACCAGAAAAGGGATCTTTTCAATTCCAAATTTAAGAGCCAAACTTACTAAGCTCTTAATCATTTCTTCTTTTCCTGGCTCTTCCTCTTCTTTGTCCTTGATGATGATTTTTTCAATTTTTCTTCCCACATGGAATGGGAATGCAAAGGAGGAATGGGTTGAAACTCAACCGATTTTACAATTTTTGTGATGGTGGAGGCGGTGAAACCTCTTGTTTCCTTTGAGGAGGGGGTGTTTCATAGTTAGCTCTTGTGGAGGGGATGACTGTTTAGAAGGGAAAAGGAAAGAAGAATCGAGATGAGATGGAAGACTGAGAGGTGGAGACATGGATTCAACATTTGGGGCAGCAGATGGTGAGTTTAAAACTTGACACTGCTGAAATGATATAGATTGAGAAGGAGGAAAAGAAAGAGTATGAGATGGTGTGCTTACCCATTGACAAGGTTGCAGAATACTCCTCTCATATACCTCTATTCCTTCAATCCACCTTGTAAGCAATGGCAGTGTTGCAATCATGAAGTCCAACTTCTCTTGAGGGCTGTAATGCCTTGGAAAAGGTCCCACCCATGGACAAGGTGCTCTGCAACCAATTCCAAATGCTTTCATTTGTGCTTGAGCCCTAGATTGCACCATGTTTGCCTCCATCTTTTGGATTTTCTCCAGCAGATCTGCATTTTCTTCTTCGTTGTCTTCATTGCATGCATTCTTGCTCTTGGAAAGCTCCATAGCCAAACCGATTTTGGCATTGCTGCTCATATGGGTATGCATGTTGATCTGAACTTGACCAAAATGCTGATTTGGAGGATTTGTAAAGCATGTTGGAGGTGTGATATATGCTGCTTCTTTGTTGATGTGGATTCCATGATGGAAATGAAGTCATGGTTGCACAACTTCATGGAATGGAAAAGAATGAAAGAGGTGGAAAGAAGGATGGGTGGAAATGGATGGGAACAGTCTGTAACCCAGAGAAATGGGTTGCATTGATCGTGGAGTCGCGGATGTGTTTTTGAAAATGCCTCTAAAGGTGGATGTTGCCAAGTTACACACCAAACTTGACAAGATCGAAATCGAGATTTAAAATTTGAAGGACCGGAGGATGCAATCTTGATTCGGAACTCATGTCATGTTGTGCAACATGCGGATTCTCGAAAAGCACGGTCGGAACTCAGTCATGCGATGCAACTCACAAACCCGATTGCTATGTGTGGAACTTGGAACATGTCCGACACCCCTTAAAACCCGATTTTCTTTGTTGTCTGGATTAGGACCATGCATTGATCCCCAAAACCCGATTTGCTTTGCTTTGATGTTCTCGGATCCCGAAATCCCAAATCACTAAAAACCCGAAATTTTGAAAAATCAAAATCTCAAAATCTAAAGATACCCTTTTGAAGGTTACCTCGATCTACCAACTCCGAAATTTTGACTCGTTTTGAGCAAGTTAAGCCCTTGAAAATTGATTTCGGGGGTTCAGTTGGAGTTAAAATTCGAAATTTGTAAAACTTGCAAATTTTTAGTGCAAATTTCATGAAAACTCCTTCAAATTTTGCTTGGAATGACCTCTTGGTCCCACCCGCTAAGGCGTGCAAACTGTTGGTGTCGAATCGCAGCACCCCTGGGACTCCGCAACGCGATCGTTTGAGACTCCCAGTGCGATTGCACAACATGGAGCTTTTCCCAAGTGTGGGACCTCGCGAAATCGGAAAAGCTCTCCGGATGAAGGCCGGCTCCTATTCCTCTGTTCAGATGCACCAATGAAACGCAGAGGTTTACCCCAAAAACCCTAATCTAACTACCAAGGAGACAGGAGAGAGAAATGCATAAAATAAACCTAAGCTAAGGAGGTGATGCACCGAGGAATGAAGAACATATGTTTTATGCCAAAGAACACAAACCAATAAAATGTAATGCAAAAAGATATGCATGAGATAGCGATTTACATAAAGTGAAGATCGGAAGGGTGCAAATAAACACGTAGAGGGTTGAGAGAACATCCACGAGATATGCATTAATTTGCTCAAGGTGATATAACACCGCAAATCGCCAAGAGGCAAGGTTGACATAATTTCAAATGGGAAGGTCCTTTGCTCCACAAATCCACTCGCAGGAGAAGAAGGGAGGAGGCACAAAACAAAATGTTCCACCTTTTAAAACCGCCCCTTCCTTACATTTTATATGGAGAAAAGAGAGGGAGAAGAGAGGAATTGAACCGCCCCAACCACCTCTAAGATCGCACTTAATTCTTCAACAACCATGGTGGTAGGTGAGATCCCAATGCTCTGCTCGGGTTCGAACTCCTCGTGCATTTACATCGGGCTTGGAAAAGCGGCTCGACATGCTTCCTTTTCATGCGTTTCGACGTGTTTTCCGATTCGAAACCCGATTTCTTTGTCGGGTTCAAGACCCCGACATATATTTGATGCGCCATGTTGTTCCGCCCCCGAAACCCGAATTGCATTGTGCGTCGGATTTTTTAACCCTTCCGGCATGTCCTTTGGTGTCGGGTTTTGGTGGGCTCCCGACATGCTCTTTCGTCATGCGTTTCCGACCCGAAAACCCGATTTGTTAGGTGCGTCGGGTTTTGGAGACCCGAAAACATATTTTCTTGTGTCGGGCCTTTTAGAACTCCCGACATGCTTCTTCCCGTCGGGTTTTTTAGACCCCCCGACATGCATTCGCGCCATGGAAACCCGAAATGCTTGCCCGACCCGGAAACCCGAATCCTTTGCTGTCGGGTTTTAAAAAACCTTCGACATGTATTCGTTCCTTGTTTATCCGACTCCTCCTTCCGCATGGTTTCCGCGATTTTGCCCTGGTGTCGGGCTTCTCAACCCTTCCGCCATGCCTGGCTTCCTGCTGTCTCTCGCGCCGTGTTCTTCCTCTCTGTCCTCCCGCGCCGTCCTGTTCTTCCCGCTTCTGCCCTGTATCGGGTTTAGTGGCCCCTGCAGCGTGCTTCCTTTCGCGTCGGGTTTTCTTCTTATCATTGTCTGGGAAATATATACAACAATAGGTATATAGGGCTTTCGCTATATTCTATAGAAATCTATAGGGACACCGGTGACCTCCTCTTCAAAGTTTCGGTAGGGACTTTCGGTGAGGTTTATAGTTTTTTTGTATCAAGCTTACTAGTTGTGGTAGTTTTTACTATAACTAAAAATAACATAGTGTGTAGGATTGTATTTTTTAGTTATGAAAATGTTTCTACAAAATATTACGACCATATTGTGTGGTTAAGTTGGTTTGGGTTTGTTTCCCCCTTTTGCTCAGTGAACACTGGGAAGAATGATTTTTTTGGAAGAATAATCTATCCATAGGAAAAAATATTGTGGTCTCTGAATTCAATAGAAACCATGGTGGAAAATCCTTTTCCTATAGAGCGACATCCTAGAAATGAGTCATATCTCATGGGAAAAGCTCATGGATTATGATGAAATTTCTTTCAGATGCAAGGTTCTCCATGAAAATAGGCATGCCTCCAATAACATGTTTAGGTTTATACATTATGCGAATGATAGGAAAAGGATGGTGAAAGTTCCAAAATGTTATTTATAAAGAATATACTAAAAGATAATAGGCCATGTAGGGGACCCTAACATACCGAGGCTACCTAATGCAAATAAAAATCATGCAATGAAACTCACACCAATCATCAACGTCCAACTTATATAGGCCGGTTACCCAGAGAGAAAATAATTGAAAATATAAACGAGAATAATCCCTATCAACTTGATACAAGAGAAACCTCAACAGTGTATACTAGGGCAATCATTAAGCCATATCCAACCCCAATCTCACCCACAAATATACGTACTATCAAAATCATAAAGTAAGGATCTAAAACCATAATGCATCTGAGGTCCTGCTTGTAGCTGCAACTCATAGAAGATAAACTTTTCTCAAAGTTGATCCAACAAGAAGCTCTTTCTGTTCATCCTTTATGTGCAAGTATTCTTAAATAAATAGAATTGCTCCACTCATAACACCAACATCTGTAAAATATTAGGAGATCCATATAATTTGTTGGCTAAGGGAGAGCTGAAATCATGTGCTAATTGGAGGAACATTTTTATTTTGAGTACCTTGTTGCTTAAATTTGAAGCAATATGCTACTAAAATTTAAATTGTTCTTTATGTTAGAGAACTGAAATGAGGCTAGGTGCCTCACCAAAAACCATATTACTTTGATTTGTTAGTGTAGATTTACATTTACAAGAAGAATAAAAGGTTAATTTGTTTCATGTGGTATGTTATACACCAATGCAACTTGAATTCCTCTTGCTTAAGATAGGATCTGTAAAGTCAAATGGCGTAATGACCAAAAAAAGGGGATCTCGGACTACACTCATTTTTGTATGGCAGCACCCACATCTCCTAGTGAATTTATTTATATTTAATATTGTGGTACTCTTTTATTCATATGCCTTGATAACCTGTTTCAAATTAGATCTCTCCCAAATCTTGTATTTGTCCCTACAAGTAACTTGTGATGGTTAGAAGGATTTAACATAAACAAAATGTTCATGCCTTCCTAAACCCCATTGTTGGTAATATGCATTTTCTTTTTTATAATATTTGTGTCCCGTCACAAACAATGATTTCCCTAATGTCAAATAAGTCTATAAATATTTACATGTTATACTTATTTTGGTTATATGGTGAAACTAATGCTTAAAACTAAAAGTTTTTGTATAGCATGATGCCCTATTTTTCGATGTATTTTAACTCTCTATAATGAATCTAAATATTTTCTAAATTTTTGTACTTCTAGGATATAATGATTTATAATATTTTTTTGTATATTAATATTTAAAATTTAATGCCTATAATTGTCTATGACGATTTTGTTGTTTATCCTTTGGAGGCCTTCTATACATATAAATCACACTTTGGCAAGAGAAGTCAAAGATAAATTACATTATCTACACACTTGGTTGGGTTTACAAACCAATTTGGTCTAAAATATGTCAAAATTCATCAACATCATAATCACATATATGAAGTGGATTAATGACTCTTTTTTACGCTCATTTGGCTTGGAAATGGATGTTCTTAAGTAGGCCTGAAGACTTCAAGAACATATTTTGAGAAAGATTGTTGTTCATTAGAATAATGGTTATAATACAATACACAACTGTAACTTGAAAAGGTAAATTTTATGCATGACGAATGTCTCATCTCTGGTTATTGGGTTATATGGCAAATTGAACCTTGATTTGGATCTATGCATTTAATTGGGATAGGACAAATTATTAAACATTTCTACTTTGATAGTAATTAAAGGGCCACTTCTTGCTAGCTTATATATCTAGATGCACTTTATATAACATTGATGTGTGTGATGAATAAAACAAGCAAATGTACACCCTAATCCTTTTTATGGAAATTTTATTAAGATGTATTGATCCTTTTCGATTCTTTAATCATACCACACATGTGGCATCATTATGGTAGATTTAGGAGGCATCTTTGAGTGAATTGGGTCATTTTCTCGATTCGTCCTCTTTACAACATACTACTTTTAATCTTTAGCTGGTTTATTTTGCTGTGTGAAGGTGGTGGCATGTTTTGGCCATGATTATGTCTTTGTGTTTTTGGGAACGTAAATTTCTTGAAAAAATATCACATCTTTCCCTCTTCCTGGTTTTCTAATTAGACGATTGACCTTAGTCCTACCTTTGGCCTATGGTTTAAGAGGTTCCAACACATGTGAGGCTTTTTTGGTGATGTAGCATTTGGAAATCAAGGTGTTACTTAGTCTTTCAGGCTCGTGGATTCTCTCAAATTTAGATTTTTCTCATGTTGATTCTCCTCCATGCTAATTTATATGCTTTAAGGAGTTAGATTATTGGTTTTTGCTTATGTTTCTTGGGTTTCTAGTGCCCCCTTATTTTTGGTTTGTTGTTATCATTCCTACCCCTTTCATTGTTAAGGAACCTTTAACTCAACGACTACAACCTTAAATTCTATTACATTTATTGTGTTATAAATAGGATTTAAAAAATCTATACAATTTGTCGTGGATGCTATAGAAACAACCTCTTTTAGGTCTTGCACCTATAATATCATAATGTTAGGGAATGTTTCCTTAGATGGTAGGCTTTTCCTAGTTGAGAGTGTTGTGTTGCACTAATGTGTGTATAACTATTGGTATGAAATATTTGCATTCAATTTTTGATAACAAAGGTTTTCTTTATTAAATGATTTTAATAACAAATCATTAGATATGGTAAACTAAGACATATACAATAATGGTTTTATTGTATACCAAGGCAATGATATTATTGCTTTGTGCATTTTTACAAGATAAATTGATTCGGGCATGAAATATGGTGCACTAAATGTTGTTTGCTTTGGTTTCAATTAGTGTGTCAGAAATTATACACCTTTTTTATGATAAGAATGGCTTTGCATATTGCTACACTGAAGAACCTAAACATTAAAGTATTTATGCAAGGACCTTAATCTTTTGATATTCACATCTATTGGTTTTAGACATTTACATTAGCTTATTGATAATAAAAATGTTTTGTTTTTATTTTGATAGAATTTTTTATATTCAAAAAAATTATTGCTTAGACTAAGAGGTAATAGGTGAATTGTTTAATGTTATAGCTTTGATTCTTTTCTAGTATGAAAAATGTTTATATTGACAATATTATCGTATATTATATATTTTGAGGAAACTATCACATTTTGATTAAAAAAAACATTCTAAAAGAGGAGTGAATTAATTTTATCTTTAGATTAATACGAGATACATGATCAAATTCAGATACTTTTGAAGGTGAGTCCTTTGACATTATGTACTTTACTATTGCATTTCAATGTTACATAAGAAAATGCATGTTCCTATTTCATTTCATACCTGTTACATTAGATCTTATATATATGCAAAACATTATGTATATGTATACATGCCAATAAGAAATGACCTAGATATTGTAAAATACAAGAGGTAGTGAATCTATTGGTCTTTGCATTGATTCACCTATGATATGGGCTTTTGTGTTTCTTTCAATGTTGTTTATTATGTAGATTGCTAATGAATAATATCATAGAAGTTACAATTGGTCTTCTTTATTGCATGTTTCCTTCTTATTTTGAAACATTTGTGACGGATTTCTCCACCTTTGTGTCCAAAAAATTAAATTTGAAATAAGAACCTATGCCCATTTTATTGTTATATTATTGAAAGGTACTTTTTCCAAGGCCCGTCCCTCAATGAATATACACGCATGGTAGTATTCAAGGCACTAATAGGGACTACAAGGGTTACACATGGTGGGGAGGCACTTGTTTTAAGGCGGTGTTTGTGGGAGTAAAATAGTATTAGGCTTGAGATTCAACTCTAAACTCGTATGCTTTCCTCAGGTAATATGAGAGGGAACACAAAGAGGAGAATCAATCATTAGGTGTGTTTCTGCCATAATATCCATGTTAGTAATAAGAATATACCTACAAACAAGAAAAAGGTAAACAAAAAATCATTAGAGTTCCTACATATGGAATGAAATTCCCAAGCAATAGCAATTCGGAAGGAACATACAAATCATATTTGACCATCCTACAAAGTGTTTTTCATAAAAGGATAATGGCACCTTACTTTAAATTTTTGACATAAAATAATTTTACAAATTTAGATATAAATTTCATGCTTTCAATTAAGGTTAAGGATGTAAATTATTAAAATGTGCATTAATCACAATTATTATTCAAATGCAGGATGTGGAGTGTTAATTGTCGAGAGAGAGCCTGAGTACAAGGTGATGTGTATTCATCCCTTGCTACAGATGTTAAATCTTTAGAAACCCCCATTACATTTATTTAAAAATGAAAAAAACAAAGTCCCATTTTCAATGCACTTATTTCAGATGTCAAATCAAATCTCATGAAGTGAAGTGAGAGATAATGAGTATTATTGGGAAATTAAATGGCATGTGTCACATTTTTATAAGAAATACAGATGTCATACGCATTCATGATGATCATACGAGAGCCATGCTAGTTTGAGCTCAAAATATAGTTTAAACTTCCACTACCGTTGTTTCATACAATTGCTTTGTTTTCTTCACATAAACCTTCTCTATTTTGCTATGATTCCATCCAGACTTATTTAAGCTATGGGGCAGAAGAAGAAGTCATAACCAGAGTCTCCAGAGCCTCTTCTACGAAATGTTGTCATCTCCCAAGTATTCCATGACTCAGGTTAGTTATAATTTATTCAAAAATTTGAGGGTTTTGATGAATATTTAGTTGATGAATTCTGATAAATTTTGATGCCACCTACTCTCGGATAAGAGGTAAGAGAATTGAGATAAACAACCACATTGTTGCTACCATATCTAGCCTCCTATATTTTGGGCTCAAAGTTGTAACTAATGCCCCACTTAAGGATTTAATACCACTATTTCATGATGAAGGGGAAACTCTTCCAAAAATAATCCTTACTTCTTATAGTACTCAAAAGGGTATTAAGTGGGAGAGTTTTCTGGGTCATTGGAAGGAAGTACCTACATGGGCTAAGAAATATTTTATCTATGATGTCCAACCATCAATGCTTAGTGGTGACACATTGAAAATTCTTATTCATTTAAAGAAGGGTCAGAAAAACCTTGAGTTGAAGGTCAATATTCCATAATATCTTGCAGATGTTGTCATAAAAGTGGGTCAAAAATACAAGAATGGAGGTGGTAGAGCTTCCTTGAAGCACCTAGACCTCATCTAGTTAATATGTGCACATCAAGAGTTTTTATAGGCCTAAGAGGAAGATAGAAAATGAGTGCAGGGGAGAGTTTGAAACAAAAGAAAATCAAGAAGGAACCGTCTCCCAGTGTTCAACCTAATCTCAAGTCGAATCCTCGGCCTTCAAATGAAGCCATGGAAGAATCTTTCAATAAGGATAACCAAATTTACGTGTTACAAGCTTCCAAGGGAAAGAATAGCGTACTAGCCCATTCTTATGTCATTAATACCAAGGAGGTCTTCAGTACCTCAAGGAGACCTAAAGTCTCTCCGCCTGCATTGTTTAATGAGGGTTTCGCCCCATTTTGGAAGAGATTGAGGGTAAGTGCACCAAGTTGGGGGGCCAAAAGGGGGTCTTAAGTGGACGTATTTTTTTGAAAAAAAAAAACTTCAACTTGTACGAGTTTTTGAAATAGTTACACTCAAAATTGGAATATTTTATAGAAATATGAATCATAGAATTTTGAGTCTAGTTTCTAAGCTACTAAATTTTATTGAAAACAGATAAGTTTAAGTGGGTCAAACAACTAAAATACCAATAGATGCTCTTGTTTTTGTTAAAAAACATAATAGAGTGACTTTCGTGCCCCCACCATTTTTTGAGCACCATTTAGTATTTTTGAAAACCCTTTGGTAGAAAGATAGCTAGAAGCATCTAGTTTGGGCTCCATTTTATTTAGATTTTTTAGAGAGTATTTTCTTATTTATGATTTTTCTAGTACAAAAATTTTATGTTTTGAAAAATAATGGAGCTCTGATCGTGCCCCCCCTAACTACCTCAAAAAATATCAAAAATAGATTATTGTTTTTTGAATATGTATAGAATTATGCCTAGGTTGGGCTAGCATGTTTTTTAAAATTTCGATCACAAAAAAAAAAAGATACACCATGAAAGATAGACATATTTACACTTCAAAAAATAGCTATAAAAAGGCATAGTTAGAAAATAAATAATATGGAAACCTTATATTAGTCAAAAAAATTAAAATTATATTTTTAGAAAGAAGAAACTCTGATCTACATCATGGTATAATTTTTTAAAAATGGATCGATTGTTTTATTTTGATTTATCAGATAGGAAGTGGCATTTTTACATTTTCTTGCAAAAACACGTTGTTTGTTGTGTTTGTGTAGGTCCACGCCTCAGGCTTGGGGATCAAACCGGATCCCAAGCCTTGAGGCATGGCTTGGAAAAAGAGAAAATACAAAACATGTACGTGTTATTCTTTGTTTATATATTGTGGCCCCCAACGTCCCTTTCATCTCTTTCATGGGAATTTTGCAAACATTTTGTTTGGTCTACAATTTTCTCTACATTCTTGCACGATTTTTTAGTAGTTAATTTTGTCCCCTACCCCACTAGTTGATTTTTTCTAATCATGGGCGATAAACATCGAGATAAGGACAAGAGGAAAGTCAAGAACAAGACACTGGAGCAATTGGAAGAGAAGAGAATAAAGAAATTGAAGAGAATGCGAAAACTTCGGGCAGGGCAAGGTACATCCGCTATATCAAATGTAATTAATGTATTAGAAAATGGGGATGAAATACATAATGAAAATGTAGAGAATAATGATTTTGCAATGAATAATGATATTGAATTGAATGATAATGTTGGTATGAATGAAGAAATTGATATGAATACAATTGTTGAACCCTTACCCGAGAATCCAAATGTTAACCCTGAAATTTGTATGAAAACACTTAATGAAGAAAGTAACCTTGTAAACGAATCTTCACCTCTAAGAACACCTCCTTCCATTTTGTGAAGAAAACCAATTCACTTAATTGAAATTGATGAAAACATTATAAAACCAATGCCTAACAAAATGTCTGAAAGAAATGTGAGAAGAAAAGCTAGTGGAATTTGGGATAATTACTTTGAGAATTTAAATGACACACAAAGATGTCAATTATTTGTTACATTGATGAAATTAATTAATATGGGAGCTATAATGAAGACCATGGGGTTAAGAACATCTAATGTTGTTGATCAAAAATGCGTCAATTGTTGAAAACATACATAAAGCATACCAAACTGTAGGTGGTAAAAGACACACCAAAGATAGTAATGTTACACGACGTGCACTTACTAATTATATAGTAAGTGATAAAATAGTTAATAAACACTTGATTAGAAAAACAAGCAGTGCTTTGAAGCTAAACAAAAAAACACTAATGAAAGTAATAGAGAGATGTAAACGTCTTGAGTCATCAAAGAACATTGACTATTGGGCTTTCTCTGGTAGATCGCACGAAAAGAAAAGAATACATCTGATTTTCTAAAAGAATTAATTGTAAAATTTTGGAATGAGAACACAAGGGTGTCACCGAATAGAAAAGATACAAGATAAAAAAGAATAATAGGTTTTCGTAATCATGAATCATGTGCAAAACATTTCTTAGATATGACTCAAATAGAATTGTTCTATAAGTTTAAGAATGAAAATCCACAAATTAACATTAGCCAAAGATTCTTTGAAATGATCAAACCCTTTTATGTGAAAATCAATCACTCACGTACCACTTGGTTTTGCAGGCATCATGTTGAATTTTCAATGCATTATGATGTTTTTTTGTCAAATACGTTGTATTTTACATATTGACATCATGTTGCAGGAGTGTGGATTAAATGTCCCACCAAAATATTCAAGGGAATTTATTCCAACAATATTTTGTGAAAAATCAACTAGATAATTTTTTTATAACAAAGCATGTTTGGATGGAATGTGCAATGTATGCGGTGGGTTGTCAAATCTGAAAATTTGTATCCACGAGGAGAGTATGATTCAATAGGAAAATAATTGGTTGATTTCACCAAATATAAATCGGTGGCATGTCAATTAAAAGATGGAAAAGAATCTAAGAGGTGTGAGCTTGTTACAAAACAATTACTGTATCGATAATATATGGTCAAATTCGAGAGAAATTTTTTTATGAATACGCAAGGCACACACATAGAGCTCAATGGTTGGATGAAAAATCAAGTTAAGCAAAGACACATTACCACTGGTACTATTGTTTTAGTAGTTTACTTCACAGAGAATTACACATTGCGCAGCCACAAATGGAGGTTCGGTCTCAATATTCTAACTCAAAGTGCAAATTTCTATTTTTGTGCATATAACATTCATGCACTCTCCAAAGCACGAGCAAGATCAAAAATATTAAGAGAGTATCATTTCTACATCAATGATGATCGGACACATTTACTGAATATGTACAAGGGTGTTTCAGTGTTTTATACGAACTTGAATGAGAGGAACATTAGTTTCGATCAACATTACATTTGGTCGGACAACTGCACATCACAATTCAAGAATGCACGAATGTTTTATTGGCTAAGCATGATGCACAAAGAAAAAAATGTACAACATATATGGAGTTTTACTGAGGTAGGGCATGGAAAAGGAGAGCATAATGGTGCATGAGCATGTGTGAAAAGAGCACTTGCAAGAGAAGAGTTAAAGTTCAAGGATGGTGCTAAATTTACAGATGTAAAAACATTGTTGATTAGTCTTTCAAGAATATGGGTCATGAATCTCAAGAGATATCAATGGTTCATAGATATTTTTGGTTGATAGAGGAACAACATCTTGCAAACTTTGAAGATTGTATGACAGTTGTAGGATCAAGTGATATGCACTCATTCCGTAGTTCAGATGCAAATGCTTGGAATATTTATACTAGGTGCATGACATGTTTTTGTATATCATGCATTGATTTTGTGTGGAATGAATGTGAGTCACAGAAGTGGGTGGATGAATGGACTTGTAGACCTCTAATTCCACTCGACACACATCAAGTTCCATGAGCATCACAACTTCGAAGGTCTTCAGATAAAATGACAACATCACCGACTTTGACCAAGTCTACGATTTAGTGCAATAAGGTACATACATATATGTACATGCCATGTTTTAGATTTATAAATTATTAAATGGTTAACTCTTAATGTATTTTTAAATTAACTGAACAGTTTTACTTTGTGATGCATCGGGCACATTTTTATAGTTATTGCGACGAAATTTAATGAAGAGGGAACATACTACTTCTTGTCTCGTTGTGTAGAGGGGAATTTTTTTGACTTCCACGGTCATTGATGGTGAATACCTTGAGTATCCCACTGGGTCAATGGTAGTCACTGGAACTTGGCTTCAACGATATCCTATCAAAAAATCAAACATCTAGTTGTTTGAAGACTATGAAGTACATTGGAAGATACTTCACTATTCACATTTGGTCCTTGCAATAAATATTAAATTGATCAAATATCGAGGTCGCCATCAAACAAGAATCGTGGAAGGTTTGTGAATCGATCATGAAGCAATTCTTATTCTTATCAAGAATAGAGTTGACCCTGCAGTTTATTGGATTGAATTTGCAAAGGTATGTTCTTCGTGAATTTAATTTGAATATTTACTTAAATGATTTTGTTTAAATTTTGTATGATTTAAAATTCTATTTAATTTCTTATTAACATGTTTATGTAGGTTAGTGGTGCCAAAAAGCTTCCACCTTCACGTGGTTGGCACTGTCAGTAGAGAATTTATTATTCTCGAAGTCAAGTGAAGCTAAGAGAAATTAAATATTAGAAAGGAACAACAAATAGAAATTCTCATTTGACCACCTATATTGTAAAAATATCTTATTAAAATTCGAATTTCACCACCTATATTGTATGAACCACCTATATTATTTAGGTGATTGGCAATGGACAACCCTACACCGACTCAGTGCCTGAAAGATTTCGCATGTTTACAAACAGTAGGAAAGCGAGAGAACCAAATGAAGATGGAGAAAACCGCGAGAGGCTTTTGTAGAGGGCTATGACGTGGAGGTCTCAAATCTGATGATACTTCTCTAGGTGCCACAGAGTTTGAGAAATCACCTGTCAAAGATATAACATGTTTTGGCCTCATGGCTCTTAAGGGACTATGCCCGAATGAGGTAGCCCGGAAGCACGAGAAGCGTAAGGAACCAAGAAAAAGCCTCCACTATAGTTCACCTGGCCACCTCCCGATGTTTTTGCATATTTTTTTCAGTGCAAGAGCTTCCGCGTTTGCAAAGTATTACGTCCGGTAGCCTTACACTGACTCAAACTACACTATTTCGCACGTTTGTAAACAATAGGACAGCGTTAGAAAAGAATGGATATGGAAAAATCCGGGAGAGGATTTCGTAGAGGGCTTCAACATGGAGGTTTTAGATCTGACGATATGTCTCTAGGTGCCACGGAGTTTGAGAAATCACATGTCGAAGATATAATGTGTTTTGGTCTCAGGGCTGTTAAGAGACTACGCCCAAACGAGTTAGCCCGAAAGCACGGGGAGCGTAGGGAACCAAAACAAAGCCTCCACTAGCATTCACCAAGCCATCTAGATTTGTTGGCATAGATGTTTCGGTCCCATAAGCTACCGTTTGCAAAATATAGTGTATGACAACCTTACACTTACTCAAACTGCACTATTTTGCGTGTTTGTAAACAAAATAATAGTGAGAGAACCGAATGGAGATGGATAAAACCATGATAGGATTTCATAGAGGGCATTGACATGGAGATTTCAAATCTAATGAGACATCTTTATATGCCACGAAGTCCGAAAAATCACCCGTCGAAGATATAACGTGTTTTGGTTTCATGGCTCTTGGGAATACGCCTGCATAAGGTAGCCCAAAAGCACTGGGAGCATAGGGAAAAAAAAATCCTCGAATAGCATTCACTAGGAAATCCAAACATGTTAGCCCAGATGGTTTGGTCCCACGAGCTACCATTTGCAAAATATAGCGTCTGATAGCCTTACACTGACTCAGACTGCACTATTTTACGTGTTTGCAAACAATAGGATAACCGAATGAATATGGATAAAACCACGAGAGGATTTTGTAGAGGGCCCCAAAATGGAGGTTTTGGATATGACAAGACATCTCTAGGTGCCACGGAGTCTGAGAAATCACCCGTTGAAGATATAGCGTGTTTTGGTCTCACAACTCTTAAGGGACTACGCTCAGACGAGGTAGCTCGAAAGCACGGGGAACGTAGGGAACCAAAACAAAGACTCCACTAGAGTTCACAAAGCAATATGGATGTGTTGAACCAGATGGTTTGGTCCCACGAGCTACCATTTACAAAATATATCATCTGGAAGCCTTACAACGACTCAGACTACACTATTTTTCTCGTTTGCAAACAGTAGGACAACGAGAGAACCGAATAGATATGGATAAAACCATGAGAGGCTTGTGTAGAGGGACCTGACATGGAGGTTTTGGATTTGACGGAAATCTCTAGGTTCCACAGAGTCTGAGAAATCACATGTCGAAGATATAACGTGTTTTGGTCTCAGGGCTCTTAAGAGACTATGCCCGAATGAGGTAGCCCAAAAACACTGGGAGCATAGGGAACCAAAAAAAAGCCTCCACTAGCATTCACCAGGCCATCCGGACATGTTGGTCTAAACGGATTGGTCCCACGAGCTATAAATAGTGATAGTTTTTAAGATCCTTAAACTGTGAAATGATATTTTGTTAGTTTGAAATATGTAAATGCCTTGTCATCATGTAGTTTCTGGCAGTTACCCAATGTGGAACTGCATTATAACTCATCATCTAAAGATAATAGGTTTAATCATGTTGATCGTGAGATGCTTTGAGGGGGCTAGATGTAATCATTTTGGGATTAGATCATAGTAATCAACAAAATATGGTATCAAACATATTTATCAACCATAAAATCAATGATAAGCCCTAGCTTCTTATGCTTTCCAAATTTATCTTTAGATTCCTTCATTTTTGTCTAAGGTTAGTACTACCTATAGCCAATCAATACAATTTTTCCATGTTAGTATTGAAGAGATTCAAACTTTTGACCCCTACATTACAACATTCTCATCTCTTCTTTCAAGGACACATAATTATTGCATCTTATTGGTTGTTTGAGATCATTTCTTATGTATGTAATCATCTCATGATTCATTATATGAGAAAATATGAATAATTAAAGTTTCAATCCTCCATATCACACCAAAATGCTCAGTCACATTGCAAGGAATCAAAGTTACCAAGTTAATATAAATCCCATAAAAAGATGTCATATGTGGCCACCTACATCAAGCCATAAATTTCTGTCATGACCACAACAACCAACAATTCATCCTCCCTCTACTTTTCTACTTCTACAGCTATCAAATACATAAATATACCTAGTAGTACATACATACCATAGTCACAAGTATGATTCCAAGCAACATGTATCCAAGCCTTTTTTTAAATTGAGCTGGTGAGGCTCATAGTTGAATCACACACATCATGTTTTTTGCATTCGTCCAGGTTACTAATCCAAGGATAAAGGAGTATTTCCTTTCATCTCCCATTTCTACGACAGATATCAAGATAAATCTATAATTTATACAGTATCAACTACTCATGTTGTTCATATTTGCAACAACTTTCATTGAACAACTACAAAAATCTAACCTAAATAGTCAAAGTAATAGACTAAATCGAATTCTATTTCTCACATATAAAATGAATTTCTTCCTTCAAAAAAGAAACTATGGGTGAATGCTCAATCAAAAAATAAATTACAATTCTAAATGAGTTTCAGGCTCAATTATCAATACTTCATTGCAGTTTTTCTTACCAGTTTGTTGCTTTTGGAACTACCTGGTTTGATTTGTGAAGTTGAAGCAATGGGATTAATAAAAATAATCAACTTGGCATGTTGTCCTTAAGATTATCCATGATTCTATCGACAACATCACATATATCTTCCATTCCAATTAAGTTGTGATCCTTCCACGCTTCCCATTTTTCCTTTTCTTCTACTCGTATCTTCTCTTTAAGTTCTTCCAGATGTTTTTGGGTAATCAAATTGACTCTTTATGACTTTCAGGAGGCATTTCTTCTTGAATCATAGTGACATATTCACCTAATTTTTTTCTTCACGATGTTCATTATCATCTAAAGTTGAAGACTGAAAATTTATATGGCCTTTGGCTTCTTTTTGGGCACAAACAACCTTTTGTAATGTCCAAAAAATCAGGCTCTTCATTCTCTGTTTGATTGAAGATATTCATTCTTTCAAAATGAACAGTTGGAACATTGGTGGTCTCCCCAACAAAACTAAGTTCATAGTCTACATAGTTGCATCCTGTGGAAAAATCATTGAACATTGGTGGTTTCCTCCACTCGTGCTTTCGGGCTACTCTTGTTCGGGCACGAGTCCCTTAAGAGTCCCGAGGCCAAAACACGTTATATCTTCAACAGTGATTTCTGACTCTATGGCACCTAGAGACATCTTGTAAGATCTAAGACCCCATGTCTAGGCCCTCTATGAAAGCCTCTCACGGTTTTCTTGATCTCCATTTGATTCTATCGTTGTTCTATTGTTTGCAAACATGCAAAAAATCAGTAGTATGAGTCGGTGTAGGGTGTCAGGATGATATAGTTTACAAACGGAAGCTCATGGGACCAAACCAACTACGCCAACACGTCGGGGTGGCTAGGTGAACGCTAGTGGAGGATTTTTTTTGGTTCCCTACATTGCTGTGCTTTGAGTTACCTTGTCCTAGGGCGTAGTCCTTAAGAGCCTTGAGGCTAAAACACGCTATATCCTCGATGGTGATTTCTCATACTCTATAGAACCTAGAGATGTTTCATTTGATCCGAGACCTCCATATCGGGGCCCTCTACAAAAGCCTCTCACGGTTTTCTCCATATCCATTCGGTTATCTTGATGTCCTATTGTTTGCAAATGCATGAAATATTGCAGTTTGAGTCAATGTAGGGCTGCCGACGCTATAGTTTGCAAACGGAAGCTCGTGGGACCGAACCAACTATTGGTACCCAGATTTAATCTCCTTCATAACTTGAGCAACATCATGGATTTCACAAGACACTTAGAGGTAGATAAATGATTTATATGTCATTTTTGTAGCTGTGGGAAGTAATTTATCCGACTTGTTAAGACTCGGATTTCAAGGAGTTGGTAAAGACCTCGAAAGGATTTTGATCTAATCCTCACTATTTTAGGTTGTGCCTTTCAACCAAGGTAAGAGAACCTATATTGCAACCTCTATTTGGTGAAGGAGGTGGAGATATCCTTATACTGTGCATATTGTATGGAGATGGCCTTGGGAAAACATGATCAATTTTCCATTATTCAAACTCAACAGAGTTGTCACTACTAAATGATGGAAATGCTTTCAAGACAAGGCTGAGGCTGCTAGAGACATGGTATGATCCTGATTTGCTTTGTGCATTTTTGTAAATGGATTGTATTCTTCTGTTGACACACAATGCAATGCAAGGGTAGTATGGGGTAGGATTAGTTATTCTGAATGAAATTTTGGTGGGAGATTTTAGATAAGACTAACCAGAAATTGCCAAATTCTTTGAGGACCTTTGCAAGAAATTTATAATACCTAAATAGTAGAATGCTTCAAAGGGGTTAAGGTACTCCTTCAACCAGATATGTGCACCAAATGGAGGCCCAGATCGCACTTTTCCACACAATCCTTGACAACTTGCCACAAAAGCTTAAAGCAGCTGAACCAACAAAGTATCCAGAAATCTCTATTTTATCATGACCTAAGGTGCACCCAAAGGTTTACAAACAATCTCGAGAATTCAAGGAGGGTAAATTGATTTTAAATTTGTTTGGTGGGAGATTTTCGATAAGACTAACAGAAATTGCCAAATTCTTTGAGGACCTTTGCAAGAAATTTGTAATACCTAAACAAGAGAATGCTTCAAGGGGTTAAGGCACTCCTTCAACCAGGATATGTGCACCAAATGGAGGCCCAGATCTACACTTTTCCACACAATCCTTGACAACCCGCCATAAAAGCTTAAAGCAAAATTGAACCAACAAAGTATCCGTAAATCTCTATTTTATCATGACCTAAGGTGCACCCAAAGGTTTACAAACAATCTTAGAATTCAAGGAGGGTAAATTGATTTTAAATTTGTTTATCTCTTTATCGATGGAAGGTCTTCTAAATGTGAGATTGCAAATGCCACTAAACTTTCAACAAGAAATGAGACAATGTATGATCAAGAGAGATTTTAAACACAAAACTGCAACAAGAGCAAGAAACACAAATTGAAAACATTCTGAAACATAAGTATATGCAAATTTTGCCAAGAGACAACACAAAATAATCCAGGAATGACCAAATCTATCAGCAGGGGAATGTTATAAGAATAATCTTAGAGCTTGTTGATGGCTTTACAACTGAAACCAACTCAACATGATAAAAATATGATGCAAACAGGAATTAGAAATGGTTCCCAGGCGGTTTCTTAGAGAATGGGCTTCTTCCCAGATTTTTTTCTCGTGAATTCCTAAGTTTTTTCCCCCTTCACAATTTCTCAAAAATGCATTATATACCTTATGCCACATTGGAGCCTTCTTTCCCAAACAAAGAATATGCTATGGGATCAAGTTTGTTACAAAAATCCTCATGATTTAATGAAAATGACATCAAATGAGAATAACACTCGTAGAGGTCGCTGTGTGTGCAAACACCTTTTACTCATCATTTTCACCTTTTTACCTTTTCAAATTACCTTTCGCAACTTTTGATTTTGACATTTCACATTTTTGGATGGATTAGGGAAAAATTGATTTCAAAATCACCTCGGATGAAAGAATCAAGTCATGAAAGTGCTCCCAATGATCCTGGAATGCCAAGACGACACAAAATCACCTAAAATTTGATGCAAAAATTGTGATTCCAAGCTTCATGGAGCTCTCATGGCAGAAAAAGATGCGACGTATAGGAATCGTTGATCTCCCATCAACTTTAAATCCTCGCCCTCCACGTGGAAAATGAGGGCTCAAAATAATCTTGAGTTTACCTTTTTAATTTTTGGATAAGGCCAGACACATTGCAGAAGATGATTAGATCAAGCCCACTTTAAAACATTTACTATACGACCTTTTGAAAATTTGGAAAAAAATTCATTTTGTCCCCACCTCCTTCCTGGACCCACCACGTGTCCATATGTGGGCCCCAGTGGAATTGCGGATCAATTCTGCATATTTTACTCCTTTTTTGGAAAAAGGAAAATTTTCCCAAAAACCTCTGTGGGTCCATACCTCTAAAATTATCCCCGCCACGTGGCGCTCTCCTATTCGCTGCATGGGGCCAAGTCTCCCTTTCTTCCTTCAAACCTCCCTTGCAAATTTTTGAAAATTCAAAATTTCCACCATTGGCCTGCGCTCCCTTTTGACCTTTAAAATGTGCCACATGTCTCACTGGGATTGGTCGCGGAGGCTTATCTTCATTTTTCACTTTTAGAGAACAAAGCAAAAATCATTAAGTTTTTCCTCGGCCCCTTCCTCCATTTTACAAACTGTGGACACGTGTCCTCTTCGATTCGTTTATGGAACATCAGCCCAAACATTGACTTTTATCCATTTACCAAAAAGGCAAAAACCTTAATGACCCTCGAAGCTCCATTTATCCCCTCAACATAAAAATTTCTTTCCTAGCGACAATGCGGGCCATTTTTCCATTTTGAGATTTTTGCCTCCAAAGGCAAAAACCTCAAAAACTTCCAACACTCTGATTCTCCATTTAGCACAAAAACTTAGCCTTTTTCGGAAATGCGGGCTTCATCATAACAATTATTCTTTTTGCCCACAAAACAAAAATTCACCAAGTTCTCCGTCACCTCTTCTTCCATTTTACATTTACGGACACGTGTCCACCTGTGATTTGCCACGGGGCCATGGTCCAAAATTTCACCTTAGCCATTTGACCCCAAAAACACAAAAATAAAAACTTCTCCACCACCCGCATTCCTTTAGCCCAAGAAAAACGCCACATGGCCTCTCCCGATTGGAGCAGGCTAACAAATGATTTTACAACTTTAGAACATAGAGTTAAAAATCTTAACTCCCAATCCGCCCACTCCTCTATTTCAATTTTTCAGGACACGTGTCCTCTCTTGGTTGGCCGAGGGCTTTCGGGCCAAAATTTTCCCTTAAACTTTTGAGCCAAAAACACAAAATTTCATAAGTTTTTCTCCACCACCCGCATCCCCTCTAACCAAAATACTTCCAAGTGTCCTCCTTTGGTTGGTTGCGGGGTTTCGGGCAAAATTTTGACTTAGGAAATTTTGCAAGATAAAGTCAAAATTTTCTAAGGAGATCCGACTCCCCCACATCTCTTCGGCCAATAAGAACATGCCACGTAGGCAACTTTGAAAAAGGTGGAGCCGTGGAGCCAAATTTGCCATTTTGCCAAAAATAAAAAAATGACAAGTTAGAAACATTTCCCACTGCACCTCGGCCAATGAAAACCCGCCACGTTGCCAATACCTTCTGAGGATGAATTTGACGGGCAAATGACACCCGTATGACCGTCAAAACGTAAAAAATTCAAAGGATGCCCTAGAATTTAATTTTTTCACCAAGGATGGCAGATTTTTCGATTTTGAATCAACTGAAGCATGATTTCTGAACATTTTCGATCTAGGATTTGGATTTTCAAATACAAACAAGTATGAATTGATCAATTTGGATTTTTCCACGATCTGGCAAAGGGAAAAATGACAGAGCCCGCAAAATTCAGAAAAATTAGGGCATAGGAAAGGGAAAACTTGGATTATTCTTTGAGACTAGGTAAAACAACAAGTTTGTGAGCATTTTAAAAGCATTCAACCTGGAGGGGAAGAATTGCAAACCATCAACTGAAAGGATAAAACATTTTCGAGCAAATACAGATTTGGAAAATTTAGGTCAACATGGTGCAAGCTCAAAAATGGCACCAACACCAACTACACCAACACATCGAGGTGGCTAGGTGAACACTAGTGGAGGATTTTTTTGGTTCCCTACACTCCCTGTGCTTTCGGGATACCTCGTCCGGGTGTAGTCCCTTAAGAGCCCTGAGGTGAAAACACGCTATATCTTCAATGGGTGATTTCTCAGACTG
This sequence comes from Taxus wallichiana var. yunnanensis, assembly GCA_018340775.1. Taxonomy (NCBI): domain Eukaryota; kingdom Viridiplantae; phylum Streptophyta; class Pinopsida; order Cupressales; family Taxaceae; genus Taxus; species Taxus wallichiana. Next base: position 163,111,473 of record CM031241.1, on the reverse strand, counting down.
TGGCACCTAGAGATGTCTCATAAGATCCAATACCTCCATGTCGGGGCCCTCTACAAAAGCCTCTCGCGGTTTTATCCATCTCCATTTGGTTCTCTCATTGTCCTATTGTTTGCAAACACATGAAATACTGCAGTCTTAGTCAGTGTAAGGCTGCTAGACGCTATAGTTTGCAAACGGAAGCTCGTGGGACCGAACCAACTACGCCAATTCGTTAGGGTGGCAGGTGAATGCTAGTGGAGGATTTTTTTGGTTCCCTATGCTGCCCGTGCTTTCGGGCTACATCGTCTAGGCATAGTCCCTTAAGATCCCTGAGGCCAAAACACGCTATATCTTCGATGGGTGATTTCTCAGACTCCATGACACCTAGAGACATCTCATCAAATCCGAGACCTCCATGTTGGGCCCTCTATGAAATCCTCTCACGGTTTTCTCCATCTCCATTCAGTTCTCTTTATGTCCTATTGTTTGTAAATGCACAAAATAATGCAATGCGAGTCAATGTAAGGTACATCGGATGCTATAGTTTGCAAACGGAAGCTCGTGGGACCTGAACCAACTACTTCAACATGTCGGGGTGGCTAGGTGAATGCTAGTGGAGGATTTTTTTGGTTCCCTACGTTGTCCATGCTTTGGGCTACCTCGCTGGGCGTAGTCCCTTAAGAGCCCTGAGGCCAAAACATGCTATATCTTTAACAGTGATTTCTCGAATCCGTGGCACATAGATACATCTCATAAAATTCGAGACCTCCTTGTTGGGGCCCTATATGAAATCCTCTCTCAGTTTTCTCCATCTCCATTTGCTTCTCTCGTTGTCCTATTGTTTGTAAACGCGTGAAATACTACACAACTGAGTCGGTGTAAAGGTCTTTAGACTCTATAGTTTGCAAACATGTGAAGCTCATGGGACCGACCAACTACGCCAACACGTCGGGTTGGCGGTGTGAATGCTAGTGGAGGATTTTTTTGGTTCCCTATGTTGTTCGTGCTTTGGGCTACCTCGCCCAGGCGTAGTCCGTTAAGAGCCCTGGGGAAAAACACGCTATATCTTCGACGGGTGATTTCTCAGATTCCATGGCACCTAGAGACATATCGTCAGATCCAAGACCTCCACGTTGGGGCCCTCTACAAAATCCTCTCGCGGTTTTCTCCATCTCCAATCGGTTCTCTCGTTGTCCTATTGTTTACAAACGCATGAAATCTGCAGCCGAGTCAACAGCCACGGGTGTCGACGCTATAGTTTTTGTAAACGGAAGCTCGTGGGATGAAACCAACTACGCCAACACGTCGGGGTGGCTAGGTGAACACTAGTGGAGGATTTTTTTGGTTCCCTACGTTTCCCGTGCTTTCGGGCTACCTCGTCTAGGCGTAGTCCCTTAAGAGCCCTGAGGCCAAAATACGCTATATCTTCATGGGTGATTTCTCGACTCGTGGCACCTAGAGACGTCGGGGCCCTCTACAAAATAATCTCACAGTTTTTTCCATCTCCATTCGGTTCTCTCGTTATCCTATTGTTTGTAAACATGCAAAATACTGCAGTTTGAGTCAGTGTAGGGTTGTTAGATGCTATAGTTTGCAAATAGAAGCTCGTGGGACCGAACCAACTACACTAACATGTCGGGTGGCCAAGTGAACGCTATTGGAGGATTTTTTTGGTTCCATACGTTGCCCGTGCTTTCGGGCTACCTCGTCCGGGCGTAGTCCCTTAAGAGCCCTAAATGACTAGATTTGCTTAAGAATGAATTTGATAGGGGTATGTCTAAGAACACACGAGAGTTATCAATCGCCTAGTAAATATTTCTTGTTTAGTTTTGGATGGGAGTCAGCTGGCCTACGACTTAGTGACCTTCCATTCATTGATAATTTATGTTATGATAAACCCATGGATGCTTTCAAAAGCTCCTTCAAAAGGATAGGGGTAGTCATCAAGCCTAGTGAAGGGTGTGATGTGATTTCCAAATAACTTGAAATGCCTACAAATTTAAAGGTAATAACATGAATGGGAAAGGATTAGAAAATCAAGAATCATTGAGTGTCTGAATTAGAATGTCATTACATCTGGAGATATTCTCAATCATTGGAGTAATGTATATGGAGAGACATTATCAAAATATCAATAGATGAAAGACATCAAATTGTGATGACTCTTGGGTGTTTTAACAGGGGAGAAGACTAAGAAGCATTAAAGAATGTAGTAAGTGCATGATAAGATAGGAACCAATACAAAGAGACCATGAGCAAGAAGAAGCACAAGTAAGGTAAATACACATATACATATTGATAAATTGAATGAATAATTACTCAGATTAGGTAACTCTTTATATACATACATTATATAAATATTGATTTCCAAAGTTTGATGCATATTATACATTGAAAATGCTAGTACATGTACATCACCAATAAATGAAAAAATAATCCATAATGTCTTAAATATTGTCAAGTGCACATCATATTAGTTTCATGCAAAAATAATCTCAAAAATGTAAGGTCTCATACAAAATTATCAAGTTCCAAATAGTATTTTAATGTGCATAATAAGTACAAAATGTCCAAATAGGTCATATACCACCAAATTCAAATGTCATATAAGTGTACATACAATGCCATGCACATAGGCATACAAAAAAAATGTCATGTAAGACATATATATTTCCTAATCATCAAAATCTATCCCTCTCTTGGCCTTGCTCGAAGAAGGCCCTCCCTTAGACAAAGATGGAGATCTATGAGATGACTTTGGATCATCCGAGCCCATGCTTTGAGTCCTCTTCGCTGAATACTCGCCTGTAAATGCAAACAATGTTTTTTTGTCAAAACTTAATTTATATATGTTTTCAACATGTATTTAAGACCATGCTAGAATGAAAGTATTTACATAAATACACAAACTTACCGCAAGTTGTCGATCACGCCGAATTTGCATCTCACGCTCAGATGAGTCATCGGGAGCTCCTATAAAGTACGAATGGGGGTACAAAGATGACGAGATGGAGGAGTCTGTGCCCTCAAAGTCAAAATGGAGGGGGTTGAAGTTCCCTACATACACATAAGATCAGAAAATCTAACATCAGAATTAGCAAAAATAGAACTAAGTACATGTATGTACATAATGACAATATTTTAACTAATTTTATCAATATAGAACTATTGTTTTTACCCACCACACCTGTGAATCAAATGAACAAGGATACTGCTTACTGTCATAAAGTAACTACCGCATATACTGAGAATGAAGGACATTATTAACATAATTTAATAATTCTATAATGAAAGACATTACTAACATGTTATTTAACATAATATGAATTACACGAGAAATTTAACAAAATTTACGTGTTGTTTCAATACCTTAGTAAGTTGTTGTGTAGATGAAATTGAAGCGGCAACACCTTTATCTACTTGTCACGAGAGATGGTGGGGTGTTTAGTGAAGTTAACATCTTTATCAAACATTTATATCACGCGAGTTAGATGGACATACAAGAACATGCATATATTTGACTTCAAAACTAATATGTATATATATATACATATATATATATATATATATATATATATATATAGATATATATGTATATATATATATATACATATATATATATAGATATATATGTATATATATATACATATATATATATATATATATATATATACATATACATATATATATATACATATATATCTATATATACACATATATATATATATATATATATATATATATATATATAGACATACATACATACATATATATATATATATATATATATATATATATATATATATATATATATATATATATATATATATATATATATATATATATATATATGTATGTATGTATGTATATATACATATATATATATATATATACATATATATTTTTACATAATTAACATTCTAAATTACCTTTGTGAATGTATGTGTACGCATGGTGCTCGCTCGCCTTTGTGGTCGGGATGAAGATGCGCATCCCGCGAAGTGAATATCAATGCATATACTGAGTAAAAATACAATTATTTCAAAAATTTAACATATATAAGTAAATCAAGTACTTCAAACTTTTTATAACACACATAATAAAACATAACAAATTTATATGCGAAGGTGATGCCAATGATTGTAATCCAAATGTCTCACTCAAAAGGACATCTGACGTAGTGACATTATCGTGTGCACCCCTAGCACCAGCTGCACCAAAATTAATACACATGAAAGTATTGTCCTCCTCGGGCCCCAAACATATTCTACCACATGATGAGCAAAGATGTGGCCTCATGCTAGTACTCCTTGAGGGAATACTTTGTGTACCTCCATGAGCATCTGGCTCAGAAATCTCCCTCGTATGTTGAACAAGGGTCGCAGATAGCCCCTAAAGCACGTGGAGTGTATCAATCTCTACTATCTCCTTCACTGTTTGAGGGAAAATCTCAGGGTGAGGGGGATTCTATGTGGGGAATCTACCCTGTTGAATAGGTGCATGTTATGCACCTGGTCGATCCTATGTAGATCCTTTTCCTCGGCCCTAGAAATATCAGAAATCAACATAATTTGGGATCACATTGAGGATAAACTCACAATAGAGATTCCTTAGAAAGTATAGTGTCACCTCGTTGTTATTACAAGGTGGAAAATCAAACACCATCCACCATCGGTCCCAAAAATTATTTTTAATAAAATTATTATTGCACCAATGAATGGGAAACCGTTTACATGATAACGGAGCAGGAATATTAGTGCGAGGGTCCTGTGAATAAGGTGCATATGAGGTCTTTTGAAATTTCTTTTTCTTTACATCCACATATGACAATTTGTTGGAATAATAAACCCTACAACCCTCTTTGTAAGTTGTCCAACGATCAATTTTCCCCATTGTCGCGTCAACTTGAAAAAGTAATGCCTCCAATGTGTTTGCAAGAGAGGCGCAGTGGGGGTTTGTAGATTGTGAATCCCTCATTGTTTTGATTAAATCCTCAATATCATTTTTATTTTTAACTATATGGGTTGCTAAATCTTCTTGACTACCTGAGGGATGTTGAGAAATTGTGGGAGTGTCGGGAGGGATGATAGGAATAGAAGCGTTTGGTTGTGGTTGATTCCCTTGACCTCCAACCGTAACAATAAAAATATGTAGTGAATTCAAATTTTAATACATAATTATCATATTTCAATGCAATTTTGAGAAAAGAATTTTGCTTACCTCTTCTCTATGGCACCATCGTTGATTCGATATTCCCAAAGTGATCCAAAAACGATCCGTTGAGCTTGAGATCTAGCTAAATGAAAAAGCATGAGGGCACGGATAAGCTCGAAATTCATGTTTGAGGGAGATAAAAAGATAGAGGCTCAAGCCTAAAATTTTTTCTTTATAGTAGGCATAATGTGTACGCGTTATAACATGTATGCATTATGATTTGGTAAATCCCAAACCTGAGAATTTAAAATGCGATCATGTTATAATAGAACGTGTACGTGTTTTGCTTTTTTGGTTTTTGTCCAATTTTGGCCCCCCAACTTCATGCACTTACCCTTGATGAGGTTGGTACTTCATCCGGTTTTGGTGAACAATTGAGGGATGATGAATTTACAACAACTATTCTTGAAGAATAGTGCCCTAACACTGATATGTTAGACATTTTGAAGCTCTGGAAACTGTATCTATAACTCTGGAAATACTTGTAGCACCAAAAATGTAGACTGTATCTCTAGAAAATGATGCAACAAAAGTTGGTCACCTGGAATCACATGAAGATGTAGTCCTAAAGTAGTATTAGGATGAAATTGATACTTTAAAGAAGAAATTAAAAGGTATGGAAGATACTCAGTTGTCTATGCAAAATGAATTTTTTCAACAAACTATTGAAAAATTTAGGAAATAATTGTCTTGAAAATTGAAGTTGATGGTTTAAAAAGGCAAAAGAATATTGGATTACAAGCATGGAATAATTTTTCTACTCATTATGACCAACTATCTCTTCAAAATAAGGAATTGGTCCAAGAAAATAAGAAACTTAAGGAAGAGGTTAATTCAGAATCAAGTGCTAAAAATAAATTGGAATCAGTTGTGGAGTCTATTTGTCCTCTAGCTTGCAAACTTCTATCTTGTAGGAAACCCTCTTCTATTTACAATATATTTCTTCAAGAACAGTTTTATGCATGGAAATTACAAAGGATGTGTTGTGGAGATCCCCATGAGGCTCTTGATGGCAAAAAAATTTAGAAATTTATCAAAAGAGTACTCCAGAAATATAAAATCTATTATGTGAATTTTATCTTCATAACATGTTGGTTACCAATGTCCCTGACTTCTTCATCAATTTTTTTGTGGGGTGTTTCAATTAAAGGATTTTTAATCATTGGTTAGGAACCAGATTATATGGGGTGAGAAAACAAATCTTTTTAATCAAACATCCTGAACTATTGGTTTCTATATTAGGCCTACCCACCACAATGATGTTTCAATGAAAAAGGATTTCAGGTCTCTGTATTATCAAGCTAGCATTGGAAAGAATACTTCAGATATTTTAGTGAAATATGTTTAGGATTTTGAAATTTATTGTCAGTAGAATTTTGATGAAGTTCTAAAGGTTTGTGACAAAATATGGGGTAATTTGAGCTTACCACTGAAGAGAAGGGAAGTAATCTCTCCACAAAACCTTAGTTGCAGTATGTGGAGGGGAGATGCACTTTTTATAATCATCAGGCAGTTGGTAGAGAAGGGTGTGAAAAAATATAGTAACGAGTGGGTTGGCATGCATGTAAGACCTCCCATTATTCTTAGTCCCATGGCTACTTGGTATAATACAACTACTAAATCTCATGATAGTTTCAAAGCATGTGCAAATGTTATCCTCGAAACTTAGGCGTGTAAGGGGACAATAAATCAATATGCAAACCAATTCAAGTATTATGATATGGCACAAAAACTTGGACAAAGAGTAGGAAAAGATGAGTTTGCATGAGGACATGCAAAAGGTAAAGTTCAGGGGAGATGATGAGTGCATAAATTGACTTATTATATCATCCATATGACTATTGATTTTCTCCTAATTATGTTAATTAATGTATTAGGGATGTTCTAAATAGTTATATCCTTAGTAATATTGATGCATTTATCTTGTTCTTGTCTTATGTGAACTAATGATCATAGAAGTTCCCACTAACTACTTTTGTGAGTAATGTGATGACGTGTGCTAGGTTGATAAAGATAATTCTTTATCAATTTTGAGGAATTAATAGTCAAGAATACCGAGTCTCTCACCACCATGTCATTCTAGAGGATTTTCCTATAGCAGCCTACAAATGAGGGCCCTATTTTTAGCTATATTATAAGGTGTCATTGAGATTTAATTAGGTTGTTATTTAGTTGAATCTATGGCCTATCATTGTGGCATGATTTGTAACTAATTGTGTCTATAAAGACACCTTCTTGAAATTATTTCATAGTTAGTAGTTGATAGTATTCAAGTTCTATACACCAGTTAGAAGTTATTTTATAGTTTTATGGTGAAAAATGTTCTAAACTTATTCGAATCAATATAATCTATATGTTGTTTTGAGTATTCATTGGTGTTGAAGTACCTCAATCCTCGAAGGAGAGCAGGGGCCCACTCACCCGAGGATATTAGAGGGTTGATATTTCGTGCATGATCATTATTTCTAATAAGTTTAAGTTCTAGTACTTTGATTTGAATGATTATTTGAATGCAATATTTCTGTCTTTAGTAACTTTCCTTTTTGTCATTTCAATTCATGTGAGCATTTCAATTTGTGTGTGCATTTCAATTCAATTAAGTAGATTCCTTTGAAAGCATTTTTATTATAGAAACGTTGTTTCAATAGAATAGATGTATTTACTAAATTTTTCTTTCATTTCAATAACGTAGAGTTGAATTTACTTTATGTAGTGTAGAAGAGAAACAAGAGAGCGATAAAAATTGAAACCCCCCAAAATAGAATCACCATAACAACTGTGTTGCATCCAAATTCATTACATACAACTTAGGACATAACACTGGTTTGAGAACGACAACGAAAATTGAATCTGTTGGTTAAATGATTGGAAATAACAACGACCCATCACCCACTTCTTTTCAAAAGTTCTAAAAGCACACAAAAATGCTTTTGAAGGCCTTGATTAGACCTAGAAATCAAGATAAGATCATCAACATATAGGATAAGTATTATAACATACTCTCCTAGGGGAACACCATCTTAACTCTACATATTTTACCTTTCCTCAAGTTTGTCGATATATAAGACAAATAAAGTAGTCAATAATTGGAATCCTTGTTTAACCCCAATATCACTCCTGAAACTTTCTAAGATACCAGTGTGAGTTCTAATTTTTACTCATACATTTTCATAAATTCTATGTACAACTATTGTGTGATGTGTTTGAATACCAAGCTCCTTCATTTTGTCCTATAGATTACTCCTAGGAATTGTGTCAAACGCCTTCTTGAAGTCAACAAAAAATCAGAAAGCTTCCTCTTTATAAGCCCAAAATTTTCAATAATGTTCCTTAAAGTGATACAATGATCTATTGTTGAATACTTAGGTCTGAATCCTGCTTGCCCTTTTTCTCTCTTGCCTTTTTCTTCTACCCACTTGATGATTCTACATTCCACCATGCTACCAAAAACATTTGCAAATAAAGGGTTGATCATGATGGTTCTATAATTAGAATAATTTTAAACATCTCCATTCTTAAAAATAGGTATCACAAGACTAGTAGTCTAATCTCTAGGAAAACCTCGTTGATTGATGATGTTGGAAATGTTGACAATGTGAGGAGCGAGAAATCATTTTCCCCATATTAAATCTTCTACCGAGATTCATCTAAGTTTTAATCTTTTCCAGAACCCAATTTCATAATACCGTCTTCCACTTCTTGTATGGTCAAAATTTTTGTTGTCGTGTTGATCAAAGGGGGCCTTCAACTTCTGGATCCTATTCATAAAGTTTTTTTGCAAACTCAAACCACTGATTAGCTATGATATTGTTGTCATCTATATGTTTCTTATTTGATTGAAGCTCCTTCCAAAATGATTTTGGGTTATGTTTCCCTAAGTGTATAAGCTCTTCCCTCCTTATGATCATGAACTCATTTTCTTCTTCTTTATGATATATTTATGCAACTTTGTGTTCAACTTCTCCTTTCCTGTTTCTTTAATATCCCTCACCAATTCGAAATCTTCATCAAACCATCTATTTACCATAAAATAATTTATTTGCTTCTTATTATTTTTTATTCTTTTACAACTTGTAAGTTCCTTTTTAATGATGTTTATTAACTTATATATTTTATGGCCTTGTGATCTTACTTCCCCCTCTTGCATCAAATGAATCAACACCATTATGAAGATATCACTGTTTGCTTGTGTTACAAGGATCCTTCATTTTTCCGGTAGATGTTGAGATAGTTCTTTCCTTATGAGCTGATTCTTGCTCGACCAATCTACCACTATGGAAATTAGATTATGATCTGACTTTAGGTCCCTGATAGAATCATCAATGTCCACTTCTTTTTTCCTATCGACTATAATTTGCGAGAAAATTACATATTCAACAACACTTTCCCTATTCATACCATGTTTCCATACCATTACAAATAATTAGATGAAACATGCCACAAGAGTTAAGAATTCTTCACCAACATGATTGATGTCCCAGTTTTCTTCCAACCATATTTCCCACTACTAATTATTTTCTTTCTTGATCCATAGTGGATTATAGTTCTCCTTACTACTCCAAGTGTTAGCTTGCTCATTTTTAGTCCTTGCATTGAAATCACCTAAAAGAATAACTTCCCCTTGTTGTGAAAACTCTGAAATATCTTTCTTTAGGGTTACATAAGGGTCTTTCCCATCTAGCCCACCTCTTTTGTATGTTTTTTGAGACTGAGGTGCAAAGTAAAAACAACTATTCTAATGTTACTCTCGTTTTTTGATATTCTAAACCAAATGAACTACTTGTTTGTGTCCTCTTTTACCTATTGAATCTTCCTACCCTCCACTTCTCTAACTAAAACCATTATACCTCCAAAACCTTTCCCATTGCTAGCTGCCTCATTCCAAACTGCAAACTTCCTATAACCTTCAAAATAAGGAGTCTTGCAACCATCATGCTCATGAGTTTCGTGAGACAAATTACATCTATTCCTTCTGCAGTGTGCCCTAACCCAGGTCCTCTTCTCCAAGGATAACCTCTACAATTCCAACATGCAAGTTTTAACAATACTTGGGAGGGCCCTGATTCCTATTTATTGTGGTGTTGAGAACTCGAAGCATGGTTCTCATAACTTTACGTCCACAATTGGCCTAACTCATTTCTTGTTGACATCAATTTCATTGTTCTCTTGTTGTCATCAGTTTGTGAAGAGTATTGTGACATTATCTTGCTAATAACAGTTTTTCCATTGTACAAACATGTTCTTTTACCTTCGTCTCTTACTACTCTTACTTTAGTTAACTCTCTCCTTTTGTCCTCCAATTGAGTTGAAGTTAAATCATCATCTAAAAATAAATTTGATCCCCTCAAGAGTCCCTTCTTACCCAAATGTTGGTACTTGTCTTCTAATCTCCTCGTGACCACTTTGATAGGTATATCCCTTTCTTCATCTACCTTTCCAACTCTCCTTACTTTCATGATTGGTCCTTGTCCTTGTATTTTGTCTCTTAAAAATTCACTTTCCAAAACTAATCTATTTTTATTCTTGTCATACTCTATTACCCATTTAATAATTAGATTTTTATCCTCTCCTTCCTTTATCTATGTTCTCTTTTTTGCTTTCTGCCCAAATTTGCACCTACCTCATTGTCCTTATTCAATGGACCCTTAACAATATGAGACCATGACTTGGTTTTGTTTACATTTAAATTTTTTATTTTTAGAACATTCCTCAACCAAAAAGCAATGAGACTTTTGTTCCTTGATGCATATGAGATTTTATTTCTATTTTTAAGGTTTTTTACACTCATACCCAATTTTTTCGATGTTAACATGTCCTGCTAGGTATCTTTCACCATTTCATTATCATTTTTCATTTTTTTCCATTCATGCTTTCCTATTTTAAAGTCCCCTTGAATTTTTCACTTGTTCTTTTAACACTTTGTTGTCTTCTGCAAGATTCTGGTTTGTTGTTACAATCTCTTGGATATTGCAATTTTTCTCTTTCTCTTGAGATTCCATGCATTCCATTCTATTTTTCACATTCATCAACTCTTGCACATATAAATAGGATGACCAGGTAAGAGGAGTGGAAGTAGGGCTATAGACTTCTTCCACTCTTTTATATTTATATTCATATGCCTCCCGATTGTGTGCTCCATTTTTGGTTTGAGTTTTAGCCCTTTGTTTAAGTGGAGTAGTTTTCATTTTTTCATTTTGTTGTATTCTTTAGAGTCCCCATTTATTGCATGAAATCTTGTGTTTTATTATTACTCGATATTACTTTGAATTGACCCACACCCATTTCCCACTTTTGTATGCTAGTACAATTTTTCCCAAGTTGTTTGACTCCACAACCCCCACATACATTCTTTCCATTTCAAACATTTGACCACACAAGAGAGACCAAATGGAACCGATTCGAGTCACAAATCAAAATCTTGTCGAGATGTAGGTAGTTCGAGCCATAAAGATCCTCGTAGAATAGAGTAGGGGCCTGATCGGCATGTCCTGGGCAATTTGTGGTTTATCTCTGCTATGTTTCTTATTTTTCCATTGTGTTGGCATTATTTTTTCCATCATTCTTGGATTTGTGGGTTTTGAGGATTTAGACCGAGTGTATGTAGAGTCATTTGGAAAAAGGAGATAAATTGGAATAAGTTGTTGTCGCTATCTCACTCGGATTTAAATATGTTTGCATCTCTTCTATAAAGCATGCAGCATTAAAGAAGTGTAACCTTGTTCTATAATCACAATTTTATTAAACATAATCATGTGAATCTACTATTGTAGATTATATTAGACCTTTCCTTTCCTCTTAAACATGCTAAATATCTGCTCAATATTCTTATTCTGTCATAGTTCTAACTCCCCAATCTATTTAACAAAGCAGATTTTAGGTTGACCAACGAACAAGGTAGATAGACGGGGGGATCTCTGTGGATGGGGGCACAACCTAACATGTAAGGAAAATTCTCTCAGTTGGTGTAGAATGAATTAGAGGTTAATAAATAAGAAAATTGGAATGGTTAAGGGTAGGAGTTTGCTGACACAATTGAGAGTTGGGGTTGGGTGCCAAATGTCAGAAGTTGAGGTTCGAGAGTCAAGGGTCATGAGACGGGTTTAGGGAAACAAGGGTCTAGAGTCAAGAGTTGGGAAATAGGGTCGAAGTTGAGGGTTAAGAGTCAAGGATCAAGAGACAGTGTCAGGAAATAAGGTTCAGGAGTCAAGGGTCAAGAAATAGGGTTCAGGAGTCGATGATCGAGAGATAAGAGTAGGAAGACATGATAAACCTGATTGTTGTAACGCTTGGAAAAGTTACAATGAAACACATGAATGGATCAAAGGGCACAATGTAACATTCAATACAAAGATTCAATTGGTGGTGGAAATCCATAGTGCGTGTGTTAGGGTCGAGTGGCCTAGACCAGATCTTGCATGTCGAGATCCTCCAAACCTTACCCTTTGCAACACACTTTTATAGCCTCCAAATGGGATTTGAATCAAAGCCTTTATCTCGTTAGGAAATAAGGGATAAAATATGTGGAACAATCCCTCACAGAATCACAACAATAGAAACTAATATGTAGAAAATATTACAGATCTCAAATAAAAGTGCATAATAAAATAACACAACACAAAGAGTCAATATTTAACGTGGTTCACCCAATTTGGGCTACGTACACCAAGAATCACTTGCTCATATTTTATTACAAGCCACCACTTTCTCAATACAATACCCAGATCTGTTTGGAGCTATGCTTAACAAACTCTACAGAATTCACACCCGAATTCATACACATCTACAATGTTACATTATCCCTACCATATGCACAAAACCACATAAGTAGACAACTCCTTAAGCAGTTTTACAAAACCGTGGGTATCAAAATCATGGGCCAAAACCTACTCATAAACCTATGGGTCAAAAACCATGCCCATATGAGAAAATTATGTTTCCGGTATATCGGGCAAGTTTTAAGGCCCAAAAAGTATTCTCGGGGGCTACGCCCGAACTCCCTGGGGTGAGACAACTGTGGAAAGTGTACAATACTCTTATTGTATGGTATTCAACACTTTCACACATTAAAATAGGCTCCATAACCTAACATTATCGTAATGTTCGTGGTGCGTTAGGTAAGCATTAACTTTCCTCCATAAATGAAGTGATGCTCAATGTCGATGCACTCTAGTAGATGAGATCTGTTTAGACTCCTAAAATTGTTGTTACTACAGTTTGATATTCCCCGTCACTTTTTAAAATGTTTTTGTCTATAATAGAATTTCTAAATAAACTTACAAGTCCCTAGTATTTGAAGTTATTATATTATATTGCATGGTTAGTTCTATTTATCAGGGTAAACTTTATATTTTTAATTTTTTTATATAATACATGTATTATTGTATCTAATACATTTCCGCATAGAAAAAAATTCCATATTTGCGTATATCTGAAGTGTTTTGGCTACTTAAGTCTGAAGCAAATAGTTACTTTATTTTCGACTTAAAATTATTTTAAGTTAGATATAATGATAAAACCATTCATTTGTATGCTACTTCATTTCAATATATATTTATCGTTTTCATTTTTTTGCTACATTTTATTGTATTTATATGTGTAAATTATTCGCAATGATATGAAATATGTTCTTAAGAATTTGGAAAAACCAATTTTTTCATTTGTCTCTTCAGTCCACCTTGACAAACACCTCTAAATCACAAACCATGTTAACTTCAAAACTGTAATATCAAACTTTCCATATGAAAGCCTTTGACTTTTTTTCATTTTTTATAAAGGGAAAATGGTGCCTATAGGCACATGCCACCAAAAATTGTTGTGGAGCTATTATTTGAAAGTTTCTTGAAAGTAAATTAGATAATGATTAGAAACATATTTTTGTAATATATATTTTTATGTTAGAACATATTTGAATTTTCATGTCATGTGCCTATCCAAAAATTATATTCCAATGTGTGAGAACCCATTTTTTAAAAGAGGTAAACAGGGTTGAGGGGACCCTACCCCGTACAAAATATGAAGATATAGAACAAAAAAATGAGGCCAAGGGTATACCCTTTTGAACCCCACTATATCAAAAGTATATAAAAACTAGTGGCCATACTAACCAAAATAACAGTCAATTTAGACCAAACTAATAGCAAAGGCATGAAAATTAACAACAAAACAAAAAGGGTTTCTTGCCACCAAGAAATAAACAAAAAACAACCATTCGTTCTTTTATCATATCTCCCATTGTGTGCATGCATTTGTTCCACTCCTTGACCAAGCTGGAAATGATGGTCTTTCATTATTGAAAGTTAGGTTCAATGATCTCAACTTTAGGCCCAGTTCCTTCCTTTTCCATTTTCTTAGCAATTTCCATGGAATGGATCATTTCAGCCAAGAGTTTGAGATGATGTATAGTGCTCTTAACATTGAGAATGTGGGCATCCTTAATCTGTAAAATGATCTCCTTCATCTTCAACATTTCTTGCTCCATGGAAAGACATCTCTCATTTGCATTCTTTAATTGGTCATTGAGGACTATGTCAATGAGTTTGTCAACCTTATCTTAAATCTCCCTAAAATATATGGTCACCATGCTAATTTTGTGTCTATTGATGTTTGTATCAAGTTTGCAGTGTTCAAACTCTTTCAAGAAAACATTTGATTTGACTGCCAAGTCCTGAGTAGTAAACAAATTTTTGTGCCACTTTAAGAGCATGCGGAAGTTTGCAATAGCTTCTTCCATATTCTAGGAATTCTAAACCTCATTGTTTCCATTAACCTCTTCACAATCCTCTTTCCCACCCCCACTGCTAAACTGTTTCTCATTTTCATCTCTTTAGTATCCAAAATCTGAGCTAACATCTATGTTCTCATGAAGTCCCGAAGACCCACTCTCCTTACTCTTTTTCTTAGCATTTTCTTTTGCCATACTTGACCTAGTTCTTTTGTCCATAGGTTTCCCCACATCCTCCATACAGGGGATATCAATATTGGCTTTAGAATTTTCATTCTTCCCCAAATCTTCCTATCCAGATTAATCGGTTTGGCCCCAAATTTTTCACTTTTCCCTATGAGAGGAGTGTCAAACTTAATCATAGATTTAATAAGCCCTTGATGTAAAGGATGAGTAAAATTACCTCTCTAACCTGTTGTTGGTACCCATATTTAATCCTTCCTCAAGAACCGAGTAGCATCAAGGAATGAACAAGACACTCAGAGGCAGATAAACAATTGTGTGTCATTTTATAGCCGGGAAGGAGTTTATCTGACTTTTTAGCACTCAGGATTTGAAAGAAGTGGGTAGCACCTTAAAAGGATGTGATCTTATCCTAACTATTTTTGGTTGTGCCTTTCAACCAAGGTAAGAGAACCTACTTTGTAACCTTCAAATGGTAAAGGAGATGGTGATATCCTTCTTTTGCACAAATTTTATATAGAAGACCTTGGGAAAATATGATCAACACACCAAATCTGACTCTCACGAGTTGTCACTCCCAGAATATGGAGATATTTTCAACACAAGGCTAAGGTTACTGAAGACATTTGGAAACCTGATCTGTTTTGCATACTTTAGCAAATGGATTTTGTTCTTTTGTGGATATACAAGACAAAACAAGGGTAGTTCAGGGTAGGATTGGTTATTTGAATAATTTTTTTGTGGGAGATCAACAAGACAAATGGGACTTTTTCAGATCCTTGAGAAACTTCACAATGATGGAAAACTCAGCAACATAAAACTTCAAAATAGTTAAAACATTCCTTCAACCAGAAGGTGTGCATCAATGGAGGCCCAGATTTGCACTTTTTCACACAATCTTTGAGATTCTAACACAAAGTATCGAGTTAGAAGGCCAAATAAAACATCAAAATCTAAGATCAATCACGCCCGAGGTACACCCGAGGCTTACAAACAATCTCTCGTCAATAGATGAAAGAAAAGTGATTTTAAATCAGAAATTTATTTCATTCCCAGATGAAAGGTCTTCTGAAAATTGAAATTACAGATGCCACTAAACTATCACAAGGATTGAGATCTGTGTGATTGAGAGATATTTTGATACAAGATTGCAATAGGAACAAGAAAAATTACTTGCAGACATTCTGAAAGTTAAATAAACACAAAATTGCCAGATATTTAACACAAATTAACTCAAAATTTATCATATTTATTCACAGCAGGGAGAGTTATTCAAAAAAATCTCGAGCTTGTTGATGGCTATACACTTGTAACCAACTCAACATGAATGAAAATCTAACACAAAGGAAGTTAACCTGGTTTCTCATAAAGGTTTCTCAGAGAGATGAGATTTTCTCAAAATTTTCTTGTGAAAATGAACTCCCGACCATTTGCAAGTCTCAAACATGCATTATATATCATTTGTTTACATCCAAGCCTTATCTCCCAAGAAAATGATATCCCAAGCATCAAGTTCGTTACAAAATTCCATTATAATTCGTAGAGAAGGACGTTTAACATAAAAATGTTCAAAAGTTGTCAGTGCCTCAAAAGGTGAATCATTGCAAAAATTTACATCATTACTTCAATAAGGGGCATGTTTTTCATCCTTGGCACACGCAAACCCCTTTCCTTTCATCATTTCATCTTTTCCCTTTCCAAATTTGCCTCTACAACTTCTGGATCTGATATTTCAAGTTTTTACACGAGCCCGAGCAAAAATCCTTTTCAAAAGTACCTCAGATTCACAAATTGAACCATCAAATTGATTTAATTGATCATTCAGAGACTAGAATGACACAAATTTGCCAAAAATCCAATGAAAATTGATGCAAAAATTTCATCTCCAAACATCCTAGAGCTCGAATGGCAGAAAAATGATGAAATGCACAGTTACCGTTGATCTTCCTTCATCTTTTAATCTGAGCCCTCCACGTGGAAAAATGTGATTGGAAACGGGCTTGGGAGCGCTTTTTGACATTTTATAACTTTTGGAAAAATGTAAAATTTTGACATTTTTCTCCGCCTCCGCCCTTTGAAAAATGGCTTGACACGTGTCCCAATGTGGGTCCCAGCGGAATCGCAGCTCGATTCTGCTATTTTTCCTCTTTTTTGGAAAAAAAAGAAAATTTTCCCCACATCTCCGCCTTTCCACCTCTGACCTTGCCACATGTTCTTCTGTGATTGGAGTGGAGCTGCAGTTCTCCTTTTATACTTCATTCTCTGCCTC
This sequence comes from Taxus wallichiana var. yunnanensis, assembly GCA_018340775.1. NCBI lineage: Eukaryota > Viridiplantae > Streptophyta > Pinopsida > Cupressales > Taxaceae > Taxus > Taxus wallichiana. The sequence goes on along the minus strand of CM031241.1, from coordinate 163,094,107 downwards.
TTTGTTTTGACTTTTCAATGACACATGTCTCTTGTTGATTGGAGTGGAGCTACGGTTCATATTTTAACCTTTATCTTTTGAAGTTAAAAAACTTCAAAGTAACTTGATATTCTACCTCCCTCTTTGAATTTTCAAAGCCATGTGTCCTTCTCTGATTGGAGGTAGAGTTTCGGCCCATTTTCATACTTTATTCCCTTCTTTCCAAAAGAAGGCAAAAACTTCAAAGTTCTCCATCGGCCCGCATCCCCTTTGCCTTTGACTTTTCAAACTGCTACGTGCCCTTCTCTGATTGGAGCAGAGTTTCAGTTCACTTTGTGACTTTAATCCTTTTACAAAATAAAGTCAAAAACTTTAAAGGAACCCGACAACCCACAATTCCATCTTTGATTCTGAAGCCGCCACGTGTCCTCCCGCACTGGCCTTAGGACTTTTTCCAAAATGCCTTAGAGCATAAAAAGACCCGCTACTCCACAATCGCTCAACATGCGACACGTGTACATCCTCGGGAAAAATTAAGAAATTTTCTCCGCCGCTTGAATTCAGCCAATTAGAACTTGGCGGGGCCACGGGGCGAGTTAATTTTTTAGGAAAAATAGCCAAAAATAAAAATTTTACAAGATAAATCTGCTGCTCCTTAACCAATTAGAAGAAGCCACATAAGCATCATTGGAAGTAATCAGAAAGAAGCGGAGCCATGGGACCAAAAAAGCCTTTTTGACAAAAAGCAAAAAGTGATAAGTTAAAACATCTACCCGCCATCCCTAGACCAATTAGAAGAAGCCACGTAACCACCCAATGCTCAGGAATAATTTGATGGGTAAAATACGCTGTCAAACCGTCAAAAACACATAAATTTTCCAGTTATGCCCAGAATCTGATTTTTTCACTAAGGATGGAATTTTTTTGAAATAGAACCAAGTGATCATTGGAAATTTTCAAAGGCATACAAGTATAAATTGATCATTTTTGAGCTTCCACGATCGGGGAAAAAGGAAAAAACAGCAGAGCCCATGGATTTGAAGAATTTAGGGCAAAAACAGGGCACACTTGGAAACTTCTTCAAAAAAGGGCATAACAATGGATTTGGAAAACAATCAAGGCATTCAAATGGAGGAAAAAAGCTTCAGATCATCCATTCATGATATAGAAAATGTTTCAGAATATGCAGAGTGAAGGAAAATTAGGGCAAAATGGTGTAAGATAAAAATGGACACCAACATAACCTACTCAATGATCTCGGCTAGAGAGATACAATTTTGTTTAGGAAAGTCAGTAAAGCCTATCATTTTTTATGTGATTAAACACCAGGAAATAATACCCATAAACAACCTAGTAAGGCCCTTCTAGGGTTATGTAAGACATCAATAATAGGGAAATTTCATCATATGGTGAAGGAAAATCCTCCCTAGCATATCCATTATGAAGATGTTTAAGAGTGCCCTTACCTTGCATAAAGTTGTCGATCTCCAAGCTATAATCGGACTTAGGTTTTAAAATGCACCTTCCTTCTAGGTGTTGGTGCTTGATTCGACCTCGCCCTGTTTTGTTTAAAAATTTCCCAGTCTACGTGGTCTGAAGTTTTTTTATCTCCCCGAATGGATGCGTGAAAACTTTCTCCTTCATTTGTATGTCATTGTTAATTCATTTCTATGATCGTGGATTACTTTGAGCCATGTATTATTTGTAAATTCTTTGTCCTTGAAGAAAAATACAAATTTTGGGCGTGAATGGTGAGATTTACCCTGTATTTTATTGTTCGACGATCGTGTTTTCCCCCTTAAATTTTATCTTAGCGTCGACAAATACGTGGTCTCCTTTGATTGGTTGTGGCATGGCGGATCAATTCGATGAACTTTTCACTTTTGTTACATTTGCAAAAAGATTGAATTGGTCCCGTGGCTCCGTTGATTTCTAGTTGGTTGTTTGAAATTATGAAGTGGTGGAGAAAATCTCTCATTTTTGCCTCGAAGAGGACACGTGACCGCTTTTAAGTCAAAAATGGGAAGGTAGACCGTCGGGTTACTTTGGAGTTTTTGGCTTTATTTTGTAAAAGGAGTAAAGTTATAAAGTGAACCGTGACTCCACTGGGACTAGAGAAGGACATGTGGTGGTTTGAAAAGTCAAAGCAAAGTGGCGGATCGGTGGAGCACTTTGAAGTTTTGGCCTTTTTGTGAAAAGGAGCAAATTTATAAAATGAGTCGCGACTCCACGAGGGACCAATTAATGTCATATGTTTGAGTCAACATTGAAAATTCAAAGTGGGGAGGCGAGTCATTTGGAAGTTTTTGGAACTTTTAGCTTTATTATGAAAAAGGAATAAAGTATAAAAGTGAAGCGTGACCCCACCCGAGATCGGTTAAAGCCTCGAGTTGAAAAGTTGAAGCGAGGAGGTGGGTCATCTGGAGAACTTTGAGAATTTAAGATTTGTTTTGTAAATGAAGTAAAGTTATAAAATAAAGTGTGACCCCGTTGGGGGCCACATCAAAAGATAAAAGCGGGAGGGCAGATCGCCAAGGAAATTTGGGAATTTCGGCCTTTTTATAAAAGAGGTAAAGTTGCAAAAGTGAGCTACGACTCCGTCGATGCCCAAGTTAAGCCATGTGTTGAGCCCGTTTTTCAAGGGAGGAGGGGCTGGGCAAAATGTCAAAAATACGCATTTTCTTTAAAAGTCATAAAATGCAAAAAAATGCCCCCAAGCCTATTTAGGCTCAAATATTTTCCACGTGGACGGCTCAAATTTGAAGTTGTGAAGGGCGTAATCAATGGCAGTGTGGTGTTATGCATCTAGTTTTTATGCCATTAACGCTCTAAGATTTCAGGAGATGCGAATACACATCATTTTTCATTGTTAATCTAATGATCTCTTGTCATTTTTTTCAGAAATTGTAATTTAATTGTTGTGGAGCTCGATTTGTAAATATGATAGGTGCAAGTGAAAAAGTTGAAGTTTTGAAAGAATTGCTAGGCACCTACTGAGAAAAATGCCGATCAAGCAGAGAAAATTGCAGAGGAAAAAATGAGAAGAAGGATGCTACAAGCATGAAAGATGAAGAACATGCTACCAAAAGTGACGATTGGATGTCCCAATTAAAGCAACCGGTGAAAATATTTGAAAAGATTCACCTTTTGAGCACTTAGCAAATTTTGAGTGTAAATTTGTTAAACCTCACTTTCTGGAACAAATATGTAGCAAAAAAGTATTCCACGGAATATTCTAGGGGCAAAAAGGATTTGATGTAAAATGAGTGCTATAAAAGGCATGATTGAGTCATGCGAATGGTCGGGGGTTAATTTTTATGAAAATTTTGAGAAATCCCATCTTCCTGAGAGACCATCTGAGAAACCTGTTAATCTCTTGTGTTTTAGATTTGATCACGTCAAGATGGTTGCAAGTGTACAACCATTGACAAACTCGGGATTGTTCAAGAAACTTTCCCTGTTTGATAAATCTAATAGATATTGAATTAATCTGTGTTGATCTTAGGCAAAATTGTGTCTTCTTTTATTTCAGAATGTTTTCAAATAGTTTTTCTTGTTCCCGTTGTAATATTCTCGTTAAAATATCTCTAAATCACACAAGATTTTATCCCGTGATGGTATAGTGGCATTTGCAATTTCATTATGAGAAGAGCTTTCATCTTGTAATGAAATAAATAATTTAAAATCACTTTACTCTCACTTGTTGACAAAGATTGTTTGTAAGTCTATGAGTGTATCTTAGTTGTGACGAACTGTGGATTTCTAATGTTTAATTGAGTCTTTAACTCGAGCCTTCATGTTTAATTCTTGAAGAGTGTGTGAAACCGTGCGCCTGGGCCTCCATCGATGCACACCTTTTGGTTGAAGGAATATTTTGGCTATTCTGAAGCATTATGTTGTGAGTTTTTCCAATTCTCTTAAAGGTTCTCAAAGATCTGGAAAAATCAAATTTATCCTTCTTAACCTCCCACCAAAAATTTCTCAAACAATTAATCCTACATGAACCACCCTTGTTTGTACTGTGTATCCACAATCGAAAAAATTCCATTGCACAAAATATGTAGAAACAAACAGTCCCGAATATTGTGTTTAGTAACATGAACCTTGTTTAGAAAATATCTCCATGTTCTAGAAGTGACAACTCGTGAAAGTTAGATTGTGGTGTATTGATCATATTTTCCCAAGGTTTTCTTTAAAATTATGCAAAGAAGGATCTCTTGATGTCCTTCACCAATAGAGGTTACAAAACGGGTCCTCTCACCCTCGTTGAAGGCACAACCTAAAGTAGTGAGGGTAGATCAAACCCTTATAAAGGTGCTATCCATTTCTCCAACGCCCGAGTGACAACGAGCCAATGAATTGCCTCCCAGCCTACAAAACGACATATATCGTGATTTGTTTGTCTCTGAGTATCTTGTTAAATCTGTGATGTTGCTCGGATTTCCAAGGGAGAATCAATTTGGATACCAACACCATTTTGGTGTCGTTTAAGGGATCATTTCAATACATATTTGGCCCATCAACATCACCATTGTGGCACCATCGCTGTGGAGCATTTTTACAAATGCATACACATACGCCCTGGTAATGTTTCTTACATGATCTAAGTGTAAATACATTTTTAATTGTCATCCTGTGTTCAGATTTGTAAGAATTGTGTGAAGTTACAAGTTCATTGTGCAATATTTCCAGTTTCTAGTGGTTATTGCACTATATTTATATCATCAGTGATAAATGCAGGTAAAGGAAGGTCAAATCATTGAAGATTTGTAGGAATTATGTGTTGAAAGACATTTGACAAGTCATTTATAGTGCATTTGCATAACTAAGGTGAAAATCCTTAGTGGTGACTCTGTGTTGATTTAATTTTTTGATAAATACCAGTGTCTTAACTTGTGTCAAGTGATATTTGTCACTAATCTTTACAAAGATGGAGGGAAGAAGATATTTCTTCTTTAAATACCCTACTAGAAAGTTTTTCCGTAATCGGGAAAGACAAATTCAAAAGGAAAACAAATCTGGAAATTAGTTGGAGATCAGGAATCAAGAAAGGTGTTATCAGTTTTGAAAAGTGATCATCCTGTGTTTGAAGATTACCATACATCTTCAAGTGATTCTGAATCAGGTAATATTTTTGTAGATTTGAATTCTCCAACTTGTGAGGGGCCATCATTTGTGTTTGAAAAGTGTGCTTCTTAGTATGTCCCTGTATTTTCCAAAGTTGATAGGGTTTTCTATGAATTAAAGTCATTATGGGATATTCATTTTGAAAATTATACTCTTGTGCCCCAAATACCCCTCGTTCCTCATCATTTTGTTTCCCTATAAATTCACCTCCTCAAGGCAATATGGCCCAACCCCCCACCCAGACCTCCATTTGTTGTCAATACTTTTGGACCAATAAATTTTAGAGGTATGGATGGATATCCTAATTTAGTGCCACAAGATGTCAGAAATAGGTTACCAAAGTTTCAAGGGAATAATGCTATGACTAGCGATCAACATTTAAAACTTTTTTTCAACATAATGGAAAACATTGAAATCAAGTTTGAAGATGTGTATATAAAATTGTTTATTCATACTCTTGAGGGGGATGCACATGAATGGTACAAGGATTTACTAGAAAATTCAATAGATTCATGGACTGAGATGAAAAATGCCTTTAGATTGCAATATGGGGATAAGACAAATCCCAGGTTTCTTTTATCTGAGTTTGAAAATATAAAGAAAAATCCAAATGAATTTGTCCATGAATTCAATACTCGGTTCAACAAAACCTTGAAAATATTACCTATAATCTTAAGGCCAAGTGATGAATCTTGTTTGATAAAGTATTCTAATGCTTTTGAAAAAAGGTTGCTTATTATTAAAGAGACAAAAACCCAGAACTTTAAGGAAAGCTTTTACCATGGCTTTGCAGATCAAAAATAACATCAAGGCAGTTGGAAAGCCTCCTAAGAGAGAGGGTATGAAATTGATCAATCTAGAAAATCCTCGGTCAAACAAAGTTGTGGATCTGGAGGAGGTTGTGAAAACTTTGGCTAGAGCTATTAAAGAAATATCTTACAAATTGGCTAGAGTTGAGAAGGGAATATGACAGAGTTACTGTGGTTAACACTAGCCACAAGGTCGAGAGATTTAGAAATCATCTCGAGGTGATGAGATTAGATGACATAGGAAAAGGGCCCATGGGATCAGGAAATAGACAAACCCAACCCTGGGAAAATAGAATGGTGCCTGATCCTTTGGCTACTAGAGTTACTACTGTGGAAGAGGATCATGCTATTGAGTGGTGTGATTGATGTTTCTTTCCACATTCTCCATGTGATGTAGATCAGGAAGTTGAGGAAGAATTTGATGATGATGAGACAAATGATGATGTGTGCATGATGGAGAGCCCTGCAAGTTCACAACAGGGAAAAACTTCAACTGAGATGATAAGTTCCTGGACTATTGAAAGTTTTTGGAATTGCATTCACCGGGTATTACCTCTTCCTCCCACTCATGCTTTTGAAATTTATATGGTACAAGCTTTTGATTTACCCAGTCATGATTTTGAATACTTAAGGGAATTGAAGATTAAAAAGTATGATGGATGAATCCCTTTTGAAGAATATAGGAAACTATTAATGAATGAAATAGTTGCCCAAGAAAAGGAACATAATACTAGAAGTAAGGTTGTCAAAGGCGTAGGGCCACAAGAAAAACCAAAAATTCCAATGCTTACCAAGATCCCTAAGGAAACCCCTAAAAAAGATACATCGGTAAAGGCCTAATCACCCCAAATAGAAATTGTATCCCTACCCATGCCCAGACTGTGAAAAATCCTATGTTATCAAATGAAGTTATGAATCTCCCTCCTAATGCTACCTTACCCAAATACGTTCCTTGCGACATAGCCCAAATCTTGAGTCAGATCAAGGTTATTGTTCCTATTTTTGAATTGCTTAGAATTCCTTAGCATAAGAAAAGGGCATTTGAGTATTTGGGGTTTAAAGAAGAAAAGATTACCTAGGGCCGAAATGTGGACAATGTATAGGTTCCTCCTACTATTGCGTGAATTAGAAAACCACAAGCACCTTTGGAAGAACTGGGTGAACCACCTAAGGTATATTTGGGAACTTCTCTGGTTGAATCTCAGCTGAATGTGGATCCATTTTTTACTATGCTGATTATTAAAGATAGGTTGTTACATAATCAGTATGTTTGACTCAGAGCCTCGTGTAATGTAATTCCTCTTGAGGTAATGAATGAGTTAAATATCAAAGTAACAACATCTTATGGGAAATTTACTGCCATGGATTCAAGAGAGGTGCCAATAGTTGGATGTGTTAAAGGATTAGTAGTGCAACCGATACTTATCCAGAAAGTATTTAACTTTGAATGTTCTCATTGTTGATTGTCCTGCTAAATGGGGGATGTTATTATCCAAAAAATAGGCAATTAGTGTGGGTGGAAGTGTGCAAATGGACATGTATTATGCCACCATACCAATTGAGGGCAGCCTTGTGAAGTTGTATGGTGAGAAGAAAATGTTACATCTCATTGAGGATCCCAATAATGCTTCCTATGAAGTGTTATACACATACATTGATGCTGATAACTTTGTTGGCTATGCTGATAGTAAAGAGCAAAAACTTGAGGAGTGCAAGTATTATGAATAAGTAGGTTCTCCTTGGACTTTGATGTTTGATGGGGCTTGTTCTAAGTTTGGTAATGGTGCTGGTATTGTCTTGATATCTCTAAGCCAGGAAGAGTTTGATTTTTTCTTTTAAACTCAATTTTGAGTGTACAAACAATATTGCAGAGTATGAAGCATTGTTATTGGGTTTAAGGATTGCTTGGAAATATGGTGTCAGGGATATCATTGTTAAAGGGGATTTAGAATTGATAGTCAAACAAGTTAGAAAGTTGTATGCAACAAAGAATCAGAGAATGAAGCAATATAAGCATGTAGTTTGGGATTTCATTGAGATGTTTGACTCTTTCAATATAATACATCACAATAGGAAATACAATACTGTAGCAGAAAAATTAGTAGTATTGGAATCTAGGTTTGAAAATGGTACAATGTCTTCATATTGTGAATATTATATTGAAATATTGACTAGGCCATATGTCCCTAACAATATCAAGCATTGACAAGTATTTGAAGATGATGCCTAGTTCCAAAGGTTTTTGCAAAATAAAGGAGAATTTTCCAATCAAAGTATCGACTAGGAACCAATGGTTTGTGCAATGAAGGGAAGGATACCTTATTTAGTAAGGACATTATTCAACTGAAGACTAATATTATTCCCAGAGGGTTGGTTGCAATAGAGTCAAATTTTGATAATGTTGACTACATTGTCAATAGACACATGTCAGCCTTGAGGGATGTTGAAGAACATAATCTAGGAACAGAGGAGAAACCACGGAAGATATGGTTGGGTTGCATTTAACAAAGAATAAAAGTAGTCACATGTCCAAATGTTAAAAATTACCGGGACTTCTTAGCATGGTCATATTCAGGAATCGAAAGGATAGCGGGAAGATATTTTTCAAAGCATGAAATTCCCCTGGAAGCTAATGCCAAGTTGTTTAGGCGAAACAAAGGCTGATCAATCCACTCCTTTCCCTAAAAATGCAAGAGGAGTTGAAAAAGTTAAGGGATGGGGGAATTATATAGCCTATAAGGTACTCCTCATGGGTAGAAACCCTGTACCGGTTCGAAAGAAGAATGGGGACATAAGGTTGTGTGTGGAATTTATAAACTTAAATAAGGCATCTATAAATGATAACTACCCTATGCCGAATATGGATAAATATGTTACAATGGTTACCGGTTGGAATTGTTATCCACTTTGGATGGTTTTTCTGGATATAACCAAGTGGTTGTGAAGCGGTCAGAGAGAATCAAGACTACCTTTACCACTCCATGGGGAACCTATGTGTATGTCGAATGCCTTTTGGTTTTATGAATGTTAGAGCCACTTTCAAAAGAGCAATGGATGTAGCTTTCTTTGGATACATAAATTATTTCATTGTTGTGTATCAGGATGATGTGACAATTTTCTCCAGGAAAAGAAGTGACCACCTGTAACACTTGGAAAATATGTTGTTAAGATGCAGGGAATATGGTATCTCACTGAATCCTAAGAAGTGCCATTTTGGGGTTCAGAAAGCAAAGCTGCTTGGACACATTGTGTCAAAAGAAGGGGCCATGATTGATCCTAAAAGGGTGGAAGATATTAGCAAAGTTCCCATTCTAAGAACCAAAAAGGGAATCCAATCCTTTTTCGGGTAAATAAATTTTATTAGGAGATTTCTTTCCAACTTTGCTTAACTAACTATCCCAATCACTAGCTCATGCCAAAGAAGGATCAAAGTATCAAATGGGAAGAAGCGGTTGTTCAAGATTTTACTGGGATCAAAGAGGCATTGAAGAATTCTCCTATTTTGAAAGCTCCTAATTATAAGAAGGCTTTTCAAATGTTTTCCTTTGCTTCAGAAAATACTATTGCATCAGTGTTGTTACAGAAGAATGATGAAGGAGCTGAAAGACCAATTTCCTTTTTCAGTAAAGCATTACAAGGAGCTGAATTAAAATATACTATCATGGAGAAGCAAACATTTACTTTGGTAAAAGCAACAAAGGTCTTCGGGACATATATTCGTAGCTTATATTCCCACACCATGGTTAAGGATATCCTATCAAAAATGAAAGTTTCAAGCAAGAGATGTCGATCGGTAAATAAGTCGCAAGAGTATGCCATGGATATCCAAAATACAAAATTGGTCGAGGTCTAGGCCTAACAAAGCTTATGGCAAAGAGAAACCCGCAAACAGTTGAGGTAAATGAAGTTGAAGAAGAAAGGTTGAATATCCTTGAAAATTTGATAAATTTTGAATGTTACAAGGATATTATTTTAAATTCTCGAAGGAGTTCTCTTAAGATGTATCACCGAGGATGAAGCATGGGGGTTCATTAGTTAGGCAATATCCTAAAGCACGTGGGTTCATATTGAGGTAATTAAAATTAATAAAATTCAAGTCAATATACCGGTAGACATGATGGGGTTAAAGGGCTTACTCTATTCTTATTTTGAATCAAATATTGGGGGTCGGTTAGAGAGGTGGGCCAAAGGAAAGGAAGGTTTAATTTTAATATAAAACTAAAATATTTGAATCCTAGTTTCTAAAATTAAATACCTTAAAATTTCAAAAAGAGTGTGGTCATAAATTAAAGTATAATCTCATTTTCAATAAAGAAATATCAATTAAGATATTCTTAACCAAGAAATAATAAGATAATAGAAAACTAGGATTGAGTATGATTTTCAACAGAAGTGATATTATTTTACCATCTTAATTATTTGAAGAACTATTGATAAATAATTAAAGATTAACATTTATAATGTGATTGGTAATAGGTCTTAGATGGATTCAACCTATCTTTCGAGAGGAAATGCATATTTATAATTTTTTGAGCGAGACATATGATTTATTTTCCATTTAATATATTAGGGTAGTGTTATCTCTCGAAAGTGCACCCTTTAGAGAGATGGCAGCATGTTTTCTAACCTTGCAAAATTGATCTCTCTCTTTCGTAGATACAATGGAAATACCTCAGTTTGTGTGTTATGTTTGTGGAGCCTATTTTAATGTTAGAGTGTGGTACACCTTCTATGTGTTACACTTGGGTATTTTTACGGCGGTCCGCTCGCCGATGAGCGAGTCAAGGGGGTTCGGGGGTGAAGCCCTCGAAGCAAATTTTCATGGGTGGTTTATTAACCCATGGGTAATGGGTAACCGTTATGGGTTGTTTTTAGGCCCATGGTTTTTCGGTACCCATTGTTTTGATACCCACGGTTTTTTGCCCATGGTTTTGATACCCACAGGTTTTGTATCAAACTGCTTAAGCAATTGTCTATTTATATGGTCTTATGCATATGATAGATATACAAGAAAATGCATTGCATATGTGCTTTGAATTCGGGTGTGAATTCTGTAGAGTTTGTTGAGCATAGCTCCAAACGGATCTGGGTATTGTATTGAGAGAGTGGAGGCTTGTAATAAAATATGAGCAAGTGATTCTTGGTGGACGTAGCCCAAATTGGGTGAACCACGTTAAATACTATCCCTCTGTGTTGTGTTATTTATTTTGCACATTTATTTGAGATCTGTAATATTTTATGCATATTAGTTTCTATTGTTGTGATTCTGTAAGGGATTATTCCGCATATTTTATCTCTTATTTCCTATCACTGTGGGTAGACCTATTTTGAGGTGAGTCTCCAGATCAAGGCCGCTTCCTTATTGATGTATCCTAAAATTGATTTGAGTTGAGGGTAAAAGATGACCGTAAAAGATTTAAACTGGGGTGATACACCAAATGTGTATGAGGGCTTTGACTGAGTATATGTACAACTAAAATGTGAAAGGATTCTTAATGCATGAACCAACAATTTTCTACAAATATTAAGGGTAAACACTTTGGTGTATTGAGGGAAAATATCACAATAATACTGCTAAGTTAAACATACACATTAACATCTTGCAGAAATTACTGAATTTGCAATCAGTGTAAGATAATTAACCAGGGAATTTACATTCACAAGACTAATGGAAACATACACAAGACTACAAATAATTAGAAAGGCATACACTATTTCACGTTCAGAGGGAAAAAACTGGTAGAAATTGCTTCAGTACTCCTATATCCAAAAATTTCTCCTTTGTGCTTTGTCAAAGCACACAATATATAACAAAAATAATTTACCCATCCTTCCTAAAAATAGACTAAGGCTTATACTCACCCATGCATCCTATTTTTATCCTTTCTCTATTAATAAATAAAGGAAAAAATAGAACATGTAATTATAAGTAGGCATTAATAGCCTTTGGTTACATTACAGTCAAACTACAGTTGACTGTTGTATTTTTAAGAAAACTAGGTGAATAATGCTAATAATAAAGCTTGCTTACTGAACAAGTCTCTTTCCTTATGCATGTGAATTCGTCTTCTTATCTGTTCTGTCCCCTAGTGAAAACAAGCAAAAAATTAACCCCCTGTTTGTGATCAAAACAATTACAATACTTGCAATATTTGCAAAATAATCCATCCACTCATCCACTTGATGGGGATCACCTCCATGTGTACATGTTCAACTTTTCCTCCGCAATTTGTGGGGCCACCCTTGAACTTGATCATTGATCTCCATTCGGTTTGGCCACCTTTGATGGAATTAGCACATTATTGTGTTTTAGATGTATATGGGGGTTACATTTGTAAGAGACCACCATGTCATACTCAACCACCTTTTATTAAACACGACCATGTAATACTTGTCAGATTTTGCATTTGGATAACACTTGATTATAGTTTATAACCCTTACCTTTTGGGTGATCATCGGTGAACATGATTTGGTTGGCACTTTACATTATTTGAAGTTGGAATATAGTTGATCCTTTTGACATTTTGAATGCAATGATTTTGTTTTAATCATGGGGCTAGCCCCTCGTGATGATGACTCACCCCTTCAATAGTTGGTCGGTGACATGGCTAACTCAGGTAGAGTTCGCTTTGATATTGGTGATCATTTTGTAATTGTTGATCTCTGTACTTTGAGATCTTAGGCCATCAATCTTGAAACTGTAGTTAGGGTTTTTCCATCATTGAATGTTGTCAGTGGCATCTTACCTAGGTGGATTGCATTGAATATTGGAGCTCGATCTTCAACCCTTTATCTTCGTACTTTTCAAATTTTGATCGTTTGATTACTAACTCTGGGTGAGTTAGGTTAAGTTATGGTTGAAGTGGGTTGAAAGGTACCTGAGCTCTATCCTTTGGTCATTCCTTTGCTCGCAAAGAGTGGTGAAACCCTGGAAAAATTTTGTTGTTCCACCATTTGCTATGTATTGAGATCGATTCAGTTCCCATTTTCCGTCTTCTGATCCTTCGAGCATCTGTATTTCTTGACTTTTTCTCTGTTGGAGTTTTCTAGGCAAGACCATTTTGGATGTCTTCTGCCATGGTTGAAAATTTTGAGCTTGGTTACTGCGTTATTCTTGGTCTCTGTGAGTTGGCCTTCTATGTGGCCACCATTTCGTTCTTTTTAGAAATGGTTTTGATTCGAGCTTGCATATTTTGTGCACTTCTAGCCTTTTGTGCTATCTGGGATGGAATAAGGTAAGGCCATTATTTCTGTTTGAACTCTAAAACCGTTCTTTCTTCATCCTTTTTATTTGACATACACTGATACTTCATCTTTTACATTTCTTCTACGATTTTGAGGTGAAAATGGTCATTTGAGTTGGAAAACTCTTTCTGGGCTTCCATTACTTCCTCTGCAACTCAAGGGTTTGAAGAAAACACTTCGAAACAGTAAGTTCTTGACCATTTTGTTTTACGGGTTTTTCGTAAAACTTTTGAAAAGGAAGCAATGCCGTAGTTTGTGAAATATTTTTGATATCTATCTCCAAATCTTCGAACCTCCCTTGTTGGGTATTGCAATATTTCGAATGGTTTTTATTCTGAATGATGAATATGAAGCTTCATTGTTGAAGGGTTTTATTTGTTTGTGAATTCTTTGCCTTAAATTCTAGATCTAGACGTTTCTTGATTTGGGTATTCGTGTTTTGAGTTCAAGACTTCTCCTTTCATGTTGGTGTCTCTGTTATTGACCTCTGCCTGAGCTTTTCTTAGATCTCGAAAATTTGTCGTTTTTGCCATTTGATTTTCCAGACACTGATAATAAGCTCCCTTCTGTATCTTCTCTGTGATTTCTTGCTACTCATTAATGGGTCTTCATTCATTGACAAGATTTGTGCTTTCCGAGACATAGATACTTGTAGATCTGTGTTTTCGTAAGATATTTAACTGCAAATGTGGTCCTGATTTGTGAGTTCAAAAACACAGTCATTATGGAATTCTCCCTATTAGAGCCCTTTCTAAAATGTAGACCTGTAACTTTTATTCCTCCCCAAATCTGGGTTCTGCATTATTTTGTTGGCATATTCCTGAGAAGGGTTTCCATAATTTAATATCACAGATAATCTGTGCATTTATTCTTTTGTGCAATTTTATTTGCTTTTCTATGGAGATAACATGGAGTTTTGACTGAAAAATTGGGCTGCCATGAATGTTTCTTTGAGCTTTACTATATAATTGTATTGTATATGATTAGCTTCTTACGCCTTCCGAGCATATTTAGAGCCTAATATACTTTGTGCTTTGTAAATCAAAAACTCCTTTATGTCTTGTATATTCACACTTGAAGTATTTGATGATGTTCATAACAAGGTGATTGTGGGTTTTGTTGTATCATGCTTATTTATTTGTGAGCTTCGAATGACATAGTTGTAATTTGATTCTTACTTTGTCAAAAATGGATTATGCTTTGATATGAATTTGTACCTATGTTGTAGAATTTTGCCTCTTTGGTTCACTGGGTTGTAATTCAATCAGTAGCATAATTATCTGTAGGCTATAAGCGGTCTTATTTCCGTGTAAAGACTAATCATTTGAGTATGAATTGTGCTCACTGAGTTCATAGTGTTACATTTGTATGCTTTATAAGAGACATTCTGTTTCCTTGAAATTAGTTAGCGTAAATTTGATAACGTTTGTAACTAAAATGATTTGTCTGATCTTTGCATTCTTTTATATCTCTCTCTTTAGTTCACCTTCTGAAATGATCCCTTGTGACCTGTAGTTGCATTCTTTGATTCTGAAGTTGATTCTGTCGCTTTGTTGAAATACTATAATCTTGTTTCTTTTACTTAGATGCCTTATTTCTCTGATAGTAGTATTTCTGGAATGCTAGAAAATTTGAAATGTTGATTTTTCATGGCGAATCCCTGGCAATTTTTTTCCAGAATTCTCTCTTCCTTCCTTTTTCAGTTGTAGTAGTTGTATTTTCTAATTCAAAATACAAAATGTAACACTTTTATGTTGAAGCTGATTTGTTGTTGGAAACTGAAACATAATAATTGTTATCTTGATCATGGCATGCTTTTCTGCTTTTCTATATCACTTACTTGATTTACATAAATCTTTTAAAGCATGTATTAGTTAAAAACAACATGATGGAAAGATGTAAATGTCCATTTTATATGGTGAATCCCTATCAAAATTTTATCGAATCTTCTTTCTCATCCTGTTTCAATTTGTAAACCTTTCTTTCCGCTTAACTTTAGCTTCTTGAAATCTAATTCTTCCTCTTTAGTTGCAATCCAAAACATGTACTTACGACTTATCTATTTCTTCTTGGCCGCAACCCGTACTCGCACACTTAAGAAAATAGTTAGAAAAATACTTAGGCTTTTGGCCTATCTTATGTCCATGGTTTTTTCTGTTTTCTTTTCTCTTTCTTCTTTCGAGTGAGTAAAACATGTATGCAGTTTGATTTTCAAGTAAACTATATCTCCTATTGTTAATAGATTCATATGCACAAATTAGGACAGTATAGGAATAAGGATTGATCCTTGAGCTCGTAATTGATAGTTCTCTCTTTCTTTCTTTTCAGGTACAATGATTTCAGCAATGAAGATGAAGAAGGAACAAAGCTGGAAATGGAGATGTCTCAACCAAAGAAGAAAACCCCAAGGCAATGATGGGTTCACTTATACTCCTTTATTTTCTCTTTCATGCATGTGTACTTCTTATTTCAGTAGTTATAATTTATTTTTAGTTACATCCCATGACTTGTGTGGGAAACATTTGAAAATTCCTTATGAATAAAACATTGAATTCTGAAATTGAGTTGTGTATTTTTTTCTGCATTTCAGCTTTTTGTATAGATTGTATGATGAACTAAAAAACTCAGTAATATAATTGAATGTCTTAATCATGAAGGAGAGAACATTAAAGAAAACCTGTAACATCCAGTAATGAAATCTAATTTTTGCAATCTGCACTTATGTTTGTTGTCCCAAAACTCAACATTTCACCTATTTTGAAATTGAATGTCTTTATCAAGACAACACAGCTATCCTTCGGGGCCTTGTGTTATTTTGCTAAAGATAGTCATGAAATTGTAGACTATGTGATCTGTTACGTTTTGTAACAGCACACATAGTTGTAGATTTCATGTAATCATTAACTAATGCAACAAAGTAATAATATATCGAAAAAAATCCCCTAGCTTAGGTATACTTCACCAATGCTATCCATTGTAACGAAGTTTCGAGTTGGCCATTTTTGCACAAGTGCAAAAATTCTCAACAGTAGAAATAAAAGGGATAAATAAAATTGTAATTAAAAAATGGGTGGGTAAGGTACGTGGAAAAAATAGGGGTATTTTCATTCTAATAATATAACATGAGGGGTATTATCAATTGAATAATTAGAGGTAAAAACTAGAATCAAGGGTATTATTTAATGCGCTTGAACACACGTGCTATACCATAATTTTACTAAGTGAACCCCCATGGGATGAAGCCCTAAAATAATTGTTGATTTCTATGGAGGAGTTTGTGGGAGGCATTTCTTTGGAAGAGTCACAACTCATAAGATCTTGAGGGCTGGTTATTGGTGGTCGAATCTTTTCAAAGATGCAACTTTGTTGGTTAGGAAGTGTGAAATTTGCCAACGCTTTTCAGGAAGATTCAAAGCTTCAGGCTCCCTCCTTGTAGCTGTGATCAATTGAAGCCCCATTTAAGCTATGGGGAATGGACTTCATTGGTGAGATTTCAGATTCCTCAAGTGTGCATGCCATAAGTGGATTTTAGTAGCCACTGATTACTTCATCAAGTGGGTGGAGGAAATCCCCACCAAGAAGGCAACTCATCAAATTGTCATGGATTTCGTTATGGATCATATCATTTGGGTTTGGAGTTCTGCTAAAATAGTTGCTAATAATTCCATGAAATTTCGAGCTAAACCTTTGGTGGCCATGTATCATGAATATGAGATCAATTTAACATATGCTTCCAATAAAAATCCCCAAGGCTATGGACAAGTAGAGTCCAACAATAAAAATCGACCAAGATAATCAAGAACCTTGGAGTTAAACAAAAGGAGGTGGGGTGAGTATTTGAAGTTTGTTGTTTGGGGTGATAGAATCCTTTGTTAAAAGAGCTAATGGAAAGAGTCCATTTGAGTTGGTGTATAGAACTCAAGCTCTACTTCCCCGCATATGCAATTATCTTCATATCAATTTATTCAACAACTGGAGGATCAAGAGGTTAGTCCAAATGATGCACGTATCAATCAAATTTTTGAATTAGATAAAGAGAGAAGAGCATCCCATCAAAGACATGTGAATTTCAGGGAGAAATTGAAGAAATTGTTTGATAAAAAGGTAACTCCAAGAGCTTTCAGTGTGGGAGATCTTGTGCTATTGTGGGATAGAAGACATGAGGATAAGGGAAAGCATGGAAAGTTTGATGCATTATGGATGGGCCCTTATTCTATTGACATTCGAATTGGTGAGCACACCTTTTCTTAAAAGACCTAGATGGGGAATTGCTTGAGTTTCCTATTAATGGCAGGCACTTGAAACATTTCCTTGATTGATTTCTCAGAATCAAGGTGCGCATCATGTATAGTTTATAGTCCTTTGGTTCCGTTCGTTTTCATGTTTTTTTATTTGGGTTTGTCCGGTCCTGGCGGCCAATTTTTGTTGATTTATCAGTTTGTTCCTGGAGGGTTGGCTCTTAACTCTGTTGCCCAATGGATTTTTGGCACTTGGTCTATTGTTTATTCTTATGGCACTCATCGGGAGTGCCCATCCCCTAATCGGAGCTGATGTTGGTGCTCGATTTGACGTTGCCCTGTTTTGTTTAAAAATTTCCCGATCTGTGTGGTCTCAAGTTTTTTTATCTCCCTGAATGGATGCATGAAAACTTTTTCCTTCATTTGTATGTTGTTGTTAACTGTTTCTATGATCGTGGATTGCTTTGAGCCATGTATTATTTGTAAATTCTCTATCCTTGAAGAAAAATCCAAATTTTAGGTGCAAATGTTGAGGTTTCCTCTGCATTTTATTATTCAACGGTCATGTTTTCCCCATCAAATTTTATCTTAGCGTCGACAGATCACGTGGAGTCCTTTGATTGGTTATGGCATGACAGATCAATTTGATGAACTTGTCACTTTTGTTACATTTGCAAAAAGATTGAATTGGTCTTGTGGCTCCGTTGATTATAATTGGTTGTTCGAAATTATGAAGTGGCGGAGCAAATCTCTCATTTTTTCCCGAAGAGGACACATGGCCACTTTTAAGTCAAAAACAGGAAGGCAGATCGTCGGGTTACTTTAAAGTTTTTGGCTTTATTTTGTAAAAAGAGTAAAGTTATAAAGTGAACCGCGACTCCGCTGGGGACCAGAGAAGGACATGTGGTGGTTTGAAAAGTCAAAGCAGAGTGGAGGATCGATGGAGCACTTTGAAGTTTTGGCCTTTTTGTGAAAAGGAGCAAAGTTATAAAATGAGTTGCAACTCCGGGGGACCAATTAATGTCATATGTTTGAGTCAGCATTGAAAATTCAAAGCGGGAGGCAAGTCACCGGAGGTTTTTGGAACTTTTAGCTTTATTATGAAAAAGGAATAAAGTATAAAAGTGAAGCGTGACCCCACCAGAGATCAGTTAAAGCCTATGTTGAAAATTTAAAGCGGGAGGTGGGTCATTGGGTAACTTTGAGAAATTTAGATTTGTTTTGTAAATGAAGTAAAGTTATAAAATGAAGCGGGATTTGTACTGGGCCCACATCAAAAGATAAAAGTGAGAGGGTGGATCGCCGAGGAAATTTGGGAATTTCGGCCTTTTTGTAAAAAGAAGTAAAGTTGTAAAAGTGAGCATGCAACTCCGTCAACGCCTAGGTTTAGCCACGTGTTGAGCCCATTTTTCAAGGTGGAGGGGTGGGGCAAAATGTCAAAATGCACATTTTCTTTAAAATTCATAAAACACAAAAAGTGCCCCTGAGCTCGTTTTGGCTCAAATCTTTTCCACATGGATGGCTCAAATTTGAAGTTGTGAAGCGCATAATCAATAGATGTGGTGCGATGCATCTAGTTTTGCC
>CM031241.1:162366891-162475024 GCA_018340775.1 Taxus wallichiana var. yunnanensis | reverse complement strand
ATTGTGTATTAATATTACGAAATTAAATTGATAGGCTAGTAATGTCCCGATTGACAGACAACGATAGTTAACAATATGTAATCTATATATGTGTAATTCTGGAGCTCAATCGGGAAAGGGACACTGCGTTTGAAGCTTGTAAAATATATATCATATGACGTCTACTTTATGCTCATAAAGCTATAATTTTTCCCGAATAAGAACTATAATTTTAATAATAGCTAGCAGTCACGGACGATGTATATAACAACCAAACCAATGTAACACCAAACATTATAAGAAATACAAACAAACAAGTAGAATCCTACACAATGCAACAGGCATGGTAATAACTAGAAAGTGCCTAGCCAAATGGAGACTCCGTAAGTTTTCCCTGTATGGAGAAAACATTTTGTGACTATATAATAATTTCTCTAGACTACAAACAAAATGCGAGAAAGAGAAAAAAAATACATCCCTATGGACAAAACTTACGTATGTGCTATGTAGGAAGGATTGGGACGACAAAGCAAGCTTTGGCAACATTTCATGCAAATGAATTTCAGTTACCTAGCCATCGCGCCAAAGTTCTCACATTGAGTAGTGTTCAATGCCTTTTTGTAAACACCTCACAGTCTCTTGTTTGCCTCAACCATGTGCACACATGTTCTATGTCAATGTTTTCCATATAACATTATATCATACGAAATGATACATCGTGGGAAGGTATGCTTAGGACACTGAAAAGATTCATAAAGATGGACATTTTCCTATGCATAAAGCCAAATTCAAAAAGAGGCCAAACAAATGAAAGCATTTCGTTGGGATTATTCACTATGTACTGAGATGCAAAGGGAAGCCATTATATAAGAAATACAAAGAACGTAAAAAAGGAAATGTATATTGATAGGAGAAACTCGATGAATATGCCTCACTTAAGCACAAATTTACCGTAGTTTGGATACCACGTAGATCGGAAGGATAAAAAAAAGAAACATATAACATGCCAACAATGGCCCATAATCCCATTATATATATCAAAAATGAGAAAAGAAGGAATCCTAACTAAATAAGAAAATGAAAGAACCAATATAAACTACGGTCATCTAATAAGAGACGAGGAAAATGCCTAGAAAAGAAAACAAATTGGAAAGAAACAAAGATACCATAATGTACCAAAAACATAGTTGTAAAAATCTAAGAGCAAGACTACATCGTCACGATAGGTGCAACCCAATATATTATTATTATTATTTAAATTTTTCTATATTATTTTTAATTTTTTATTTTTAATAACCAAGGGTATTGTGAATCAGCCCAAGGCCACCGCTCGTGTCTAACGAAGCTTGCGCAAAGACATGGAGGTTTGAGGCTAGACCCACCAACCCCTATAGCGAATCGATTAGGCTAATATTAGTATTATAATTTTAGAGTTTTTATATTAGTTTTAATTTTATTTTTTTGATAATTAAGCATATTGAGAACCAACCTAAGGCGGCCACCGTGTTTAACGAAGCTTGTTTTTATATTATTTTTATTTAATATTTTTGACAACCAGTGAGTCATGCCCGACGCACGTGGAAACCTAAGATTGGACCCACACGTCAATTTCACATGGTCTATTATGTGATTTATTGTTAACAATTTAACTATATTTTTTTTATCATATAAAATATAATTAGTAATTTAAGATAAAATTTAATGATTAATATTAGATATTCTTTATAATATATTAATAATAATTAGTACATATATGTAAAATCTTATATGTATATATAATTTAATTTACTAATATAATTATACTAAACTTATAATACTATATTTAAATTACATTAATGTAATGTAATATAATAGCATATACTAATAATCATTAATATATAATATATATTAATATTACATACTTTTATAATATAATAACTATTTTATATATATGTAAAAATGTATATAATATCTATATAATAATTATATATATAATTTAATTTAATTTAACATTTAATAATTTAACTATAATATAGTTATATTATTATATTAATAATTAAATAGTATATATAAAATTACATTAATAATATAAATTATGTAATTTAAATACTATTTAATTTTAATATAAGTATATAAAATTGTATGTATAAAATTACATTAATAAGATAATCTATGTAATTTAATATACTATTTGATTTTAATATAAGTTTAATATAATTATATTATTAATATTATATATATGCTTATTACAAATAATTTTTTAATTAATATAACTTATAATAAAAAATTACTAAAATAATTATATAATAAATAAATACTAAATAATAACACATTTTAATAAATAATAATTCACATATAATATTGTTACTACATAACAATATTAAGTATTATATTGAATAAACAATATGTTTAGGATTACTAATTACATAATATTTATATTAAAATATAATTATATATTTATTTAAATTTAAATATATTATTAATATTTTTATGTTTAGAATTACTAATTATATAAAATTTATATTAAAATATAATTATTTAATAATATCAATTTAAATACATTATTATTTACTTATTCTAATATTTCTAGATTAATATTATATATTTTCAAAATAAATTATAATACAATTTAACATTAATATAACTATCATAATAATTACACTATAGAATTAAAATTAAATTAAATATATAGTATAATAGTATATATACTAATAACTAATAATTCACATTTGACTATATAACTATTAAGTATTATATATAATATTCACACATAAATAATATTACTATGATTATTTAAAATTTTATATACAATTATTATTTATATATAAATAATATTATTTTATTATTAATAATTATATATTTATGTTGTTTAATATATTTCTATAATTTAATATTATGTCAAATAATATATAAAGTGTATATATACAACGAAATTAATAATATAAGATTATATATATATATGTGTGTATGAATATCTATATATAATATAATATATTTATACTATATAATTTAATACAAATAATTATTTATATTGATAAATATATACTTCTACATATATATAAGTAATATAACTTATAATAATCATATTTAATACACAATATGTTTATGGTTACTAATATATACGAAGTACAAATATAATAATATCAATAATACATTAAATAGTAGAACAAATAATAATATATTTTAATTTACATTATTATGTAATTATATTTTAATATAAATATCTACATTAATATTATATATTTATAAAAACTATTATAATTCAATTTAATATTAATAATATAACTCTATTAATAATAAATTACAATATTAAATATTATATACTTGTAGAAAAAAATTTAATAATTAATAATTAATAGTTTACATTAACTAGATAACTAAATTAAATATTATAATACTTAAATTAAACACTTAATAAATAATAAATAATAATATATTTTAATATTATTCTATATATAAATATATAGTTGAAACAAATTTGATTATATATATATATATACTTATATTTATACTTGTTGGATACAACTATTTCAAAAAAAAAAATTCCCTCTTCAAATACCTATTTCCATAGGAGTACCTATTTCCATAAAAAAGAAGAATTTTCCCTACTTGATCCATAAAAAAAAGAATTGGAATTTTTCCTAATCAATCATAAAAAGAAGGCATCTTCCTTACTCTTCAAATACCTATTTGAATTAAAAAAATAAAATTCCCTACCTATTTCCATTAAAAAGAATTTAGAATTTTCCTACTCTTCAAATAGATTAATAATACTGTTGGGTACCACTATTTCCGTAAAAAAAAGATGAGAGAATTTTTCGTACGAAATAATGCAAAAATCAATTTTTTTAACATCATCTCTCATTTTCTTTTAAAACTGCTCGGGACTAAATTGGATATGCACAATTACAATTTGATTGAAATTGTAATGGGTAAGAATAAATGGTAAGAATGCGAAGATACTTTATAACACCCTTCTGCAACGTCTCTTCCGCTGAATATCCGCCTGTGGTCGCTTTCTCAACGTCTTTTCACCGACTTACTTTCCAGCTGTCACCTCTGGTCTTAACGGCTGTCTTGCGCCCAGCTGGCACCTCTTGTTTTAACCCATCCGCGCCCCCTTACCCCTCCCCTTCAATGCTTCTTTCGGAGGATCTTTTACTGCCTAAATGATTAGATATTTACTAGAAATTAATATATTACACCATTCCGTAAAATGCTTCAAACTATGCGTGGTTTGGGAGAGGGCAGGTCCCGTGTTCGACCCTTTGCAAAATACTTCAAAAAAAAATTATTAGCTTTTTTCAATCTGGGTTTATTTTCAAACAATTCTTAAAAATTATTTAGATAATATATTTAGGCTTTTATAAAAGTTTTTTTAAACTTTAAAATTGTGGCATGCACATAAGTTTGGTGATGATTAGTTTACATTGTAGGCTCACATAGACGACATAGATAAGTAGCACGAGATAACATAGATGACAAAAGGATTTACGTGTATTTTCTCGTGGGTTGCGTGTATGTAGTGAATAAACACACTATAATACAAGTTTTGCTCCAATACTCATTGTAGTCTCGACTCAACCAAAGCCATGCCAATTTGATGGTGTGGTTCATTAATATTACTAATAAAAAAATGTCCTCATTTAATTTTCATGCGTGTAAAATAGGGTTTTTAGCCCATCGATGTCAATGAAGCTTTCTTCTATAGCAAGTTATCTTTTTTCAAGTAGGAAAGACCTCAATGGATGTTGTTGATAAAATGTGTGAGCCTTTTCCATGAAGAGGATCTCATGGAGCGCTTAATTTTTTTAAGAAGAGCATAAATGGTGTATCAATCTTTAACTTTCTTTCACATTGTTGTCCTTGTCCTTCTATGTTCTTCTTTGTACTCCTTTGCTCTAGGTTGATCAACCTACTTGCTCCTAGTGTCAACACCTAGGTACACACAAACACCATGATATATGTACTAGAACACCTTAGACAAATGCACACACAACAAATATGCATCACCTATTCACACAATCATCCAAGCTCAAAATGACAAGACTTGGCCTTGAGGCCTTATTTGTTTCTTAGACCCATTTTTTCTCTTATAACCATGTCCTACCACCATGGTTGAGTTAATTCCTCCGCCTCTCCAGATGGAAAACCCAAGCCATTGCTATAGGAGCCCATTGAGGTGTTATACAACATGTATTCGGAAGAAGTAGGGTTATATGTACAATACCACTTTTCTTTATTGATACGATTAAGAATAAGGCTTCTTAGGGAGCTAAGAATAGGTACAAAGATGTAATGAAGTCATACAACCTTATTTTACCTTCATGAAGATGAGATTTATCATTTCCCAACTATTCCCAAGCATGATTAGTCTTGACATGCATCAAAATACTCTAAAACCTACATCAGGATCGCAAAACCGGTAATTTCGAACTTGTATGACAAGGTCTAGTGGAAATGGCGCTTGCCCATCAATTCAACTCTACACATTTAAGGGAAGGTAGACGACATGGAGAACATAAGGATTCCATTTTTTCTGGAAATTTGACCGTGCCAATCACGAGATCAATTGAGACCTACTTTCGGGAAGAGACTACAAAAATTGATTACAGGGAGTTTATTTAGATGTTTCAAAGCCTACAATAAATTGCATTGGGCTCATGATGACTTAATCCAAGTGTTCCATGCTTACAATAGGTTGATCGATTAAAAATGATGGATTCGATCTTTGCCTCGTAGCATGTGCAGGGTTTCACCATGAATGCATAGAAAATAATGAATAATGTGCTAGAACATGTAAAGAATTCTCTATCAAACTCCAAAATTCATTCCATTACCTTCAATGATGATGATTACAACCTCTACCTCGATAATTATTGATGAATTGTCAAATTTCAAAAAAATTCATTCAAACAACCTTCCTAAAGCATTTCTCAACTATATCCTACAATATCTCAACTATCACTAGACTTAGAAAATCTGTTCAAACCTCCCTTATTTGATGGAATTGACTTGGATCCACGTTGAGAGTGGATGTCCAAGTTGATCTTAATACATTTTTGGCCTTTACACACAATAGGCCCTATTTTAGACATTACAGACACACACACCTTTGAAAATTCAAACACACAAAATTGGAGGGAAATGACATTCAACCCCTAGACTATCCTAGACTCAACAACCAACATGACACAACCATGACAACACTATGACAACATCATGATTGTCCTGCATCAATAAATGATAAACTTAGGCGAGAAATTATAGGAACTACATTAGGTTTTTATTGGCATATTTTCTTATGTTGTGTGTTCTTGTTTTTCATCTTGTTCTTCTCTTTTTCTCTCTTTCTTGTGTGTTTTGTTATTTTTCATGATAATGATTCTACGTTTTTGTAAGTGTATTATATGGTCTTGTTTCTCAAAACTATAGCTATATAATTTTGGAGCTATTATGTGGGTTGTTCGACCTTTTGTTGGTCGGCAAGATTTTGGGCTTTGTTTTTGACTTGAGCGCTAATGAAATTTTAATTTGAATTCAAGAAATCTATAAATACAAAGATGTATTAATACATTTAAGACAATGTAATATAAGAAAAATAATTGAAAAGTTCCTCATTATAAATTTAAATCATTTAGAGAAAGAGTGAATATGAAGCAATTATTTCTTTATCAAGTACTCATTCTAGTGAAAAATTTTATATGTATTTTATTATAAGTCATTTGTTTTTTTAATATTGTATACTATTGAGAGGTCAAATACATAGCCAATTATATGTAAAACCTTACTAAAATACAACATTTTCCAAAAAAAAAAAAATTCATTACTCATTTTGTATACCGAGCTTCCTAAGGAATTGACATGTATCTAGAGCCATGGACCTAATAAATAGAATCTTCAAAACATATTTCATAAGTGATACATTTACCAAAACCATATAATTTCCATCTAAGAAGAGTGTATACATTTATTTGGAAAAGTGTGTAACGTCCACTCAAGACCTAAGAACAACCTAGGTTTAGTTAGAAAAATTACGGAATAATTTTTTTGAAAGGCGTGCCACGATACGGAGCTTCGAACTACGGTTGTCACAAACAAAATTCAAATTCAATTATAATTAATAGATAAATTTTTTCCGCATTATAATAAATATTAAATCCATATTATAAAATTAATTAGTGTAATTAGTCCAAGCATAGTTAAATTTCCCTTAGGTATTAATTTAATAACAAATTAGATTAACACTATAATTAAATATTTCCTAATTAAGTTTAGAGGGTTAAAGGGGCCAAAACAAATTAAATACCCAAGGTATTTAATTCCAGTAGGTCTAAACAATAAACAAGGTTCTCATTTACATGGGGTTAGAAAAATGTTCCCTTGCCCCATAAGGTGACCCCTTGAGAGTCAACCCATGTTTTGAAACGAAATATTTAAATAAAAGATAATTTCTCACTTACCCACTCTCCACCTACTCTTGTGATTAAATCTATTTTTCTCATATTTCACGCACTTAAAATTTCTGAAAACATTTCCATCAGATAGGAAATTTCCCCCTTTCCAATGATATAAGGAAGTCCTCCTAACTCCTCATATTTCTCAAGTTACGGGCCGACAGGCCTTGGGATGATTGTTTTTCCCAAAAGTGGGCACGTGGCCTTGGGGAAGAATTTTTCCCAAAAAGTGGACTTGCGGTCTGGGAAAGAAATTTTTTCCCAAAGGCAGGCTTGCGGGCCTAGGGAATAAATTTTTCCCAAACGCAGCCCTGGGAGGATTTTTTTCGCACAGGGGAAGATGCATGGTCGGCGGGCCGAGGAGAAACTTAGCGCTTTTCCTTTTGGGAAAAAAGCGCAATTTACACTGCGTGCCCGTGAGCCCATTGTGAGGCTTCACACCAAAAGAAGAAAAAATAAACCTAAGGCCACAAAGGACACATGTCCAAGATTTTAATTCAAGCGGGAAGGCGGGTTGCCGGAGGCACTGGGATTTTTCCAACTTTTTTTTTTGTTGAAAAAATGAAAAGTTTTAAAATGAGCAATGCCTCCACCGACACCCAGATAAGCCACATGTCATGCCTAATATTGTAACGACCCAAAAATCCACACACGAACAACACAGTGAAATACATGATAACTTTTTTTTTTTTACTTGCTTGACACATAACATGATGCAACATGTCGTCACCAAGGATACAACTAACACTGTGAACAACTTGATACAAGGATGGCCATAAAGGCAGCACAGGAAATGTTCACACCTATCAAGGACAATTTAATTTTCTTTTGTGAAAGGACATGGCAAAAGACCAACCACATTACATAGTTATAGCTGAAGACATCCCACTGTGAAAATCTTCTTAAGATTACTGATTTACTAGAGACATATTACAATTCTTAGCTTACGTTCTAGAAGGTTCATGATATGTTTCATACCATTCTTCTTATAGGATTAAGTTTCTTTTCTTTTATAAAACATGAGGACTATCCTAGGATCACCTATAATATGAAAATTCCTTGATTAATTTGTTTACAAAACCGGGAGGTAAGCAATTCCACAAGGTCAGTCTATCTAAACCCCCACTATCGAAACTCGTTTCATACCCACATGCATAAGGAGGCAAGTGTAAGATCAAAAGGAGAGGAGTATCGTTAAGGTTCAGAACCCTAATCATCTTTGATCAAGAATTAAAAATTTATCATAGCTTAGACAAGGACTACAAGGTACCATGGTAATGGTTAGAGAGAGAAGATAAATTTATTTTATTATGATCTATTTAGTTATTAACCGGTATTTTAATGAGTCTTAAGAGTTCAATTGAATTTTGGTAAAAGCTTCATTTAGAAATCATCTTGATTAAGTTCGTCGGGGAATACACAGGGGTTCCCAACATGGAAGCATTATACTTAATGCTTTTTTATTCAAACTCGTACTAGATAAGATCTACCGATATCCCCAAAAGCCAACAGTGATATTACTTTTAAAATTAATTAACGTTTCCCAACAAGAGGACAATGTTTAATCCATAGCTTAAGGTTAGCAATGGTAGGTATTTTTTTTTACATCGTTAGATAAACACTTTCTTTCCAATTAAAGACTCTTAATTTTATCAACCAAATACAACTTCATTATTATCTTCTTTATTTATTCATCTATGTATTCCTCTTCTTTTATCTTTGATTATCTTTAGAAAAAGGGGGTTTCAACCCACTAAAATATGCCTAGAATAACATTGATACTAGTACCATGGAGGGTTACTAAACCAATAAGCATTATGACCTGAAAGAAGAAATTATCGTTATTTAACAAGAACGCAAACCACGGTTATAACATTTCCATTCAACATGGCACATGAACCAAAGGAGTCAAGAGATTGGATTTCACTTGGGTCAAGAACAAGAAGGTAACAAAATAAGCCAAGCCATGCTACAAAATTTCCATGACTGTAAATGATATCACCAAAAGAATACTCATAACAAGGTCAAGATTGAATATTATTTCTCACAAAGGTAATTTACCAGTTAACCTACAGAAGGACAAGACAACATCATCACGAAATTTCAGAACAACCCAAGGCAAGAGGTCTTCTAAACTCCTTTGCAAGCACTATTACAAAATTTACCTCACATTGGACATTTTTACAAGGAACTTCATAAATTGCACTGATGAAACCTTTACAACTCTTTCCTTTAATCTACTCGCATAATCCATCTGCACAAATACTAGCTGGAATCAGTTCGTGAGAACTGAGCATGTTAAGGCTACTCATTGCAACAGTAAGCTAACATTTAACAATATCAAGAAAGGAAAGTTCTAATTCAAAAGTGGATTAAAACACAACCCACAACTCCAAAATTATTCACATGAGAGAGAAATCTAAACCATCCAAAGAAGGAGAAGGTCAAAATACCAAGTAAGAACAAAATCACATAAATCAAGGCAAGACCTTATGGGTTAGCAACAAGAAGGTCAAGAGTGTTGATATCTCCTTCATGTAATCCTATGGATTACGTGATTGGAATCCAAAACTTACTCCATCCAACTAAAGGGGTCCAAGAGAAGACAAAACATACTAATTATGATCGTAGGCGCGAAACAAAACGACGTTATCCAATTCTCCAGGGGATTTTCATAGTAATATGGGTTCGATGCCCTTAAAAGAAACACAACTATAGTTTTAGTTTTAACCAAGGAGTTTACCACTACCTCCTTATAGGATTTCTTAAACGTAGTACTAGTTAACAACAAATCCACTCTTCCAAAAGCATACAAATGAGACACAAAAGGGGCCATTATTCTACCAACAAACCTTATCCTAATCGTCAACTTCTCTACATAATATAAGGGAAGGCTAAACCAACAAAGTCGTTAATAATTTTTATATATTTCCGACAATGTCAATAAGTATTAAAATAAAAATTGATTTCCTTAACAAGGCCACAAAATGGGACCTTTTAGTAACCAAGTTTGAAGTATAAGATATTCGAGTTCGAAAACAAAGGGATTCGATACGCAGAGGGTAAAACACCAACGATGCCCCAGACTCAAAAGACCTTACCACGAGTACAAGCACAAAATAAGAACCAACGCACATATCCATCAGGAAGGTTACGCAGTGCAGTCAGGCCTAGAAGTTCTATGAACTCCTTGCCAAAGGTATAGAAGATGGAAATTTTACCCGATCCATGTGGGCTTATCGAGGAAAAGTCTAGCAAATATCAAACAGATAAATATAACAGCCACCTATGATATTATCACTGAAATCAGCTGTCATTTAACAGGAAACGAGTTCACGAGTCCAATACCATGGATTCACCTACAACTTTTGTTTGATCCTATTAGTAATAGCTTGCTTGCGACCCTTAATAAAAATTTGTAGAGATTTCATTCAATAAAACTTACAATGTTTCCCCCTTACTTTAATCAAACAAGAGTTTGAATCCAGGTAGTAGGTATAGTAATTTTCTCAACACGTAGAGGCCAAAATAGATGTCGGGCTATTCATCCTCTAGAACTGGGTACAAAAGTCAACCATGTACACTTCTAAAGCAAAATCCTAATGTCATATTCTATTTAAACAAAAAGTAAGGAATGCCCACAGGCTTAAACAAGTTTTAGAACACAACGTCACTATTAATGTACCTTTTAGCAAAAATAGGAGAGCCCTAAACAGGAAATACGTATTCATTCAAGTAAATAGAGATATGAAGGCTTAACCTTCCATATAGTAAGCCTTCAATTACAAAATACCATCACAGAATTCTTTTAAAAGAGAGTCATATAAGCAAACGAAACTCTAAAATGTTTCCTTCCCTACGAACTAGACTGCATCACACAATATTGCAGTAGCCCCTTTAGACGAATATAAATAGAGTAAGCTATAAGAGAGGGAAAAGAACATTCCAAGCAAAACTAGCGAAATTGGAACGAGATTTTAAAAGAACGGCCAACACATTCAGGCAGCGATATAAACAACCACGAAAACATTTATTCTAGGCGCCATTCAAGAGGAAAGAAAATTCATTTCAAGATACTGAAAGAAGGTAGAAAACTATTACAAGGAGTAAAGTTAACATGCCTGATTAGAATTCTTCCAACCAACAACCACGTCGACCAGGGCTCGGGCAACAACAACACAACCTGCGCAACTTCTCTTCCTCAGCACATAGATTCCTCATGCAAGCTTCTTTCTCCTGCTGAACCTCTAATTCCAAATTCTTTGGGTTCTCCACTTTTATAGCTTCAATAGTCCTTCCTCTGTTTCCAACTTGACCGAATTCTTGCTGGGGATTTGTTTCTTCTGTTGTTTTTATTTCAAATGCAAAAATCTTGGTGCTTGGAGGCAAGATTTACAGAAAAACTCTCCATGCTAAAAGGGGTGAACCCAATCAAAAGCCCAAGAACAAAACACAGGAAAAATTGAGGTAATGGCCTTTTCCAAACCTGCACTTTTGCCTTAGATCTCTCTGAAGACCGAGATAATTTTGATGGGTGAATGCCTATTAGAAAGGCACGAACATAAGAAACCACAGCCCAAACTGGCAGAAAACCAATTTATGAGAAACAGAGGCCGTAGTCGGTGGAGCAGCTGAAGTGGAAT
Organism: Taxus wallichiana var. yunnanensis; assembly: GCA_018340775.1. Classification (NCBI taxonomy): domain Eukaryota; kingdom Viridiplantae; phylum Streptophyta; class Pinopsida; order Cupressales; family Taxaceae; genus Taxus; species Taxus wallichiana. The sequence goes on along the minus strand of CM031241.1, from coordinate 162,462,966 downwards.
AACTCAACGGAGACCAAAATTGTGTGAAGGTGAAGAAACAGAAAAAATATCTCCATTTTGAAGAGAGCGTTCATGCGTTGCAGGGGATAATGTTCTCCTAAATGATGGTTTTGGAGTTGAAAAGCCTTCAGCATCCATAGCATCCATTTTCAGGTTAAGGCTTCCAGCATTAGGTGAGTTCGGATCCTCATTCTCCTCACATCGTTTCTGTCTAAATTTGCTAGCAGACATACCTGCAGGTTTTGCTTTCCCTGGCGTCTTGTCCCTGCCCTTTAATGATGGAGTAGATAGTGGAGCTGTTTGTTTTGGTCTAGATTTTCCCTCCATTGTTGGCAACTTGGAGATGCAATTAACAGACCTGGATGCTTGAGACTTCAGCAAGTAAGAATGATTAGGTGTCTGCTCCAACAATGTACCGTGCTTCTGACCACATCTAGTTCGAATGCAGAACCAAACATTGTCATCAGCATCAGGCTCTTGGGGGCGAGGAAGGGTGAAATCAATCCACTTGGGAGCTTGAATGCTCTCATAAAACTCCTCCTTACAGAAACTCACAGATTCTTCAATCCAACATTCTTGAAAAGCCTCCACTTCCATCTTACTTACCTCTGCCTCCCAATCTTTAAGTCCTCTCCAAACCAAAGAAACGCACGCCTGCGGACGCTTCAACTCTCTCTCGCCATGCGTGAAAGAGAATGCAGAAAATCCACCATTTCCATTTTGGGAGCCCAAACGAGCCAAAGTGTGACCGAAGTCACCGGAATCGGACACAAGAAGGAGACAGATACTCATCTACTGGCAGAGAGGAAAAAAAAATGAAACAACAAAGCAATTTGTGCTTCGTGAATATTCTGATAAAAAAATAGATCTGCTGTATGAGATACTCTTCCATGAGTTACATCGTAGAACAAGCAAGGTCTCAGAGAGAATCTCTCGTAATAAATTTCATCGGTCTCTGGTAACACTCTCACTATCACTTAATCGATTTTGATGAAAATATCTTCTTGAAGGAGAATCTGAATTAGAGGATGCGATCAATCTTGAGCAGATAACATCAAAGTTGGACAACCTGCTTGTTGGAGGTGCTCAAAACGGCTTCTACCTTGCTGTAGCGTGCCTGTAGCCTGGCTAGAAACTATTACAGGCTGTTTGCTGTGGAGATCCGGCAAGAACACACCTCGCAACACCCACGAAAATGGAGGAAACGCACCTTCCTCACTAGCTTGAAGCTCCTTCTAACAAAAACGTGCACGCAGGAGGAACCGGGACAGAAAAAGCCAAGAAAATCATCTATTTGCTCCCTGTGATTACAAACTACAGTGTACAGATGGGTAAAGGTTAGAGCTCCTTCAGGATAGCCCGGGCAGACAAACAACAACCAAGCAAGCAAATAATCCACGCAACTAGCATAGGCAGGGAACATCTCTCACACGCCTCCGCACGCAGTCCAACCAAAGGAGATCTCACGCGGTCAGAGGAGGATAACAGCGATCAAACAAGAAACCAAGAAGATATGCAAATCAGAAAATAATTGAGTGCGGCCACCAGCAAGGAATCCAACACGCCAAACTTTAATACTCCACCCTCCACGCCAAGAAGGAGATAAGGTTGGCCGTGACAAAGTAGGTTGTGGCATTACAAATATTACAAGCGGGAAGTAGACCATCGGGAAACTTAGGAAATTTGGATTTTGAAGAAAAAACGTAAAGGTTTAAAAACCATCCGCGCCTCTGCTATCACCTAAGGATGCCACATGTCGAGACCAGCGGTGGCATGCATGCAAAGAGGTTGGCTATCGGGAGACATAAAAATTTTCTTTTGAAGAAAAAACGTAAAGGGTTAAAAACAACTCGTGCCTCCGACGCCTAAAGAAGCCACGTGTCAGACCAACATTGACATGTGGGAAGGCGGGCCATCGGGGAGACTAAGGAACTTTTTCCAATGTTAAAAAGTGAAGTTTGTAGGTGTGGGCCCACGAACCCGCAGAAGTATTTTTCCAAAGGGCCACGGAGGATTTTGAGAAAAAGTAAACTTTCGAACTTAGAATATTTTTTCTGAAATAGAAAGTTCGGGCCTAGTGGAGTGGTAGGAGACTTAGTGTCTTTTTGCCTTTTTTGTTCAAAAGCGCAAAAATTATTTCTTGGCCCACGGATCCGCTGCGAATATTTTATTATTATTATTATTTTACAGTTAGTTTTTTTTTAAACAAAACGAAGTAAAAACTTCAGATGGCCATAACTTTCGATTGGAAGCTCAGATTTGAGAAAATGAGGACTTTTTGGAAAGGGCTCGAACTCCTCTTTGCACAAGAAGCATAAAATTTTATTTTTACAAAATTAGATGGGTGAATTTAAAGAAAACGTCTTTCCTGCCATTAAAATGTGAACTGAACTTTTCAACTACCATATTTAAGTTGATGCGCCATTCTTTCTTCTTCAACATGCCAAGCAGACATGGAGAATCACACTTGATAGAAATTGGATGGATTTGCATGGATTAATTGATTATGGTTGATATTTCAATTCAGATATCTTTTCTCCTTTCTCTATAAATGTGTTTTTTCTTGCCTCTGTCCAATAATGGAGTTCTGTGTAAATTTTCTAGGCAATATAATTTGTTTTGGGATGCATTTTGATCATCCTTAGCTTATATTAACGTTTCTTTTTTTCTTTCATTGTTGCAGGGTACTTTCTATATTTTTCTAATATTTATTTGCAATTTTACAAAAATCTAAAAGAAACTCTATGAATTTAAAACTAGAATTGATCTACTTCATTTTCCATACTTTAATATTTAAGTTCATTCCATTCTAGTTTTACAATGTTTAACTTTCCTTCAATAAATGCGTGAAAAGCACGGATGTGGTTCTATTTTTCCAAAACATGCATTTCGAATAACAAAAAGGGATGCAATATTTCTTCATACATATTTTTCAGTTTTCAAATAGAGAGTTTACAATATATTTCCAACAAAAATTTTTAAACAAGAACAACGCCATTTGTAGAAAATAAAATAACTTATATTTAACTAAAATAATTCCCTTTTACAACTTCCTTTCTGTTCACCAAAAATATGCAACTTACAAAATAAATATTTCTCATTTGAATATACATTTCATTTCCGAAAACATAACAACTTTTCATTACAAATATTATTACAAAGTTATCAATTAAAGTGGAATATATTTAACAATAAGGAACCCAAAGAGGGCTGCAAAATTTGTCTTCACACACAGCTCCAAGTATAGCAACAAGAGAGATTTTCCATGCTTCATTTGGTTAGAAAAAAAGGGGGAGAGGCAATGCTCTCCACCCAACCAAGAATTCTAATGAAGAGGAGAAGCCATCCTCCTCATTGGCCCCCAAGCCCCAACCACATTATAATAGGAAACAAATTCAACTCATGGCAACAAACAAGCTTCCAAATCACAAAACCAAATTTCACAAACATATCACAGTCCAAAATAATGTAGTTATAGTCACAAGAAGGACAACAAAAAAATATACAAGGCCTCATCATACAAAGGCCAAAGGAGTAAGATCTATGGGGAAGTTGCTTATACCTCCCAATGGAAAAAAGGTGTCCACCTTAAAACTCATCAATCTATTCATCTCAAAAACCCCTACATACTTTTATGCCTCCCTCAAGTACCTCTTATGTATCCTTCAAGTACCTCTTATGCCTCCCCATTCTCTTATGCCTCCCTCCTCTTATGGCTCCCTCATAAAAGTAAGAAATGCAAGCTATTTCTTGTCCAAGGTGGAACACCCATCCCAAAATCCCTCCACAAAATAACTCTTATGCCTCCCCACAACTCTTATGCCTCCCCACAAGAAATATCCCCATAGTCTCCTCCTACACCACACTTAGGAAATCTACCCAACCAACCAAAAACATACCAAAACACTCAAAGAATTCACATTTACATAATATAAAAAGGAAAAACAATTTACAAGATCCAAGCTCCTACCTTTCCATGATAGAGCTTGATCCAAGAGATCCACAACAAGCTTCTTCAAGTTCTAAAAAATCACCCAAAAGCTCCAACAAATCCACAAGCATTCCAAAATCTGCCAACTTTCTAAAATTTCAAGAGCACAAAAGAAAAATGAAGTAACCCCCAAACAAGCCAAAGAATTCAAATAAATAGAAAATGGAGAGTGGAGGATGAGGTGGCTCCATGTAGGATGCCACATCACTCATCCTCAAATCCACCTCGCAAGTCAACTTCAAACTCCAAAGTACAATTAATAAGTGGGTGAATAAAATGACATTTTACTTACACACACAATCCAAGCCCACACCCCTTAAGGACTAAAATTTATTACATGTAAGAAAGTGAAATAAAAACATACTTGTCTTCCCAGAAATAAATAATGAGGCCTAATTTTAACTCCCTAACCCATAGGTAGGGTTTGTGTAAGAATTTAAGAGGTGTGGGATGTAACGCCCGCATATACGATGTTCTAAGAACTTGCTTCCACTAAACACATAACCGAAACTACGACTAATTTTTTTTTTTACAATACAAGAATAATGCAGGGGTTTTCCAACCTTTACAATTCATTAACTTACTTGCATTACTTAACTTAGGTTCAAGATTGATGAACCAGATCCAGATAAGAAGTATGTATTAACACAGTACTTTCAGGGTTCATTAATCAACCGTTCTAAGAAAGATAGCAAGGTTAAAATAATTTAACAAATGTTTTCTATTCTTTCCATTAAGCTTAGTTATTACATGGTTAACCTTGAACTATATTAAAAATAATACATTTTTATATTTTGGTGTATAATAATTTATTTAAAATTAATTTTAGGATATAATTTATGTTAATTTTTATAATTAAAATTTTAAAATAAAAATACATGTACTTTTACCAAAAAAATAGAGTTTAATATTTTATCATATAAATCATGTTAGTGTTTGTTAGGCACTCCAAATAGATTGTATGTATTGCTATATCATCAGAATACAAAGTGACGCCTTTAAATAGGCTGCGAGAGAGGCAAGTGGAAGAAAGCAGATTACATAAGCTGTTTATAAAACAAATACAAACAAAATGTATTAATTTGCTAACATTCCCCCTTAATACATTGCTCTTACAAATGTACTCCTAAAAAAATCAAAATTCACCTTACCGAGAGGCTTGGTGAGAATATCTCTGCAACCCGAGAATCGGTAGGGCGATCTTGGAGCTGAATTTGGTAGTTCAAGACTGTTCACGAATGTAGTGACATTCGACCTCAATATGCTTTGTTTGTTCATGGAAAGCAGGATTCTTCACAAGCTTCAACACACCTTGATTGTCGTAGTGAATGATGGGAGGTTTCTCTTCAGAATCCCTATATCTCTGCAAGAATGCGCGTAACCAAATTGCTTCGCACACGGCTCCTCGTGCGGCAGCGGTATTCAGCCTCGGTGGATGAGAGAGAGCAATGGATTTGCTTCTTGCTGATCCATGAGATAGGTCCAGATCCGAGATGAAAAACATATCCTCAAGTGGATTTCTGTCATCAACGGATCCGCATAGTCCGAGTCTCAGTATATCCCCTGTAAGAAGAAGCGAGTGTTCTTCTTCGATACTCAGCACCAAAGTCAATGTACCTCGAGACATATCTCAACACATGCTTTGCTGCTATCCAATGACATTTCTTCGGCTCTTGCATAAATCTGGTGAGATAGCTCATTGCAAAGCAAAGATCTGGTCTGGTATAAGTCAAGTAAATGAGACTCCCCACAAGCTTCCTGTAGTGAGTGCCATCTACCTGCGGTGAATCCTGGAATCTAGATAGTTGCAAACCTTTTTCCATAGGTGTGGACATTGGTTTACAATCGACATCCCATAATTTTCCAGGAGTGTCTTGGCATATTTCATCTGGGAGACGAAGATATGATTCTTCTGCCATATCTCTAAGCCAAGACAATAGTGAAGTAGCCCCAAATTAGTCATGTCGAAGGATTTCTTTAGATCATTCTTTACATCATCTACAAGATTGTCAGAACTTCCTATGATCACAAGATCATCTACGTACAAAACCAGAATGACAATCTTTGTTCCTACCTTCTTGATATACAAATTTGTATCTGAGGGGCTACGAGTGAATCCATGCTGCAATAGGTGATCATCAATTTTTATATACCATGCCCTAGGTGCTTGTTTGAGTCCATAAAGAGACTTTATCAGATGACATACCTTCTGTGGTTGATGCTCGTCTACAAACCCTTTAGGTTGGGCCATGTACACTTCTTCTTGTAGATCACCATTTAGAAAAGCACTCTTGACATCCATCTGCTGAAGTTTCCATCCATTTTGTGCTGCCAGTGCACATACAACTCTGATGGTTTTGATCTTCGCAGTGGGTGCAAAGGTCTCGTCATAGTCAATTCCTTCTTGCTGAGCATAACCCTTTGCAACAAGTCGTGCTTTATGTTTGTCGATTGAACCATCTCGCTTATATTTTGTTTTGAAAATCCATTTGCAGATCAATGGATTTCTTACTTGGAGGCAGATCGATAAGTTCCCACATCCGATTCTCAATCGGGAATCATATTCAAGCATCCATAGCTGTTTCCACTTTGTGGTTGGTCTAATGCCTCACGAACAGTGTCGTTCAAGGTGCTCTCAACAATCGAACTCATGAGTGTAAAATTTACCTCATGTCTAGCTTGACTTTGTGTTCTAACTCCCGTAGAAGTACCAGAAGTGAGTTCGGGGATGCATCACGATAGTACTGGACCCATTTTGGACATTGTGTCTGCTGATGTGAAGATGTGTTTTCCAGTGTGCCAAGATCAACGAACAAGTCTCCACTCAGCTCTTCTTCTCTCTGAGAAGAATCATCTTGCTCATCATCTGGATGTGTGAGCAATCTATGTGACGAGGTTGGTACTGGATCTCCATTGTGTGGCAGGGAGTCAAAGGATGACTCATCACATACCACATCTCGACTCTCGTAGATCTTCTTCATCTCAAGATCCATGAGACGATATGCCTTTGAGGTAGTACTATACCCCAAGAAAAGACATGGCAGTGTCTTTGGATCGATCTTCTTCCTTCTCTTATCTGGAACATGCATATATGCAGTACAACCAAAAACTCTCAAATGATGAATAGAAGGTTTACGACCAGTCCATACCTCTTCTGGTGTCTTGCTCTGCAAAATCTTCGTGGGTGCCCGGTTGAGTAAATACCGCTGTTCTGCAGGCTTCGTCCCAAAGCCCGATCCTCCAAATTGGCGGTCGAGAGCATACAATGAGCCATCTCCATGTGATCTGTTGTGGCGCTCGAAAATCCCGCCTGTTGGGGCGTGTAGGATGTAGTCAAATGTTGCTGAATGCCATGCTGCTTTAGGTATGCTAAGAACTTCTTTGACACAAATTCCCCCCCTCGATCTGAGTGGAGGAGAAGAAGAGGCTTCCCAGACTGCCTGGTGGCTTGCTGGTAGAAGGTCTGGAAATTTGCAAGTGCCTCACTCTTCTTCCGAAGGAAATATACCCACATTTTCCGTGAGTAATCATCAATGATGAGCTGAAAGTACGCAAAACCTTGAAAGCTAGCTGGCAGGGGTCCGCACAGATCGGTGTGAACGACCTGAAGAGGCTCTGTAGAATGATAAGAGCTCTGTTTGAATGGACCTCTATGTTGTTTTGCCCGCAAGACATCCTGAGCAAACAGGTAAGGAATGGGAGAGTGGAGGAAGCCCTCTTACCATTTCCTTCGCACTGAGTTGATGCAGAGCCCCGGCAGAAAGATGACCATATCGAAAGTGCCAAAGTGCAGTGGACTCTGCCGTTGATGTAGAGAGAGAAATGCTAGATGAAGTGACCGCATCCAGTGCAAATAGATGGCCCTTCAGAAATGCTTGAGCAATGACTGACTCTCCCTGGGAAATGATGCAGGACTTGACCCCTTTTTCAACAAAGAATTCAACCTGCATTCTATGGTTAAGAAGTTGACTTACAGACAAAAGATTTGAAGTTAAACCTGGAACATATAGCACCTTTGTGAGTGTACATCTTCGTGTTCCAAGAGGATTGATGACATCACCAATCCCTGCTGCAATATACTCTTGATTGCTCTGCAATGGTGATCCGATCTCCGGTGGGCGGTCACTCGAGTATGGAACAACTTCTTGTTGCGGTCATGTGTTCTTTGGCGCTGAATCAATCAACCAGACATCTTCTCGATACCTGAAAGTCTGTGAGACTAGAACAATGTCGAATGAGTCGTATCGGTACCTCTTCATCGGAGGTGGAATCCTGCCGAGCAAGCAATGTGGCCCTTCGTCTCGACACGAGCATGCCATCGGGATTTCTTGGAATATCCTTGGCCAGAAGTGCTCTCTTCGCGTAATTTCCATACTTACGACCATTGTAATAACAGATTAAGCGATGGGCCGTGTGCGTATCCGTGGAGCAAATGTGGCACCATCGATCCGCCTTGTGATTATCTTTATTCAGGGTGGCGCTATGGTGGCGGCGTGTGAAGATGGCTGCTTGAGCATGCTGCTTCTGATTTTGGGGGGCTGATTTCCCTTTCCGAGGCTTATGTTTTTGCCTCGTGATGAGAGCCTTGTCTTTGAAGGCTTCTTGTACATTTTGCATGGCTTCTTCCTGCTGGAGATAATTCACCAGGGTTGCAAAACTCACCTCCTGTTGAGTGATTGTCAATGTGGTGATCAATGTCCGAAACCGTGAAGGAAGAGCTCGCAGGGTGAGCGGGACTAGCAACTGTCGCCCATTGGTTCACCGAGTGCAGAGAGTTCTGCACGTAACTCAGCTACATGCCACAAGAAGGCTTCTACTGATTCGCCATCATGCATACTCATCGTATGAAGCTTTGTCTGAAGTTGCAACTTTGTCGTCAGATTCTTAGCTTCGTAGATGGTACACAATGCGCTCCATGCCTGAGAAGAAGCAGTTGCTTCCCGAATGTATGGCTGCACCTCATCAGAAAGACTCAGGGTGATGAGCATTAGCGCTTTCACATCAGCCTTTTCATATTTTTCCAACGAGATCGGCGTCGTGGGAGGGGCGTATTTGCCAGAGACAATCCCCTAAAGATCTTGAATTGAAGAATCATCCGCATTTTGGTTTTCCATGCGGAGAAATTTGGCCCTTTCAAGAGTTGGGCATCGGATAGCAAGATATTTTTGGAGCGAGACATTTTCAAAAACTCAAAAATGTATTTTATTTATTTATTTATTTTTCAAAAATGGCTATAATGCTTACTGAAGGAATCTATCCCGAAGATGGGCTCTATAGGCTCGTGCAGTGAGACACCGACGCTCCTGTGGGCGTTCTATTTCGCGTTCGTCATCTGCATCATAACCACGTTCAAGTTCTACACGAATCCGCCGTGCTTGACATCGAACGTCGAACCAAAAGTATTCCAATAGTCCTCGGCGCACAATCTCGTCAAAGAGAATGTTCCCAGTGTTGTGTAGCTCGTTGATCAAGGCAAAGAACAGCCCAGTGGTGTCTTCGTTGTCATTCAATGCCCAAATATTTGGTGCATTGCTCGCGGTGCTTTGTGCATCGGAAATTTGAGACATACGCGCACACACTGCTTTGCAATTTCCCAGCTTTGCTTACACATACAGGGGTTTGGATGGTCTTTCACGTGGTTCTACAGGTAGTATGATTCTTCTTGTCTTCCACGCTCCAAGGACAGCACACAGCTTGCTCGCAGGCAGAGTTCACGCACGGGATCTGATTCTCCACGCACAGCAAGCAACTTCCTTGCAGGCAGAGGTCACGCACGGGTTCTGAATCTTCACTCACAGCAAGCAAAGATCTTTCACGCTCAGCGGCTCCTTCAACTGTCCCTCCACGGCCACAGCTCACAATATGCCAAAAAAAAATAGTTTTCTTCTCTCCACGCATAGTTTTCTTCTCTCCACGCACTGACCTCTTTCAGCGCCACGCACAACACACAATACGCTAGAAAAAAAACATTTTTCTTCTCTCCACGCACAGCGGACAATCTTCTCCACGCACAGAAAAAAAAACGGGACAGTCTTCCTATTCTTTGCTAAGTCTCCACGCACAGCGGACAGTCTTCTCTCCTCCTTCATGCACGCACAACAAAAACGCCCGCTCTTAGCAAAAATCCGCCCGCTCTTAGCAAAAATCCGCTCTGATACCAATGATAGAGCTCCAAATAGATTGTATGTATTGCTATATCATCAAAATACAAAGTGACGCCTTTAAATAGGCTGCGAGAAAGGAACCACGGAAGAAACGATTACATAAGCTTGTTTATAAAACAAATACAAACAAAATGTATTAATTTGCTAAGAGTGTTAAGGAATATAAAATTTCAAATTTATATTTAATCATATAGATTTATATAATGTAATTTTAGCTAAAATACATATTTCATTGTTAATTTTGAAATTCAAAATCAATCCTTTTATACTAAATTAAGTGTACTAAGTGTTAGTGTTAAGGAATAGAAAAATCTTAATTTATATTTAATCATATAGATTTATATAATGTAAGTTTAGCTAAAATACATATTTCATAATTAATTATGAAGTTCAAAATCCATCTTTTATACTAGATTAAGTGTACTAAACATGTGAAAATATTTATAATATTGTAATCATTCAAATTTACTTTCTTTAATGTAGATTATTCATAATTGAAATTGAACAAAATGACAAAATTTTTAACAGTAGTATTACATTCCAATTTATGTTTGAATTTATGGTTGGGGGTGGGTGGGAACATAAGCGACCGAATAACCAACACACACACAACACAGTAAAAGACAGGATTTTTTTTTTTGACTTACTTCGACACAAAACCCGACACAACATGTCGTCACAAAGTTACAACCAACTCTGGGAACCACTTGTTACGGGGATGACCACAAGGTTAGCACGGAAACGTTCACACCCAAAAGGATAAAATACTTTTTTCTTTATTTTGGACAGAATAACATAGAAGCCCAACCACAAGACACTCTCACAGCTAGGGCAAGCCACAGTCAGAAATGATTAGTGGTTATTTATTTTGATAAGACACCCTTTAACTCATGACTTAAGTTTTCAGAAGGGTTCAATATATGATTCACATAAAACATCTTACCAACTGAGTTATGTTCTTATACACTGTACAGTAGTTCACTTAAAGTCTTCTCCTTTATAACAATTATTTGTTTTATATATTTATTTGATAGAGATGGTAATTTAATTCCACAGGGCCATCTACTCACACTTACGTTACTAGAACTCGTTCATGCCCTTATGACAACATCGGTTCACGTTCAACAAACTTAAGAGAAAATTACAAGGTACCCTGGATAAAGTTAAAGGAAGAAGGTCAAATGAGTTCACCCTTAAGACGTCATTAGTTCTTACTGAGGTTTAATTGAAGCTTGAGGTTTTATACGTGATTATTAGCGCTCTTACTTAGGCTTCACCGAAAGGGCTTATCAAGAGGAAGCTACTCACTTATAAATAGTCTTAGAGATAAATTGAGTGGTTTCAAAATTTTCTTCTCTTACTTGTTAAATCTTATTAGAAACTAACCATTGTTTTCCTTTAAGCTTGTTTTAAGCGTTCACCAAAAGAGTAGTGTTTACTAGTTCAGTTAGGGATAACACGTTATATAAAATCACTTTGCAAGGATAGTCTCACTCTTGATTACTTAAGGTATTGTTTGTTTTCGAGTGGATCTCCTCTACAACAGATTTATTTGAATAAAACTTTTAGGTAACTTCTGTAAGGAAAAGCCACCCCATTAAAACTTACATATAACCCATCAATACAAAGTCTTAGAAAGATTTAATTTAACACTTAATTCTCAAGATCAAAGTTTTACAATGTTTATGCCAGTGAAAGGATTGAATAACATTTTTCACTAAGAAGAGTTACTAGCCAAATTACAAAAAAGGACAAAACTACTACTTCACGTAATTCTCCGAACAATTCCAGGCAAGAGGTCATATAAACTCTCTTTACAAGCAATGCTACACAATTTACAATGCATTGGACATTTTTACAAGGAACTTCATAAATGGTACAGATGAAACTTTTACACTCTTTTCTTCTAGTCTACTCGCATAATCCATCTGCACAAATATTAACTAGAGTCAGTTCGCTAGAACTGAGCATGTTAAGACTACCCATTGCAACAGTAAGCTAACATTTTATAATATCATGAAAGTAAAATTCTAACTCAAGAATGGATCAAATCACAACCACTAATCAATATGTTTCACAAGATGAAGAGATTTATACCAGCCAACAAGGAGGAATCCCAATATTCAAGTGAGAGAGATATTCCAAAGACAAACAAGGTGAGACCTTATTGGTGAAGACAACCAGGCTGAGAGTATTGAGATTTCAGTCATGTAATCCTATGGGTTACGTGATTGAAATCTAACACCCAAACATCATTCTAATATTATTAACCAAAAGGATAAAGATCAGTCAAATGACTTAACATATTCAAAATTGCTGGTTAACAAGACTGCATTAACGCACATCCATGTTTTAAGAAGAATATAGGCCCCAACCATATATGAACACAAATCAGTCAAAGATTAAAGTTAACTTCACTCGGCTGAATAAACCAACATACATATAATACTCACAACACTATAACTAAATCTGAAGATTCAATATACCAAGCAATTCTCACCGAACCTAATTATTTTTCATCAAGAAGTTAAATAAACTAGATTCTATCCAACTAAAATTTCATACAACAACTATAGTTGGATTACACAGGCAAGGATCAAGAAGAAGTCTTTTCACCAAAGGTTGTTATTATCTTACATCACATAATCAGTAATAAACCGTAATCCACCCCTCGTATGATCATTGTAAGAGATTAAGGGCTTAGCTCACTAAAGTATGTAACTGAGTCGATTCCTACCCTTTCCATTATCATACAAGTCTAACCCAATTCAAAGCAAGGTAACCATTCTATTTTCATACATGCCTCAGTCAACACTTACTCAGAAAGTCCCTACCTGAATTATTGAAGGTTTGCTAAGCTACAAAATGGATTTAATAGAAACCCATTTCATTCGATACTTAATTTTAAACAAGTAAGGGATAGTCTGTTGAAAACATAAGTGAATCGACACAAGATCCTCTACCGTGACCCAACTCGAGTCACAAACACAAGGTTTACAGTCAGCGAAGGAGGAATACAAGGCAAAATACTCTTCCTGCGAACTAAGCCTTCTCTTCCATCTCTAAACCAACATATGAATAGCTTGGGCACACCCATCTATTTCACGACAGTCTACTCGACCTATCCTCATAGTCGCTCCAAGGAAAGCATCTGCCACTACAGAGTTCGATTGAACTCTTTTATCTTATGATACAGTGACTCACGTCATAGGATCTGCATTGAGCAGTCAATATTTCACTCACGTAGGCCTCTAAGAAAACATCATGCTCACTATGCGAGGTCTACACACAAATTCAGCCCAAGAAAAGATTTTTACCAAGACAAAAACAAACATTTAGCCTAAAACTGGCCATGAGTCGACAAATCTACAAATATCCACTAATGTTATTCATGGCTCAAGTTTATATCTGCTACTGCTAGTTTAGAAATCGAACTCAACGGCCATTGTTCACTATTGTCTCTAAATGTCACCCGAATTTTAAGAATTAAGCAGGAAAGCACCCAGGTTAAAGATCTAACACCCACAGTATAAAACTTCAACCATTATTTTGCTATCACATGACGGATACTCTTTTATTTCGAAAAGAAAAAACGAGGCAGAAAGGAATGTATACAGGCTGTCACAGTTGCTATCAGGGTATGAAAAACAAACAACTTCCAACAGTCCTTCCTTTCCTTCAATCAGGGTCGATTCACAAGGAAAAAGTAGAAGCCCATTCTAAATGCCATAACAGATAAAAGAAATAAAATGACATTCAATTCATGACATAATAAAAGGGTAGCAGAAGATTGCAAGGGCAGGTTTAACATGCCTGGTTTAAAACGCCATCTCCATATGTATATGATTGTTTCAATGCCGCTGCTTGCCCTTAACCCAAAGTGCTCTGCGAGCTCGTGCTAGCGCCACACTCACGCGGTGAAAAACAGCTACAAACCAACCCCATGATTTGAAGCTCGGACACAAGATATACTGATTACATCACGCTCCTGGCTCTGGTAGGCATCTACCGTGATGATCAATAAACCTTTTCCTTCATTAGATTGAGGACAGCATCAAACACTCGGTGCAAACGTTTCAGCTGCAGCCTGTAAGGTGTGATTAGTCCGACAGAAACCTTTTTGCTGCCAAGTCAGGACTCGTTGAAGAAGCTCATATTATTGCAAAGCAAAAAGTGCTTCATAAATACTCTGATATGAAACAGATCCGCCCCTATGAGATTCTCTTCCATGAGTTACATCCTACAACAAGTAAGATCTCAATAGAGACTCTTTGTAAATAAATTTCATCAGGTCTGCTGGTAACACCCTCACTGTCACATAGTCGATTATGAAGATACAACTCAGTGCATGCTCTGGATCTGAAAAATATCCTGCTACCTTCATCTCCCAAGACATTTTCTCCAACATTGCATAGATCTCCTGTGCCCATGGGTGTGATCTGTCACCTTGAAGGAGAATCCCGAATTTGAGGATGTAGTCGATGCTGAACAGATAACAACAAAGTTGGACAACCTGCTTGTTGGAGGCGCTCACGAAGGCTTCCACTATACTGAAACGTGCCTGCAGCCTGGCTGGAAGTGACTTTCCAAAATGAAAAGGCAAGACAGCTCAACTAAAACTTTATCTCGTTCTTCTACTACAGCTGCAAGATTTTGCAACAATCGATCATATTTGTGGTTGCGTGCGGCAAGCAGCAGCAGATCAACACCAACGGCTCCACAGGATCGCGCGGCAGTGTGCCGCACATAACTCACTCTGAACTTCACGAGCAGGGAGGAAGGAACAAAGCTGCTGACCATTGAAAGCATTTAACAACAAAACATTCGGCCCCATTCTAAACACGACCCGTCAGCTGGAAAATCGTTGCAAAAACAGCCTGTGCGGCCATGGCAAGGAGAGGAACAACAAAAGAAGAGCTTCTAAAAGCCTATGACTCCACTGAACTGGGGTTCTCACGCCACTCATACCAAATCCCAACGACAACACTCCTCCTTGTGCACGCGGCCAGAACAGGTCAAAGAAAGCAGTTAGCACAGGGCGCAAGAAATTTGCAAATCAAAGGAATTAAAGAAGGTGGGGCGGCTGGCAGAGGTAAGGCCAGTGGGGATGGCCACGTACCAGTCTAGATGGTAGGAAGGGGGGTGAGGGACAGTAGAGCCTAGGCACAAGTAGATAAAATTTGATTTTAAAACAGTCCCCTCCAACCTGCGCCACACACCAATATTTTGCTTCTTAATGCATCATGGACCAAGCACATGGCCATTAAACAACTATTTCACAAGGGCGAGTCAACATCCACCACGCAAACAACTAACTCGTACACCATGATTATCATTTAGACCAATGCCGATTGGGTGCATGCCACACAAAAATTGCATAATGCGAACTGAAGCCACACACTCGAATCTAAGGATTCGATTTACTAGTGTAAAAATACATATATCGTTCTACACCCATGTCTTCTGGGTATTTTATTTTTAAAATATAATCCCATGTAAATGAAGTACGCAACAACAGATACTAAAAAAAAGGAGTGTATATAATCCAAATTTACCAGAGTCACCAGAACATCTCCAACAGTAACTCAGTAACAAGTTTATTCATTGGGCTAAAGCAAGTCGAAAAACCTCAGTCTTTTAATTCTCTGCAACTAACAGTGGGTTCTATCCCAACTCATAACAAAAACCGAACCCCAAGCGATAATAAACCAAACGTCCGAACTCATCAACCCTTGTCGATGGGTTAAAGTCCTTGGCTCGACAACGAATAGGAGCAGGATGGAAATGGCTTCAAGGAAAGTTACTAGCCCAATCAACCTTCGAAAAGGGTTTACCGCCAAACGGGGCATTACGGTGGCTTTAATAGCCACCTACCATTTCATTAAAACCGCATCCCCTTTTGCGTGTTGGACTCTCCTTGCTGGTGGCCGCACATCTTCATTTATTTTATTTTGGATCTGCAGATCTTATGCCCCCTTTTTTTTTTTGGTTCTGCCTACTGTTTTACTCGGCCCTGGCCGCGCGGGTTTGATATGGTGGTTATAGATGAAGCTACAAGCTAGTGAAGCAGGCGTGTTACCTCCACTTTCATTGGGTGCTGCGAGGTGTGTTCTTGTCGGGGATCCACAGCCACGGCCTGCAACAGAAATCAGCCAGGCAGCAGGTAGGTCGCAGTATAGAAGAAGCCTTTTGAGCGCTTCCAACAAGCAGGTTGTCCAACCATGCTGTTATCTGTTCAGTATCGAATGCATCCTCAAATTCAGGATTCACCTTCAAGATATTTTTATCAAAATTGATTAAGGGATAGTGAGAGTGTTACCAGGAGACCTGATGAAATTTATTACAAAGATTCTCTATTGAGACCTTACCTGTTTTACGATGTAACTCGTGGAAGAGAATCTCATAGAGGTGGATCTGTTTCATATCAGAATATTCATGAAGCACAATTTGTTTTGCAATTATTTGAACATCTCATAGACCTTTCTTGGGAAGCGCATTAATTTACATATACATACATAGGTTTTATTGTATATATAATTGATATTATTTCCTTGGCTACGAGTTTATATTAGTATACTTTTGTTAATATAAAAAGAAATATTAATAGTATATTAATATTAATATAATTTAATAATAATAAATCCATTAATTTTAATATTACTTTAATATGAATAAAATTTACGATATTAGTATCCTTATTAAGCATTAATGAAATATGGGTAATGAACTTAATAAGTTTAGAGCTTTTGCATTAAAATTTCTTTCTACACAATTTAATAGGTATTGTACGGGAGTTCAAATAGATTTGATTTCATTTCCCTTAATAATTTGCAAATGGATTTACAATAAATTCTTAAATGAGGAAAACATACTAGAGCTAGAACTTAAATTACTTCATTGGCATATTGAAAACTATTTAAAACTTAAGTCTTTCCATCAACAATACAAGAAGAGAAAATGCACTAATATTCCAACTTTTCCAATACATCTCTTTTAAGTAACAAAATGAAATTTATATATATATATATATATATTTTTAAGTAAATTTCCCAACATTCCACAAGAGAGTTTCAACAATATTTCCAATAAGTTTTAGAGTAAGAACTACTAACATTCCAACAAGATCAACACACTCATATGAGGTTCCAAGCCAAGTTAAAGGAGAATAAATTGTCTTTCCTTCAACTTTCAATTCCATCCACATTACAACCTTAATAATGAAAATCAATACAACTCTCCTTCAAAATCTTAATACAACATTTTCCACTTAATGTGGGAACATTTTACAATAATGGAAGCTAAAATACAAAGCAATATTACACTTTCTTCCACTCAAGGTGGGTAAAAATACAAGGTAGTTTCACATTGTCATCAACAAGGCTCCAATGCTACAAACATCAACAAGGTAGCTCCTCCAATAGTTTGTTTGATTCATAAAAAATAAGGGGAGAGGCAACGCTCTCCTCCCAACCAAGATACCCAATGGAGAAGAGAAGCCATCCTCTCCATTGGCCCCCAAGCCCCAACCACATTACAATGGGAGAAAATCCAACTCATGGCAACTACTAGCTTCCACATAACTTAACATAAAATTTCACATTCATTCCATAATCCTTCAAAACAAAAATCAACAACTCAACAAGAGGGAAACAATCAAAACAACAAAGTCACAAGGCTTATCAAGAAAGCCATAAGAGTAAGACCTATGGGGAGGCCACTTATGCCTCCCAATGGGAATGGGTGCCACCTAAAATCCTCCAATGCAAAACACAATACCCCTAACAACTCTTATGCCTCCCTCAAGTACCCCTTATCCCTCCATCCACTCTTATGCCTCCCTCAACTCTTATGGCTCCCCCAAAGTAAGAACAAGAAGAAAATGCAAGCATTTCTCATACTAGGTGGGCACCCAACCCAAACTCCCTCCTCAAGAAAATGATCTCTTATGCCTCCCTCAAATAAACTCCCCATAGTCTCCTCCCACTCCCAACTTAGGCATTCTACCCATTCCCAACAAGCATTTCAAAAAAACAACAACATTCAACACAACATATACACACATACATATAACAATAACATAATATAAACAAAGGTGAAGCTCCTACCTTTCCATGGTAGAGCTTGTTCCAAGTATGAAGTTTCAAATCCCTCCAAAGATCAAGCAAGCATCCACAAGCTCCAACAAAATTCCCACAAGTATCAACAAGCTCCAAAAATCCACAAACTCCTTCAAAATCCTCTCCTCTCCAAAAATACAAGAGACTAAAAATGAAACCTCCAACCCCAAAACAAACAAAAGGATCAAATAAATAGAGAAAAGAGAGGGAGGGATGATGTGGCTCCAAGTAGGATGCCACCTCCTTTTCCCTCCACTCCACATCACTTGGTCAACCTCATATTCCAATGCACCATTAATAAGTGGTTGAAAGAAAGGCAAGCACCTTACACACTCCATCTAAGCCCACTCCCCCAAAGGACAAAATTAAATTTTTGAAAGAAAGTGCAATTAATATTTTACCTTTTTATCCCCCCCAAACACTTAAAAGAGTCTAAATTTGACCTCCCAACCCATATGTAGGGTTGGCATGGGATTTTAAGAGGTGTGGGACAAGTTTGACTTGTCCCACAAGCTTTCAAATTTGGCCTCTAAGGCCAAATTCGAGTTTCCCATGTGGGGTAGAGTGTGCTACACTCAAAACTCAAACACACATCATTCCACACAAAATCCAAAGTAAATCAAGCCTAATAAATGAACTCTCTTTTGGTCATATCTTTTAATTAGTTTATGAAAAATTTAAATTAGCTTAATTAAGACACTACAACCCATGACTAATAAAGGGGTAAACACCAATCCAAAAAAATATGAATAATAACACAAGTAAAATTTCACTTACTAAGAGAAAACACATACTAACATAATAGAAAGGGAAAATTAAAACAAAACAACACATGACCCCTAGGTCACAATTTTCCCTTAACCAAATAATTCTAACACACACACAATTACTTGTTGCCATGGTGACCTTAGTTGGATTCTTCTTGAATTCTGATGTGGTTGGTCTCCACTCCCCAATATTGTTATGAATATAATATACCTGCAAAACAGAGAATACCTCCTTCAGCCTGTTGGCCGCATTAAAACATTCATGCCAAATATACAATATAATCTAAAATAAACGACACATGATTTACTATCATCTATGCAAATACGATATCACTTACACTTTCTAGCACATTTCTATTCCACATTTCATTTATGTCAAAATGATCATCACATTAATCCAATTATCAAGTTCTACCCAATATGATTAAATATATCACATGTCATAATTAAAGATAAATAACCATGTCAAAAGTATACAAATATCATCATCAAATGTCCACCAGTAGACCATATGCATCATATAAAGATCAAATCAATAACAATCTAGTGTCTATGATATCTACTAGCATGCTAAATCAAGAAGCCATAATAAATCCATAAGTGAAGTAACCAGTCTCGAAAACAACAAAACAAAAATGGTGTCGAAGGGAAGTGGGCACTACATGGGACAAGTTTAACTTGTCCCACAAGCCTCTAAAATCAGCCCCTAAGGACAGATCCGAATTTCAAAAGGAAGGTGGAGTGTTTCACACTCCAAGTTTACTTACACATCACTTTACAACACATAATCCAAGAGCCATCAACTATAATAAATAAATTATTTTGACCTATTTTAATATTAATTTAGCACATGATTACTCACAACTATAGGCACAATTAATTAAATAATAAAGGGAAGACACATCACTAAATAACCACATACTAAAATTAAACAAAATGAAACTAAATAAAAGAAAACACATAACCCCTTTGTCACATTTGAAGGTGACCCCCATGGGAATCCGTAACAAAAATTCAAACATACACAAATAACACATACATGTTGCCATGGTGACCCTTGTTGAATCCATCTAGGATTCCAATGTGGTTGGTCTCCAATCCTCGATGTTTGTTGTGACATGTTTACGAGCAAAACACAAATACCTTTTTCGGCCTCATGGCGGCATCAAAACATCCAAAATAAATATACAATATAACTCAAAAATCATATATATATATATATATATATATATCGAAACATCATCCAGGAAAGTAACGATATCATTTACAATTTCATCAATAACCATATGATCATAACGTTAGTTCAATTTTATAGGTCTACTCAATATAAAGAAATATCACATATCTAAAAACATATGTATATAACCATGTCAAAAAGATGTCAATCATCAATATAAAAAGTCTCTAACAATCCACATGCATCATATATGAATCGAACTCAACAACAATCCATGATCTCTAATGTCTAACATCATGCCAAATCAAAAGCTACAATAAAATCCATAAGTATAGTTGATAGTAAATTGAAATTAATGAAAAAATGTGTCGAAGGGAAGTGGGCACTACAAAGAGAGAGAGAGTGTGTGTGTGTGTGAGAGAGAGAGGGGAGAGAGAGATGGAGGGAGGGAGGGAGAGGGAGAGAGAGGGAGAGATAGAGAGACAAATGTAAATAATTTCTCTCCGGAGGAACGTGATTTCTCTTTGAGAGGGTCGGAATGGCTACGAAATCACTAGCATTTGTATCGAAGATATCAAGGAATAGTAAGGAATCTTTGGAAAACATCAGTGATGAGGAGCTTGACCAACATCAAGATAAGTATCATAACTCTGCTTACTATCATTTATCTAGTATTCTTTCTCAAGGGAACTTTAGAGACATTTCTGCATATCATATTTTGTTACCTCATTCATGTCCAATAAACACCCTAATGGAAACTTTTCAACAAATCAGTTCATCACACACTAGAACCAAACCAATTGAGATTCAATCAGGTAAGATTTTGAACATTAACAGCTCATTGGAAAATGATCAAGAAGCTAAATTGTTTGATGTTTTGAAGTGTCATACTAGAGAATTTTCTTGGGACTATAAAGACATGAAATGAATCCACCCAAGTATTTTCACCCATCACATTTATACTAAAAATGTTGAACCAGTTAGGAAACCTCAAAGAAAGATTAATCCAGCCTTAAGGGACATAGTTAAGTAGGAAATTGAAAAGCTTTTACAAGCGGGGTTTATCTACCCCATCTCGGATAGTTAGTGGGTATCTCCTCTTTTAATTGTTCCTTAAAATAATGGAAAATGGAGAATTTGTATTAGTTATAGGTAATTTAACAAAGCTACACTTACATATTATTTTCTCTTACCATTCATAGATCAAGTTTTAGACAACCTCTTAAGAAAACAATATTTTTTATTCTTGGATGGCTTTAGTGGATATAATCAAATTAGGGTGGTTTCTAAGGACCAGGATAAAACTATCTTTACTTTTCCATGGGGTACCTTTTTCCGGACTATGTAATGCTCCAGTAACCTTCCAAAGGGTTGTACTAGCAATTTTGGCAGATCTAACTAATGATTTTGTAGAGGTATACATGGATGAGTTTACTGTACATGGAGACACATTTGATGATGCCTTGAAAAATTTGGATAGAGTATTAACAAGATGTGAGCAACACCATTTGTCTCTTAGTCATGAGAAATTTTTGATGATGGTTGATGAGGGAATTGTTCTAGGACATAATATTTCAAAAATAGGAATTCAAGTTGACCAAGATAAAATTAAGATTATTTCAGAATTACCTATTCCTCAAACCCCCACGGATATCAAGTCATTCTTAGGGAATTTTGGGTACTATAGGAATTTTATCAAATATTTTAGTAAGATTGTGGCCTCCATGTTTGGTTTTTAACCAAGGATTGTGAATTTCTTTGGGATGAAAAATGTCAACATGATTTTGAAGATATTAAGGAAAAACTAATCACTACCCCAATACTAAGAGGTGATAATTGGGAGAAACCCTTTCACATTCAAACAGATGCCTCAAATAACTCAATTGGTGCAGTTTTGGGACAAAAAGATGAAGAGGGAAAAATGTATGTTATTTACTACCTTATTAAAAATATGAATCCCACTGAAAAAGAATTTCTTGTTGTGATCTATTCAATTAATAAGTTCGGACATTTTTAAATTTTTTTATTATAGGTAAATAGTTTTCTGAAAGGGACTATACCCTTGTACATTAATGGCTCAGAAGCCGGATGTGCCCATGTGAGTAAAAGAACATAAGATCAAAATCCGGATAACACAATAAGAACAAAGGCAAGAATATATCCTACCAAGACAAGTACCAAAACCCACAACACGCAGCGAGTAAACAACAACAAAGCAAAATCAACGTTTTCTGTGTGAATCGATCTCGGCTTTGTGATGCGCTTGTTCATCCTCTCCATTGCTCACCTCCCTTCGTTTCATGGTAGTTTGGTTAGATGACTAACATTTTCCTTCTACGGTGTATCACCATTTTAGTGTAGGATTTCATTTTTCATGCATTTTCTCTCTTCCCTGGTCCCTTGGAGTAGTTAGATTAGGATTAGATCTAGTATTTATGCTTTGGAATAGCTCGTGGCGGGTAGTTTAGGAAAAGGAAACAACATTCTGTGGAGATCTTTCCCCATTTTCAAAAGTCCCACACTCTGGGAAAGCTCAATGTTGTTCAATCACACCAAATGACATTGCCTTAGAAAAGCAGATCCATAACTTATTTGGGGGTGCTGTGAATTTGCACTAACATGTTGGAAATGCCATAGAAAATAAACCCTCTGTTGAAAATTTATTTACGGGATCTCGAACTTATTTGGGCCTGATAAACTATGGATGGGGTGATTTGAATTTTATTTTAAACATAAGTGTTAATCTACTCAACCTCTGTGCATACGAATGGTAAAGATACAACAAATGATGGTGAAATTCCTAGTGTGTTTTCTAGCATTTTTGGGTCAATTACATTTATTTAAGGGCAAGGTAAGAGTTTGGTAGGTGATTTATCAAGCATAAAGAGTAGGTTATCGAGAGAGATCCGTGGCAAGAATGGGTAAAATTGTAAGGGAAACTTCATATATGATGAAATTCTTGTAGTATGGGTCATTACATATTCTATATATAAGTACATCCTAGACATGATCTCTAATCACAAAGCATTCATATGGTTTCCCTTCGGCTCCTATCCTTTTTAAGTAGTAGGATATCGTGGTCCTATTGGTGACGAGATACAAAACATGGTATGGATGTAATGTCTTGGGGAGCTTATGGAATCTCGACTATACATGTATTGGCACCCACGAGCGTGGGTGACATGTAAAATTGGTGCAACTCTTGCGATAAGATTTTCTTAAAGCTATGTTAAAATGTTCAATTCTTTGGGTTAGGAGTCGAGATCCATATTGTTTCCATGAAGAGAAGTGGTGCCCCTTTCTCTCATGGGAGCACCTATAACACATGGGACCGATAGGTGTGGGATTGATTTGCATCCCCTGGGTATAATTCATTATAGACCAAACAAGTATGCGTACAAAACAATAAATCTAGGCTTTTGCAAAAAAATTGGTGAAAGCTAAAAAAATCGGGAGGGAAAATCTTTGTGGGGTAGGGGTTGACTTTTGGGGGAAGCATTGGATTGTTACATGTTACAACGGGCCATGTTGAGGCTATCTTTCTAGTGGATGTAGATTTGTTGATGTTTTTCATTTATTGCATCTTTGTTAGTTGTAAGCCAATCAAGGTTGTGAATTTATCATGATGGCCATACTAAGTGCATATTTGGACCGCACACTACAAACTATTAGATTATGGACAAAATGTCTTTTTGTTCCAAATATGCAATGCACATTTTAAATAGTGTGAATTAAACGGGTGCAATGTATTACAATAACCACTTAAATTGACGATAGAGGTATAACTATATATATACATGTATATATGTATATGTGTAGGTGTGCACGTATGTGACTATGGGGTTGGTATATGTAGTACATAGATATATAATGTGAGAGGTACGTAAGAGATAATGGTAGTTATGTCATGATTCATACGTAACATTATCATAGGTTTTTTTGTCTTGTAAGAGGGATTTGTAATAGGAAAATGTTTATGAATTATGGTTGGTGCACTAATTACAATAAACACAATGTTATAAATACGTACATCATATTACGAGGGCTTCATGCGGGCATATGTGCATGTTTCGTAGGTAGAAGAGAGGCATTATTGGGCATACATATAGCTTATTACAGGGACACTCTCTTCAGCATGTAAAAATATGTGACAATTACAAAGTGTGTTTCTATTCTAAAGATTCTAAAAAAGATGCTACTATGATTTTGCATGGTTTATAAATTGTTAGGTAGCGGTTGTGTTGTGTACGGTACATGAAACCTACTCATTGCCATTATAGGTACCCATTGAATCAAAATAGATAAATCTGAATGCATGGAAGAGTACCTGTATGGTAATGTCCCACACATCATTGGTAATTGTATTCTTTTTTAAGAGCATCTGCAAACAAGCCCAAAACATCTTTGGCCACATCGTCAAAAATCATTGCTGATATAGTGCTAGTAAGATCCTCTAACATCATGTGCAATGCATATTTATATTCATATAAAGCTGAATACAAGTTGCTTTTGACACAATTCCAAGAATTTTATCTATTTATAATTAGTTTTTATGACATTTTTAACCATTAACCATGCAAGAGAAAGCATGATATCAATAGTTTTCCATGTTAATGTATTTAATGGAAGTAACAATGCAACCTATTGGTCGGGGTTGTGGGTACTGCATACGTGGATATGAACAATGGTTGTTTCCACCATTACTTCGCACTCAAGTGAACCGAAACACTGTTGCTTCGGGGTACCTAACCAAATACAAAGTTCCTTTATTTCTTGTACTACTGGTGAAAGGAATAATTTTGTATTAGTCCCTATAGTTAGGCCTCTTTGCCTAAATTTCATCACTTTGGTTTTTTTAATAGCTGCGATTAGTGTGTGTATAACATGTTCAACTTCTTCCTTTTGTAAGCTGTTGTGTGGCCTCCTCACATAATGTTCCCCTTAAGGTAATGGCTATATAATATATCTTGTGTAGTCCTTTATGCTAACAATAGACCATTGAGTACTGAGTCCCATCTTTTTAGGTAATGGTAAAAAACAACTGATGAAGAGGTAACCAAACCCATAACATCTACTGTAGACTCGAGAGCTATTTGATAGATCACAATGATATTGGTGAAATGGAAAAGGTGGTTTGGAATTTCAAAGGTAGGTTCTACACATAGATAAAGAATAGAATCCATGTTAAGAATGAGTTTCCATGGGATGGTAGAGCCTTTATATGACAGTTTGATATATTTTAGAACACCCTTGGACATTCGATAAAGCTGCTCCAACTTAAACTTTGTCATGGTAATAGGTAGCAACATTTACAAAGTAAGTCATACTAATGTCATCACTTAGAGCATCAATGACATTGAAATTCAGAACCTCACCCTCACCCTTTTCATTGCAATAACTATGTATATTTCCTTTTTGAGTTATTCTACCTTCGATCCCCATTTCATATGGTACGGATGTAGTTTGTCAATGGTCGTTGATGCAAAAATTTGTAAGGGTCCAATAGTTCCTGCCATTGCTATGAGGTTTTTCCAAATAAATATTGCAAGTACAATATATTTAATGTTGTAAGGGAAGCATGGAATATAGAAAAATGAAAAATGCAACACAAAAAATACACAAGCAATATGAAATGAAAACAATAATATTAAATTTCAAATGAATGACTATGGCTGAAAAATAGTGGTGAAAATAGGAGAAAGACCAATAACATATAAATATGCGAAGGTGTTTTCTGTTTCCTAAGACTCAATGGAAAATTGAGGCATCAATAGTGTGGAAGGTATTGGTTACCTGTAACACCAAGTTCTATTGATAAGCGTTTTAGCTGAGCTAGAAAAGGAAATGAAAACATTACCTAGTGCATGCCTTGGATCTAGATGTATTGAAAAAAAAGAGTGAAATAGTTTATTTTACGAATAAAAGAAAATGTAACAAGCATTGAATTCACACATTAAACCAACTGTTCAAATAACATACAAAAGAACTACACAATAGGATGGGTATGGATTTTGAATGATGTACAAAATGGAAGGAATATGATAAAGAATAGGAATTGAAAACAAGGCCGGGATGCGCTGGAGTAAAGTCAAGAAGAGGGTGCATGTATTTCTTATAGGAGATAATTCTCACCCAGAATTAGATGAAATCTATAAAAAATTAGATGATTTGGCCATGCAAATGGAAGAGGAAGGGTTTGTGCCTGAAATTCACTTTACACAGCATGACTTTGATGGAAAGGTACTTGTTATATGGACACAATGAGAAGCTAGCCATTATCTATGGGATTATCAAGGAATCATCTTGGATGCCTATCTGAGTAGTTAAGAATATTCACATGTGTGTTGAGTTTCAGACAACGAAAATCATCTCAAGGATTACTGAGAGAAATAAATACGTGTAAGGGTTCATGTAAATTTTTTGGTAACATGATCTATAAAAGCTACTAAACATTGGCTTCTCTTATAACATGGCTATAAATGTAATTGCATACAAGCTAATAGTCATGAACCGGGTGATGTGTATGGACTTTATGTTAAGGAATGTATGCTTCATAGAGGAGGTATACATGAGTTATACACCAAAATGGAAGTAACCATACCCTTGTGGAAATAATTGTGCATGAGGTGTCTCATACAACAAAATGGTGTCTCTCTTGGAGGCGAATAACAAACTACATGTGACCTTATCTTTACATGATACCCCTCACCTGGGTAATCAAGAATCTTACATGGTGACTACTCCTCAACCTACAAGTTCATCGCAAGATTGATGTGTGAAATATACACACTAAGTATTTCAATCATTCATTAAAGGAACAAAGACTATTGGTGCGAGTAAGGCAAAAACTTAATCCAGTTTTACAAGAAACATAAGCATATTAGTACACCCAAGGTGTTAAGACGGGATCATGTAGCATTTTGTTTATAATATCATGTAGTGGAAGAGATAAAGAGTGTAATGGTTCATTGTTGCATGCAAGTTACTCTCATCTCAAATCCTAACATACATTCTCAAATAACACAAACGAAAAAATAAAAAGAAAAATATTAGGCTATTGTATGACCAAGATCGAGATAAATTTTAGGTAACAAGCCTTTGATTACAATATTTTTAGGCATATGCCATGGTGGTAAATCCATAAACCCTTCTCCAGATTTTGGAAAGAAAAACCAAATCTCTATTTCATTACCATAAATATATTAATGCGGGGAAGAAATTGGTCATTACCTTTGCCTAATAACAAGTGTAATCAAATGCTTTAAGGTATTCAATTTATTTGATAAAAACTCTCATATCTTTGGGATTTTCTTAGTGCATAATAAATATTTTCCTTTTATTCACTATTGATGAAGATATTATTCAAGGCTTGCACTTGAATGACATGGTTTATAACATTGAACAATGATCTCAATTGAGAAAGAGGTTGTATTGTTCCTACTAGTTAAAAGGGCTGATACATTTTGGAAGAATTTCCAGATTAACTTCATAGATGTTTTTGTTCAACATACATGTGATAACCTTAATTATATTTTGAGTTCCAATCAGGAGGTGATATTTTATTCAATATAAGGGATGGAGAACTCTTGATTTAAGTATTCTATTCAATATTTTCTAAGGGAAGCTTCCCACTTGGAAATGGGTGACCACCTATAATTAATCTTAGAATGATTATTCTTGTAACAACTCCAAAAGCGAGGTACCTAACCACATATTATAGTTCATCCATTGATAGGTTTACGAGAGAGAGATGCATTACTAGTGGGAGGATTGATTGATCGATGTGGTTCATCCCTCTGCTCTCTATCCAAGAGGTGTGTCCTATATTTCTATCTTTGTTGCATAGGATTCCCTATGGGTGATCCGGAGCTATTGAATAACTTTGGATTTCCTCTAGTGCCCCTATCAAAGCTCACGATAAACAAATGTAATAAAAATATAGGGCTATGACACATCGACTTATTAGAAAGGAGAGGTATACTATATTGGTCAAGTAAGCCTCCCGCCTCTACCGGGAATATATCAATGAATGAATTATTTCAAGTTATCAAAAGGAATTTTCACCACGAATTCATCTTCAACTTGAAAACAACCTAACCAAGACATTGTCATCTCAACAAACATTTTTTTGTGTTACTTATTGTTGCATTGTATTAAAGCTCCCATATTGTAAAATCTATATCACCGACATTTTTCTACATTTTTCCCTATTAAGATTATAGAAATTATATGTTAATTTACTTTAATTTCCTTTTTGACACCAATAATCCGATATAATGATAGTGAATTGTAAATAACTCAGGTTAACAAAGAAGAATTATATCCCGGTGACCGCTAGACTAGACAACTATTCCATGATTGGTTGTTTTATTATGAAGTAATCAAATTAGAAAGTTCACTAAACGATAACAAATAAATATAGAGTTTATATTTAAATACATGCATCTACATATAAAATCGTGTATTAATATTACGAAATTAAATTGATAGGCTAGTAATGTCCCAATTAACAAACAACGATAGTTAACAATATGTAGTTTATAGATGTGTAATTCTAGAGCTTAATCAAGAAAGGTACACTATGTTTGAAGCTTGTAAAATATATATCATATGACATCCACTTTATGCTCATAAAGCTATAATTTTTTTCAAAAAATAAGAACTATAATTTTCATAATAGCTAGTAGTCACGGGCGATGTATATAATAGCCAAACCAAGGTAACACCAAAAATTATAAGAAATGCAAACAAACAAGTAAAGCCTACACAATGCAACTGACCCTGGCAATAACTAGTAAGTGCCTAGCCAAATGGAGACACCGTAAGTTTTCCCTGTATGGAGAAAACATTTTGCAACTATATAATAATTTCTTTAGACTACAAACAAAATGCGAGAAAGAGAAAAAAATACACCCATGTGGACAAAACTTATGTATGTGCTATGCGGGAAGGATTGGGACAACAAAGCAAGCTTTGGCAACATATCATGCAAATGAATTTCCGTTACCTAGCCATCGCGCCAAAGTTT
Organism: Taxus wallichiana var. yunnanensis; assembly: GCA_018340775.1. Taxonomy (NCBI): domain Eukaryota; kingdom Viridiplantae; phylum Streptophyta; class Pinopsida; order Cupressales; family Taxaceae; genus Taxus; species Taxus wallichiana. Next base: position 162,433,722 of record CM031241.1, on the reverse strand, counting down.
TCGTATTGAGTAGTGTTGATGCCTTTTTGTAAACACCTCATAGGTCGCTTGTTTGCCTCAACCATGTGCACACACATGTTCTATGTCAATGTATTCCATATAACATTATATCATACGAAATGATACATCATGGAAAGGTAAGCTTAGGACACCTGGTATTAACAGGGGCATCATGCTGAAAAAGATTAATAAAGATGGACATTTTCCTATGCATAAAGCCAAATTCAAAAGAGGCCAAACAAATGAAAGCATTTCATTTGGATTATACACTCTATGTACGAGATGCAAAGGGAAGCCATTATAAAGGAAATACAAAGAGCGCAAAGAAGGAGGCTGTACATTAATAAGCAAACCGACGAATATGCCTCACTAAAGAACAAATTTACCATAGTTTGGATACCACGTAGATCGGAAGGATCACAAAAAAAAACATAACATGCCAACAATGGCCCATAATTCCATTATATATATCAAAAATGAGAAAATAAGGAAGCCCAACTAAATAAGAAAATGAAAGAACCAATATACACTACTAGTCATCTAATAAGAGACGAGAAAAAATGCCTAGAAAAGAAAGCAGTTGGAAAGAAACAAAGATACCATAATGTACGAAACATAGTTTCAAAATCTAGAGCAAGACTACATCGTCATGAGAGGTACAACCCAATATGTTATTATTATTTAAAATTTTCTATATTATTTTTAATTTTACTTTTAGTAAGCAAGGATATTGTGAATCAGCCCAAGGCCGCCGCCATGTCTAACGAAGCTTGCGCAAAGACGTGGAGGTCTAAAGATGGAACCTGCTAACCCCTATAACAAATCGTTTAGACTAATATTAGTATTATAATTTTAGTGTTTTTATATTATTTTTATTTTAATTTTTTGGATAACCAAGGGTATAGCCCAAGGTCGCCGATGTGTCTCACGAAGCTTGCGCCTAACACGTGGAGATTTGAGGTGGGAACCGTTAACCCTTATAGCGAATCGTTTAGACTAATATTAGTAATTATAATTTCAGAGTTTTTATATATTTTTATTTTATTTTTTTGATAACCAAAGGTATTGAAAACCAGCCTAAGACGACCACCGTGTCTAACGAAGCTTACGCCTGACACTTGGAAGCCTAAGATTAGACCCATACCAATCAATTTCACATGGTCTATCAAGATGGTGAGAATCATCCACAAGACCTTATAAGACGAACCCAAAGACCTAAGCCAACTACATTAACCCTATATAATTATTATTTATATATAACTATTATATACATATAATATTAATATACTAAATTAATATTTATATAATATAGATAATTATTATTTATAATTAATATTATTATATTTATATACATAATATGTACATTACTTACACATATAATAAAGTAATTTTTAATATGTATTATATATTAACATATTTATAATGCAATTTATTGTTAATGATTTAACTATTTTTTTATTATAAAAATATAATTAGTAATTTAAGATAAAATTTAGCAATTAATATTAGATATTCTTTATAATATATTAATAATAATTAGTACATACGTAAAATCTTACATATATGTATATATAATTTAATTTACGAATATAATTATACTAGACTTATATTACTAATAATCATTAATATATAATATATATATTAATACTACATACTTTTATAATATAATAACTATTATTATGATATATATGTTTTTATTTATTATATAGTAATTATTATATTAATATTTATTATATAATATAATATATATTAATATTATATGTTGTTATTATTATATTATATAATATATATTAATATTATATTATGTTGTTATTATTATATAGTAATTATAATTTTAGAATTTTTATATTATTATTTATTTTATTTGTTTGGATAGCAAGGGTATTGTGAATCAATCCAAAGCCGCCGCCATGTCTAACTTAAGTGGCGCCCAAAGCACGTGGAGGTCCGAGGTTGAAAGCCGCTAACCCCTATAGCGAATCGATTAAACTAATATTAATATTATAATTTTAGAGTTAATTATATTATTTTTTATTTTATTTTATTTAGATAACCAAGGGTATTGAGAACCAACCCAAGGCCGCCACCGTGTCTAACGAAGCTTGCGCCCAAGCACGTGGAAGTCTAAAAATGGAACCATTAATCCCTATAGCAAATCATTTAAAAAAATTATATTATTATGTTTTTTTTTTTTGAATAACCAAGGGTATTGGTATTGTGAATCAACCCAAGGCCACCACCATGTCTAACGAAGCTTGCACCCAACCCATGGAGGTCTAAAGATGGAACCCCTAACCCATATAACAAATCGATTAGACCAATACTAGTATTATAATTTTAAATTTATTATATTATTTTTTATTTTATTTTTTAAATAACCAAAGGTATTGAGAACCAGCGAAAGGTGACCACCGTGTTTATCGAAACTTACGCTCAACACATGGAAGCCTAAGATTAGACCCACACCAATCAATTTCACATGGTCAATCAATTTCACGTGGTCTATAAAGATAATAAGAATCATCCTCAAAACCTTATAAAACGAACCCAACTCCATAACCCCTATATAATTATTATTTATATATAACTATTATATACATATAATATTAATAATTATATAATATAGATAATTATTATTTATAACTAATATTATTATATTTATATACATAATATGTACATTACTTATACACATAATAAAATAATTTTTTTATATGTATTATATATTAACATATTTATAATGCAATTTATTGTTAATAATTTAACTTTTTATTATTATAAAAAGTATAATTAATAATTTAAGATAAAATTTAGTAATTAATATTATATATTCTTTATAATATATTAATAATAATTAGTACATATATGTATATATAATTTAATTTATGAATATAATTATACTAGACTTATATTACTAATAATCATTAATATATAATATATGTTAATATTATATACTTTAATTTAATATTTATATAGTAATTATATTAAAATTGTATATAATATCTATATAGTAATTATATATATAATTTAATTTAATATTTAATAATCTAACTATAATTATATTATATTATTATATTAATAATTAAATAGTATATATAAAATTACATTAATAAGTAATAAGATAATCTATGTGATTTAATATACTCTTTAATTTTAATGTAATGTTAAGGTTAATATAGTTACATTATATATATATATATATATATATATATATATATATGTTTATTACAAATAATTTTTCAATTAATATATCTTATAATAAAAAAATTACTAAAATAATTATATAATAAATAAATACTAAATAATAGCATATTTTAGTAAATAATAATTTATATATACGATATATTAATAATATTGTTAATACATAACAATATTAAATATTATATTGAATAAACAATATGTTTAGGATTACTAATTACATAATATTTATATTAAAATCTAATTATATATTTATTTATTTAAATTATAATACAATTTAACATTAATATAACTATCATACTATAAATTAAAATTAAATTAATTATATAGTATAATAGTATATATACTAATAACTAATAATTCACATTTGACTATATAACTATTAAGCATTATATAAAATATTCACACATAAATAATATTAGTATGATTATTTAAAATTTTATATACAATTATTATTTTATTATTAATAATTATATATTTATGTTGTTTAATATATTTCTATAATTTAATATTATGTCAAATAATATATAAAGTATATATATACAACGAAATTAATATTATAAAATTATTATATATATAAAATTGTGTATAAATATCTATATATAATATAATATATTTATACTATATAATTTAATACAAATAATTATTTATATTGATATTATATACTTCTGCATATATATAAATAATATAACTTATAATAATAATCATATTTAATACACAATATGTTTATGGTTACTAATATATATAAAATACAAATATAATAATATCAATAATACATTAAATAACAGAATAAATAATAATATATTTTAATATAAATAATATATCTACATTAATATTATAACTCTATTAATAATAAATTACAATATTAAATATTATATATTTGTAGAAAACATTTTAATAATTAATAATTTAAATTAAATAGATAACTAAATTAAATATTATAATACTTAAATTAAACGCTTAATAAATAATAATATATTTTTATATTACTCTATATATAAAAAAATATATATAGTTGAAATAAATTTGATTATATTTAATAATTAATAATTTAAATTAAATAGATAACTAAATTAAATATTATAATACTTAAATTAAACGCTTAATAAATAATAATATATTTTTATATTACTCTATATATAAAAAAATATATATAGTTGAAATAAATTTGATTATATATATACATTATGTTGGATACAACTATTTCCTTACTCTTCAAATAGTTCCATAAAAAAGAAGGAATTTTCCTACTCAACTATAAAAAAGGAATTTTCCTACTCTTCAAATACCTATTTTCATTAGAAAAGAATTTTCCCTAATTTTCAAATAGATTAATAATACTGTTGGGGATAATTATTTCTGTAAAAGATGAGAGAATTTTCCGTACGAAACAATGCGAAAATCAATTTTTTTACATCATCTCTCATTTTCTGGACTAAATTGGATATACACAAATACAATTTGATTGAAAGAAATCAACATTCCTTACCGTTAATATAGACATCAATAAATGGTAAGAATGCCAAGATACTTTAAAAAAGAAAATAATATATTTTACATTACTATTAAAAAAATGAAAAAATCTATCATTATTAAGACAATCGTGTCAAATAATTATTATAAATTAAAAAATTATAATTATAAAATAAAAAATAAAATGTTTCAAAATTAAAAAAACAGAACACTACCGACACATAACACACCCTCGAGGACATCCATACACCCATCCTCGAGGGCCTTCTGAGGGCCTTTCCAGCCCCCACGAAAAAATGATATTTTATTTATTTAAAAAAATATTTACAATACTAAAAAGTGCAGGTAAGAGTTTAAATTAACTTGGGACACAGATCAAATGACACTTTCAGATCTCCTCTCCAAAAATACTTTCTAGAGCCTTCGGATGGAGTTTCTTCCACTTTAGGGCACCTGGCAGTAACCAATAACAGATGTTCAGTAAAAGAATGAACCATTGTTTAAAAAAGAGTAAACAATTACTTAAAAATAAATAAAGCATAACAATCACATCAATTTTTAGAAAAGATTATGCAGTGCAGGGCAAATAAGTAGTAACCGGTATGCAACACTTAGATAGACAGTCTCGAAGGGCTCCATTGAAGACTGCACTGCAAAACATATCAATCATATAGTTCCATTCATTTTGGCTCTGAAACAACTCCCAACAATGGGACTGGGAAAAAAACCATATTAAGACATTATTAGTTGCCCTTCAAAAAATAGTTAGAAAAAAGGTAAAACAAAAGACTTGTTTTTATTATGAACACAGGAACCGAATCAAATGTAAACTACAAAAGTAGTTGTGCAACAAAATTGGTCATTACCATCTTCACATCCCTGGATGTATTTATTTAAAATGTACAAACTCATCTACTAAGGCTAAAAATGCCACAATGTTTCCAGGTCTCAAACATGTCAAACTAAGCTATAGACAAAACTAGCGCTGAATATATTCAAAATGAAAGATTATAAACCAATAATCAGTGAACATTCACTGATTAGAACATTTGTAAACCACAAAATCAATATTTACACCATTAATACAGAACTGTGTGAATTTCAACAGTTGCATAAACCATCTGAAATGAAGGAAAAAATCATAAATAGGTTTGAACCATAAACAATAAAATATTAACAGAATTGTACATCTACCTGAATAAAACTACTTTTGTAAACCCCCAAGCCCATTTACATTCAGAAATTATATAAACCCTACAGAACATTGAAGGTAAACCATCTGAAATGACAGAACAAATCATGGGCCAAAACAGGGAAAAATCCAAGAACAGTTTTGAACCATAAACAATAAAAACCTTAAAAGAAGTGTACATCTGAATAAAGTTTCTAGACTAATCAGATCTGAAACTTGTGAATTAAATGAAATTTCTAAAACCAGAAATTGCAGAGGTCACGCGAAAAATCAAACCCCTAACACTATCCTACAAACCTAAAAACAGGGACAATCTATTTCAAAACCCCTAAAAATATCTCAAAAATTATCCTACAACACTCAGCACGATGTCAATTAAAATCTGCAAAATCAAGTGACATCTTCAATTATAGATAATAATCTACAATTTCTGGTAACGAAAAATTAATAAACTACATATTGAAATGCCAATGCATAAGGTCATTAAAAACTAATACATTTAAACCCTGTCTGAAATTTATAAACCCTAACCTTAAAATCACGAATCAAATTAAACCACTAAAAATCCCTAAATCGTGCTCTAAAACGTTCAATACGAAGGCAAAAGCCTTTTGCATTTGCTGAAAACAATTTGAAATATCTCTTAACTGTAACAATAATGAACACACATAGAAGAAATCTCAACCCTATGCATTTAATTCATGGTCCACATTGATTAAAATGACCAGCATTCGAATGTTTCAAAATGAGCAAATCATATGATGTAAAACGAGGTGAAATATCTTAAAACTTCATCAATAATCTGCAAATTTATGAAGAAATAGAGGTTCAATGTCACTTACCATGTTGAAATGTTAATCCTCCCTGCCTGGCCCGCTTCATCTGGTCTTATTCGCTCCCTGCATCATTCCGATACCGCGAACAGAGCACTAACACATACAGAAACTACTCCACCTCAAAAAATCGGCCCAAACAAACAAACTCAAATCACAAATATAAAAAAAAACCTCAAAACAATAAAAATACAGACATTAAAGATTCAAGAGACTGTAAACACAAAAATATAGACAAAAGATTCAAGACACTCTAAGCACAAAAAATAGACACTTAAAAAGCACGCCACATATAACAAAATCTGTGGTTACAAAACATGGCCATGAGACAGACGATTTAAATCCAGACCAGCAAAAGCTCAAAAACAAAATTGAGACACACAAAGAAAAATGAAATAAACAGTCTTAGATGGGGATTTTATATACACCCTTCTGCAACGTCTCTTCCGCTGAATATCCGCCTGTGGTCCCTTTCTCAACGTCTGTTCACCGACTTACTTTCCAGCTGTCACCTCTGGTCTTAACGGCTGTCTTGCGCCCAGCTGGCACCTCTTGTTTTAAGGGCTGTCTTGCACCCATCGGCGCCCCCTTCCCCCTCCCCTGCAATGCTTCTTTCGGAGGATCTTTTACTACCTAAATGATTAGATATTTACAAGAAATTAATATATTACACCTTTCCGTAAAATGCTTCAAACTATGCGTGGTTTGGGAGAGGGCAGGTCCCGTGTTCGACCCTTCGCAAAATACTTCAAAAAAAAATTATTAGCTTTTTTGAATCTGGGTTTATTTTCAAACAATTCTTAAAAATTATGTAGATAATATATTTAGGCTTTTATAAAAGTTTTTTTAAACTTTAAAATTGTGGCATGCACATAAGTTTGGCAATGATTAGTTTACATTGTAGGCTCACATAGACGACATAGACGAGTAGCACGAGATGACATAGATGACAAAAAGATTTACGTGTATTTTCTCGTGGGTTGCGTGTATGTAGTGAATAAACACACTATAATACAAGCTTTGCTCCAATACTCATTGTAGTCTCGACTCAACCAAAGCCATGTCAATTTTTCGGTATGGTTCATTAATATTACTAATAAAAATGTCCTCATTTAATTTTCATGTGTGTAAAATAGGGTTTTTAGCCCATCGATGTCAATGAAGCTTTTTTCTATAGCGAGTTATCTTTTTTTCATGTGGGAAAGACCTCAATGGATGTTGTTGATAAAATTTGTGAGCCTTTTCCATGAAGAGAATCTCGTGGATCGCTTAATTTTTTTAAGAAGAGCATAAATGGTGTATCAGTGTTTAACTTTCTTTCACATTGTTGTCCTTGTCCTTCTCTATTCTACTTTGTACTCCTTTGCTCTAGGTTGATCAACCTACTTGCTCCTAGTGTCAACACCTAGGTACACACAAACACCATGATATATGTACTAGAACACCTTAGACAAATGCACACACAACAAATATGCATACTACACTCTATACACACCTATTCACACAATCATCCAAGTTCAAAATGACAAGACTTGGCCTTGAGGCCTTATTTGTTTCTTAGACCCATTTTTTGTCTTATAACCATGTCCTACCACCATGGTTGAGTTAATTCCTCTGCCTCTCCAGATGGAAAAACCAAAGCCATTGCTATAGGAGCCCATTGAGGTGTTATACAACATGTATTCAGAAGAAGTAGGGTTATATGTACAATACCACTTTTCTTGATTGATACAGTCAAGAATTAGGCTTCTTAGGGAGCTAAGAACAGGTACATAGATGTAATGAAGTCATACAACCTTATTTTACCTTCACGAAGATGAGATTTATCATTTCCCAATTGTTCCCAAGCATGATTAGTCTTGACATGCATCATAATACTCTAAAACCTACATTGTGACTGCAAAACTGGTAATTTCGAACTTGTATGACAAGGTCTAGTGGAAATGGCGCTTGCCCATCAAATTCAACTCTACACATTTAAGGGAAGGTAGACGACATGGAGAACACAAGGATTCCATTTTTTTTGGAAATTTGACCGTGCCAATCATGAGATCAATTGAGCCCTACTTTCGGGAAGAGACTACACAAATTGATTACAGGGAGTTTATTTACATGTTTCAAAGCTTGCAATAAATTGCATTGGGCTCGTGATGACTTAATCCAAGTGTTCCATGGTTTACAACAGGTTGATCGATTTAAAATGTTGGATTCAATCTTTGCCTCGTAGCATGTGTAGTGTTTCACCATGAATGCATAAAAATAATGAATAATGTGCTTAGAACATGTAAAGAATTCTCTGTCAAACTCTAAAATTCATTCCATTACCTTAAATGATGATGATTACAACCTCTACCTCGATAATTATTGATGAATTGTCAAATTTCAAAAAAAAATTCATTCAAACAACCTTCCTAGCATTTCTCAACTATACCCTACAATATCTCAACTATCACTAGACTTAGAAAATCTGTTCAAACCTCCCTTATTTGATGGAACTAACTTGGATCCACATTGAGAGTGGATGTCCAAGTTGATCTTAATACATTTTTGGCCTTTACACACAATAGGCCCTATTTTAGACATTACAAACACACACAACTTTGAAAATTCAAACACACAAAATGGGAGGGAAATGACATTCAACCCCTAGACTATCCTGGACTCAACAACCAACATGACACAACCATGACAACACTATGACAACCTCATGATTCTCCTGCATCAATAAATGATAAACCTAGGTAAGAAATTATAGGAACTATATTAGATTTTTATTGGCATATTTTCTTATGTTGTGTGTTCTTGTTTTTCATCTTGTTCTTCTCTTTTTCTCTCTTTCTTGTGTGTTTTGTTATTTTTCATCATAATGATTCTACATTTTTGTAAGTGTATTATATGGTCTTGTTTCTCAAAACTATAGCTATATAATTTTGGAGCTATTATGTGGGCTTGTTCGACCTTTTGTTGGTCCACAAGATTTTTGGGCTTTGTTTGTTGACTTGAGTGCTAATGGAATTTTAATTTGAATTCAAGAATTCTATAAATACAAAGATGTATTAATACATTTAAGACATTGTAATATAAGAAAAATAATTGAAAAGTTCCTCATTATAAATTTAAATCATTTAGAGAAAGAGTGAATATGAAGCAGTTATTTCTTTATCAAGTACTCATTCTAGTGAAAAAATTTATATCTATTTTATTATAATTATTTTGTTTTTTTAATATTGTATACTATTGAGAGGCCAAATACATAGCCAATTATATTTAAAACCTTGCTAAAATACAACATTTTCTCCAAAATTATTTTTACGTTACTCATTTTGTATACCGAGCTTCCCTAAGGAATTGACACGTATCTAGAGCCATGGACCTAATAAATAGAATCTTCAAAACATATTTCATAAGTGATACATTTACCAAAACCATATAATTTCCATCCAAGAAGAGTGTATACATTTATTTGGAAAAGTGTGTAACGCCCACTAAAAACGCTCACTCGAGACCCAAGAACAACCTAGGTTTAGTTAGAAAAATTATGAAATAATTTTTTTGAAAAAGGTGTGCCAATCGATACAAGCTTGAACTACGATTGTCACAAAAAAATTCAAATTCAATTATAATTAAAAGATAAAATTTTCCCGTTATAATAAATATTAAATCCATATTACAAAATTAATGAGTGTAATTAGTCCAAGCATAGTTAAATTTCCCTTAAGTGTTAATTTAATAACAAATTAAATTAACACTATAATTAACTATTTCTTAATTAAATTTAGAGGGTTAAAGAGGCCAAAACAAATTTAATACCCAAGGTATTTAATTCCACTAGGTCTAAACAATAAACAAGGTTCTCATTTACATGGGGTTAGAAAAATGTTCCCTTGCCCCATAAGGTGACCCCTTAAGAGTCACCCCTGTAGTGCCCACTTCCCTTCGACACCATTTTGTTTTGTTGTTTTTAGACCGATTACTTCACTTATGGATTATTATGGCTTCCGATTTAGCATGCTAGTAGATATCATAGACATTGGACGTTATTGATTTGATCTTTATATGATGCATATGGTTTATTGGTGGACATTTGATGATGATCGTTTTGACATAAATGAAATGTGGAATAGAAATGTGCTAGAAAGTGTAAGTGATATCGTACTTGCATAGATGATGGTAAATCATGTGTCGTTTATTTTAGATTATATTGTATATTTGGCATGAATGTTTTAATGCGGCCAACAGGCCGAAGGAGGTATTCTCTGTTCTGCAGGTATATTATATTCACAACAATATTGGGGAGTGGAGACCAACCACATCGGAATTCGAGAAGAATCCAGCCAAGGTCACCATGGCAACAAGTAATTGTGTGTGTGTTAGACTTATCTGGTTAAGGGAAAATTGTGACCTAGGGGTCATGTGTTGTTTTGTTTTAATTTTCCTTTTTATTATGTTAGTATGTGTTGCTCTTAGTAAATGAAATTTTACTTGTGTTATTATTCATATTCTTTGGATTGGAGTTTACCCCCTTTATTAGTCATGGGTTGTAGTGTCTTAATTAAGCTAATTTAAATTTGTCCTAAACTAATTAAAGGTTATGACCAAAGAGAGTTCATTTATTAGGCTTGATTTACTTGGGATTTTGTGTGGATTGATGTGTGTTTAAGTTTTGAGTGTAGCACACTCTACCCCCACTTGGGAAACTCGAATTTGGCCTTAGAGGCCAAATTTAGAAGCTTGTGGGACAAGTCAAACTGTTAGGAATTAGTATTTACATCATAGGTGAGTATTTATATGGTTAGTTTTATATATTGTTTATAACAAATGTATAACAATATATTATTACGGGTTTTATATTGTTTATACTTCCTACTTTATAAAAGTTGGTTTTCCTATTTGGATGGCTATTTAATAGCATTCCATTCATTGTAATTGACAACGGAATATCATATTGTTTTGTATTACATCTACTGTGCAATTCTGTACCAAATTTAATATTTGGTATCAGAGCGACCTCTATCATACCTCTGATGGAGAATTAGAGAGAAATAGGGCACCGCTTTGTTTTCTTCGCCCAATTCATGAAAGGCGATTATTTGTTATTAGTTTTTGTGGAAGTGCGCAGCTTTACCAGAATAATTAACCAGAAGAATTCCGTGAAGAGGAGACGTCAACAGAAAAATAGTTCTCTTGTCTTTGTTTTGTGAATTTTTTATCTAGCAAGTTTGCAACATATCTATATGTTCTTCGGGAACGAAATTTGTAATCCAAAAGTATAGATCTGCATTGGGTAAATTCGCTCGGAAATATTTTCAAGGATGGTATTTGATTTGACACCAAAAAAAAATAAAAATTTGAAGCGTCTAATATGCAGATTGGTGAAACATTCATTTCCCGTATAGAGAGACCTGAGTTTGCATTGAAATTCACACGGTTGGTGAAGTGTCAGGAAGATCAGATTCCAACCAGGTGGAATTTTTTGTGAATTTATTTGTAGAGATTGCTGCGTGGAACGCAAAAGCAAAATATTTAGGAGTGAATTCGGTCGGCAGCAAAGGAGAATTAATGCGCAGATCCATCAATCGCTTAGACGTATACAGATCTAGTTTCTGTAATCTCTGCCACGGCTCACACTATCATCATTGTTATCACGTCTCACTGACACTCAGCATATCTTCGTCTGGTCGTGTATAGGTATTTTTAGTCTTTTTGTTATTGTTCATGTGCTGCTAGTCATTAATAGTTGTTTAAATTTAGTTTTGTTTTGGTCTATGTTCAGTTAATACGTATAGGTTTTTTCAACCGCCTTGTATTACTCTCTATATTATCAAAATCCTTGGCCGCTGCCATCATTTCTATGTCAAAATTTCATTTCAATTAAGTTTATTACCTTTGTTTCATCAAAACATAGGGGGTTATTGTAAATAAAGTCATGTGTCGTCAAACGTTGATACGTTATTGTTTAGCTTGTCATTTATATTGTTTCATCATTATATGTGTCTAGTTGTTAAGTCAAGATATAATGATATTGTCATTAGCAAGTTTTACACGTTTGTCATTAAAATGTCAATAATTGTGTCATAAAAGTTAATGTTAAATAGGTGATTTTAGGATTATTGTCTTGTCAAGTGTCAAAAGTCGTGTCATTGTAAAAGTCCAAAAATAATAAAAAAATTGCCTCACAGACGCATTATCATTATCGCTGGAACGCGACGTCTGAAATAAATTAATGAGCCTCAAAAGCAAAATCCATTGATCTAGCAACTTGTCAAATGGAGGATGGAGGCATCGGAGGCTGGAGGTCAGACAGCGACCTCTCGTCAGTCACCAACGACGGGGCCGCACAGAATGATTTGGTGGCACAGGTGTGCAGTGTGAGTACTTGTTTTTGAGTATTGCAGTGTTCCAGTTTCAGCTTGGTGTGATTCTTTTTCAGAGTTCCTGTTTTGTTTGGTATTTGATGGATGTTGGAAAGAGAGTTGTGTTGGAGTGCAGATGACTGTCAGTGATCCTCTGACTGACTTGGTCCTCTGACTGCCGTACTTCGTTGGAAGATGGTCAGCTAGGAGAATACGTTCACTAGCATTAGTGACCATGTGCAGCAAGACCTAACTAGCAAGATCCATTCAGGAGTATGTTCTTCGATGCAGTTTGCTTCTCAATATCTATATGAGTGGAATTTCACATTGTGGGGGGGAATACATACCAATGTTCCATTCCCATTCTGCACCCAAAACGACTTAGTCAAGGAAAGCTTCCAGTGGCAGTGGTAGTTTTCTATGCTGTTCGAGATCGAGTGGCAGTGATCAATGACAGAGACTACAATTAAGAACATTACGATTCTTATAGGAAGTAATGTGAAATTTTTCAGTATATCTTCTATTGTGCAGTTTTGTGATATGCATGTTGTGTTTCCTACATAATTCCCTGATGTATAAGCATAGTGGTGAACAGTAGCACCAGAGTAAGTCAGTTCATGGATCTTGAAAGGGTTTGTGGGAGGATCCAGAAAACCACACGAGGTCGACAGTTGATGAGGTTCCTGTCACTTCAAGGTTTGTGGTAAGCCTGTTTAAAACCATGGAAGGAGCGAGCCTTTCTTTTGGATCAAGGTCATGAGTCACAGAGTTGGACATGCCACAGGGGTGAGCATACTGCAGAGGAGTGTGTGGATGTTTTTCTACCATGTAAACACTAAGGGGGGGAATGTTAGGAATTAGTATTTACATCATAGGTGAATATTTATATGGTTAGTTTTATATATTGTTATAACAAATGTATAACAATATATTATTACGGGTTTTATATTGTTTATACTTCCTACTTTATAGGAAGTTGGTTTTCCTATTTGGATGGCTATTTAATAGCATTCCATTCATTGTAATTGACAACGGAATATCATATTGTTTTGTATTACATCTACTGTGTAATTCTGTACCAAATTTAATACAAACTTGTCCCACTCCTCTTAAAACCCCATGCCAACCCTACCTATGGGTTGGAAGGCCAAATTTAGGGTCTTTTAGGTGTTTTGGGGGGATAAAAGGGTAAAATATTAATTGCACTTTCTTTCAAAATTTAATTTTTTCCTTTGGGGAAGTGGGCTTAGATGGAGTGTGTAAGGTGCTTGCCTTTCTTTCAACCACTTATTAATGGTGCATTGGAATATGAAGTTGACCAAATGATGTGGAGTGGAGGGAAAAGGAGGTGGCATCCTACTTGGAGCCACATCATCCCTCCCTCTCTTTTCTCTATTTATTTGATCCTCTTGTTTGTTTTGGGGGTTGGAAGTTTCATTTTTAGTCTTTTGTATTTTGGAGAGGAGAGGATTTTGAAGGAGTTTGTGGATTTTGGAGCTTGTTGATACTTGTGGGAATTTTGTTGGAGCTTGTGGATGCTTGCTTGATCTTTGGAGGGATTTGAGACTTCATACTTGGAACAAGCTCTACCATGGAAAGGTAGGAGCTTCACCTTTGCTTGTATTATGTTTTCTTCTTTTTGTTATATGAATGAGTATATATATGTTGTGTTGAAAATTGTTGTTTGAAATGCTTGTTGGGAATGGGTAGAATGCCTAAGTTGGGAGTGGGAGGAGACTATGGGGAGTTTAATTGAGGGAGGCATAAGAGATCATGTTCTTGAGGAGGGAGTTTGGGTTGGGTGCCCACCTAGTATGAGAAATGCTTGCATTTTCTTATTGTTCTTAATTTGGGGGAGCCATAAGAGTTGAGGGAGGCATAAGAGTGAATGGAGGGATAAGGGGTACTTGAGGGAGGCATAAGAGTTGTTAGGGGTATTGTGTTTTGCATTGGAGGCTTTTAGGTGGCACCCATTCCCATTGGGAGGCATAAGTGGCCTCCCCATAGGTCTTACTCTTATGGCTTTCTTGATAAGCCTTGTGACTTGTTGTTGTGATTGTCTTCCCTCTTGTTGAGTTGTTGATTTTTGTTTTGAAGGATTATGGAATGAATGTGAAATTCTATGTTAAGCTATGTGGAAGCTAGTAGTTGCCATGAGTTGGATTTTCTCCTATTGTGATGTGGTTGGGGCTCGGGGGCCAATGGAGAGGATGGCTTCTCTTCTCCATTGGGTATCTTGGTTGGGAGGAGAGTGTTGCCTCTCCCCTTATTTTGTTATGAATCAAGCAAAATATTGGAGGAGCTACCTTATTGATGTTGTAGCATTGGAGCCTTGTTGATGACAATGTGAAACCACCTTGTATTTTTACCCACCTTGAGTGGAGGAAAAATGTAATATTGCTTTGTATTTTAGCTTCCATTATTGTAAATTTGTTCCCACATTAAGTGGAAAATGTTGTAACAAGATTTTGAAGGAAAGTTGTATTGATGTTCATTAGTAAGGTTGTAAGGTGGATGGAATTGAAAGTTGAAGGAAAGACAATTTATTTATTCTCCTTTAACTTGGCTTGGAACCTCATATGAGTATGTTGATCTTGTTGAAATGTTAGTAGTTCTTGCTTTAAAACTTAATGGAAATATTGTTGAAAACCTCTTGAGGAATTGAGGAATGTTGGGAAATTTACAAAATATATATATATTGAATTTCATTTTGTTACTTAAAAAGATGTATTGAAAAGTTGGAATATTAGTGCATTTTCTATTCTTGTATTGTTGATGAAAAGACTTAAGTTTTAAATAGTTTTCAATATGTCAATGAAGTAATTTAGGTTTTAGCTCTATTATGTTTTTCCTCATATTAAGAATTTATTGTAAATCCATTTGCAAATTGTAAAGGAAATGAAATCGAATCTTCTTGAAATCCCATACAATGCCCCTATTAAATTGTGTAGAAAGAGATTTTAATGCTAAAGCTCTAAGCTTATTAAGTTTATTACCCATATGTCCTTAATGCCTAATAAAGGTACTAATAGTTTGAATATTATTCATATTTAAGTAACACTAAAACTAATGGATTTTATTAATATTAATGTACTATTAATACTTTTATATATATATATATATATATTTATATATATATATTAACAAAAGTATACTATTAATAATATATATAAATAGACCTACGTATCCTAATCTAATAGACCTCCTAAGACCTGGCACGCCGAATCAGCGTACTAGCAGGCTTTGCGAGCTCACTGTATGCAAAGCCGACTGTGCTTCATGAATGTTCCGATATGAAACAGATCCACCTCTATGAGACTCTCTTCCACGGGCTATACCGTAATTTCGGTAAGATCTCAATAGAAGATCTGTGTAATAACTTTCACTAGGTCTTCTGGTAATACTCTCACTGTCCCTTGATCGATTTGATAAAAATCTCTTGAAGGTGGATCCCGATTTTGAGGATGCATTCGTTTCTGAACAGCTAACCATGGTTGGGCATCCTGCTTGTTGGAAGTGCCCAAAAGACATCTCCTTTGCTGCGACCGCTGCTTCCTGGCTGTCTCCCTGTGTAGGCCGCAGCCATGGATCCCAACAAGAACACACCTCGGTGCACCTTTTGAAAGTGGAGGTAACCCCGATTGTCCCACGCGCCTGTAGCTGCATCTTCAACCTCTCTAGTAGCTCACGCGTCTAGGGCCGAATAAATCAGTCAACACGCCTGCTTCACGGGTCTGCAGCTTCATCTATAATTACCACATTAACTCCACGCGGCTCAGGACTGATTAAAACAAGAGGCCGACTGGTAAAGTATGAGATTTGCAAATCCAAAGCGATTAAATGAAATATGCGGCCCAGGAGGAGTTGGTCAACACGCAAGGGGATGGAGTTTAAATGATATGGTAGGTGGCTATTAAAGCCACCCACCCCCAACCATGTTTTCCAACCTAATTTTTCTTTTGAATGTTTCTCCACGTAGTGGCTTCAACGGTGGTGAATGGTAACAACTCTACCAAATTTAAATGCCACGTGATTCGTGGCAAGGCTTGACCATATGGGTGGTTGTGGAAAGTTTAATATATGGTGGGCAGTTATGCGTGGAGAGTTAAACCCGAACTCACCGAGCTATGTGAAAACAACTCAAAACATGGTTTCGTTTAAATTACAAAGTGAAATATGATTAAGTTAATAAAATGTCTTTTGGTATATAAACATATAAACTTGGTGGTATATATATCTCATTTTGAGATTTTAAATATATATATAGTATTTATGTAATCAAACTAAAGATTAAATATAATACCTCAAATGTAAAATATAAAACTATTGATGTCCGTCAAGTGCAGGTACAAATACATTATTTAAAAAAAAAAAAAATTAGTCGTAGTTTCGGTTATGTGTTTAGTGGAAGCAAGTTCTTGGCTCGTCATCATCGTCATTTTCACGGCGTCACACAACCCATGTTTTGAAATGAAACATTTAAATAAAAAGATAATTTCGCACTTACCCACTCTCCACCTACTCTTGTGATTAGATATATTTTTCTCATATTTCACGGACTTAAAATTTCTTGAAAACATTTCCATCAGATAGGAAATTTCCTCCCCTTTCCAATGATATAAGGAAGTCCTCCTAACTCCTCATATTTCTCAAGTTACGGGACGATGGGCCTTGGGATGATTGTTTTTCCCAAAAGCGGCCACTGGGAAGAAATTTTTCCCAAAGGCAGGCTCGGGAAGCTTGCGGACCTAGGGAATAAACTTATCCTAAATACGGGCCTGGGAATCTTTTTTTCACGCGAGGAAGATTACGGGATTGGCGAGGCCTAGGGAGAAACTTAGCACTTTGCCCTTTTGGGCAAAAAGTGCAATTTACACCTGCGCACCCATGAGCCCATGATGGGGCTTCACACTAAAATAAGAAAAAATAAACCTAAGGCCGTAAAGGACACGTGTCCAAGATTTTAAGTCCAAGCGGGAAGGCGGGTTGCTAGAGGCACTTGGGATATTCGGCTTTTTTTTGTTGAAAAAAAGAAAAGTTTTAAAATGAGCCATGCCTCCGCCGACGCCCAGATAAGCCACGTGTCATGCCCAATATTACAAGCGGGGAAGCAGACTGTCGGGGAAACTTAGGAAATTTGGATTTTTGAAGAAAAAATGTATAGGTTTACAAACCATCCGCGCCTCCACCGACACCTAAGGATGCCATGTGTCAGACTAGCAGTGGCATGCGGAGAGGCAGGTCATTGGGGAGACATAAAAAATTTTGACTTTTTGAAGAAAAAATGTAAAGGGTTAAAAACAACCCGCGCCTCCGCCGACACCTAAAGAAGCCACGTGTCAGACCAACAGTGACATGTGGGAAGGTGGGCCATCGGGGACACTTAGGAACTTTTACCAATTTTAAAAAGTGAAGTTTGTAGGTACATGCCCACAAACTGCGGAAGTATTTTCCAAACGCGAAGGTTGTGAAGCCGTGGAGGATTTTGAGAAAAAGTAAACTTTCGAACTTAGAATATTTTTTTCCGAAATAGAAAGTTCGGGCCAGCGGAGCGCTAGGAGACTTAGTGTCTTTTTGCATTTTTTTGGGCAAAAGCGCAAAAAGTATTTTTGGCCCGCGGATCCACTACAAATATTTTATTTTATTTTTTTTTACAGTTAGTTTTTTATTTTGAAACAAAAAAGAAGTAAAAACTTCAGATGGCCATACTTGATTGGAAGCTCGGATTTGAGAAAATGAGGACTTTTTGGAAAGGGCTCGAACTCCTCTTTGCACAGAAACATAAAATTTTATTTTTACAAAATTAGATGGGTGAATTTTAAGAAAACGTCTTTCCTGCCATTAAAATGTGAATTGAACTTTTCAACTACCATATTTAAGTTGATCCGCCATTCTTTCTTCTTCAACATGCCAAACAGACATGGAGAATCGCACTTGATAGAAATTGGATGGATTTGCATGGATTAATTGATTATGGTTGATATTTCAATTCGGATATCTTTTCTCCTTTCTCTGTAAATGCGTTTTTCTTGCCCTTTACCTAATGAAGTTCTGTTTAAATTTTCTATGGCAATATAATTTTTTTGGGATGCGTTTTGATCATCCTTAGCTTATATTAACGTTTCTTTTTGTTTTTCATTGTTGTAGGTTACTTTGTATATTTTTTTGATATTTATTTGCAGTTTTACAAATATCTAAAAGAAACTCTACGAATTTAAAACTAGAATTGATCCATTTCATTTACCATACTCTATTATTTAAGTTCATTCCATTCTAATTTTACAATGTTTAACTTTCCTTCAATCAATGCGTGAAAAGCAAGGATGTGGTTCTATTTTTCCAAAACATGCATTTCGAATAACACAGAGGGATGCAATATTTCTTCATACATATTTTCCAATTTTCAAACAGAGAGTTTACAATATATTTCAACAAAAAATTTTAAACAAGAACAACACCATTTGTAGAAAATAAAACAACTTCTATTTAACTGAAATAATTCCCTTTTACAACTTCCTTTATGTTCACCAAAAATATGCAACTTACGAAATAAATCTTTCTCATTCGAATATACATTTCATTTCCGAAAACATAACAACTTTTCACTACAAATATTATTACAAATTCATCTAATTAAAGTGGATTTTTTTTTACAATAAGGAACCCAAAGAGGACTGCGAAATTTGTCTTCACACACAGCTCCAAGTATAGCAACAAGAGAGATCCGCCATGCTTCATTTGCTCAGAACAAAAAAGGGGGAGAGGCAACACTCTCCACCCAACCAAGAATTCCAATGAAGAGGAGAAGCCATCTCCTCATTAGCCCCAGAGCCCCAACCACATTATAATAGGAAATGGATTCAACTCATGACAACAAACAAGTTTCCAAATCACAAAACCAGATTTCACAAACATATCACAATCCAAACTAATGTAGTTGATCACAAGAAGGACAACAAAAAAATATACAAGGCCTCATCATACAAAGGCCAAAGGAGTAAGATCTATGGGGAAGCTGCTTATACCTCCCAATGGTAAATGGGTGTCCACCTTAAAACCCGCCAATATATTCATCTCAAAAACCCCTACATACTTTTATGCCTCCCTCAAGTACCTCTTATGCCTCCCCATTCTCTTATGCCTCCCTCCTCTTATGGCTCCCTCATAAAAGTAAGAAATGCAAATAATTTTTGTCCAAGGTGGAACACCCATCCCAAAATCCCTCCAAAAAATAACTCTTATGCCTCCCCACAAGAAATATCCGCGTAGTTTCCTCCTACACCACACTTAGGAAATCTACCCAACCAGCCAAAAACATACCAAAACACTCAAAGCATTCACATTTACATAATATAAAAAGGAATTTTTTTACAAGATCCAAGCTCCTACCTTTCCATGATCGATCTTGATCTAAGAGATCCACAACAAGCTTCTTCAAGTTCAAACAATCACCCAAAAGTTCCAATAGATCCACAAGCATTCAAAATCTGCTAACTCTCTAAAATTTCAAGAGCACAAAAGTAAAATGAAGTAACCCCCAAACAAGCCAAAGAATTCGAATAAATAGAAAAGGAAGAGAGGAGGATGAGGTGGCTCCATGTAGGATGCCACATCACTCATCCTCAAATCCACCTCACAAGTCAACTTCAAACTCCAAAGTACAATTAATAAGTGGGTGAATAAAATGACATTTTACTTACACACACAATCCAAGCCCACACCCCTTAAGGACTAAAATTAATTACATGTAAGAAAGTGAAATAAAAACATACAACTTGTCTTCCCAAAAATACATAATGAGGCCTAATTTTAACTCCCCAACCCATAGGTAGGGTTGGTGTAACAATTTAAGAGGTGTGGGACAAGTTTAACTTGTCCCACAAGCCTCCAAAATCAGCCCCTAAGGAAAAATCCGAATTTCAAAGGAAGGTGCAGTGTTTCACACTCCAAGTTTACTTACACATCACTTACAACACATAATCCAAGAGCCATCAACTATAATAAATAATTTTTTTGACCCATTTTAATATTAATTTAGCACATGATTACTCACAAATATAAACACAATTAATTAAATAATAAAGAGGAAAATACATCACTAAATAACCACATACTAAAATTAAACAAATAGAACTAAATAAAAGAAAACACATAACCCCTTGATCACATTTGAAGGTGATCCCCCATGGGAATCTGTAACAACAATTCAAACATACACAAATAACACATACATGTTGCCATGGTGACCCTTGTTGAATCCATCTAGGATTCCAATGTCGTTGATCTCCAATCCCCGATATTTGTTGTGACATGTTTACCTGCAAAACAAAATACCTCCTTCAACCTCGTGTCCACATCAAAACATTCAAAATAAATATACAATATAACTCCAAAATCATATATATATATATATATATATATATATATATATATATATATATATATATATATATATATATATATATATATATCAAAACATCATCCAAGAAAGTAACGATATCATTTACAATTTCATCAATAACCATATGATCATAACGTTAGTTCAATTTTCTAGGTCTACTCAATATAAAGAAATATTACATATCTAAAACACACACACACACACACACACACACACACACACACACACACACACACACACACACACACACATAACCATGTCAAAAATATGTCAATCATCAATATAAAAAGTCTAATAATCCACATGCATCATATATGAATTGAACTCAACAACGAGTCCATGATCTCTAATGTCTAACATCATGCCAAATCAAAAGCTACAATAATATCCATAAGTCTAGTCGATAGTAATGAAATAAATGAAAAAAAGGTGTCTAAGGGAAGTGGGCACTACAGAGAGAGAGAGAGGGAGAGGGGGGAGGGAGAGGAGAGAGAGAGAGAGAGAGAGGGGGAGAGAGAGGAGAGGGAGAGAGAGAGACAAATGTAAATAATTTCTCTCCAGAGGAACATGATTTCTCTTCGGGAGGGGTGTGAATGGCTACGGAATCAGTAGCATTGGTATCGAAGATATCAAGGAACAATAAAAAATCTTTGGAAAACATCGGTGATGAGGAGATTGGCCAACATCAAGATAAGTATCATAACTCTGCTTACTATCCTTTATCTAGTATTCTTTCTCAAGTGAACTTTAGAGGCATTACTGCATATCATATTTTTTATCTCATTCATGTCCACCAAACACCCTATGGAAATTTTTCAACAAATCAATTCATCACACACTAGAACCAAACAAATTGAGATTTAATCAGGTAAGATTTTGAACATTAACAACTCGTTGGAAAATGATCAAGAAGCTAAATTGTTTGATGTTTTGAAGTGTCATACTAGAGACTTTTCCGGGAAAATAAAGACATGAAAGGAATCCACCCAAGTATTTTCACCCATCACATTTATACTAAAACTATTAAACCAGTTAGGAAATCTCAAAGAAGGATTAATCCAACCTTAAGGGACATAGTTAAGTAGGAAATTGAAAAGCTTTTACAAGCAGACTTTATCTACCCCATCTCAGATAGTCAGTGGGTATATCCTCTTTAATTTTTCTTAAAAATAATGGAAAATGGAGAATTTGTGTTAATTATAGGTAATTTAACAAAGCTACACTTAGATATTATTTTCCCTTACCATTTATAGATCAATTTTTAGACAACCTCTCAAGAAAACAATACTTTTCATTCTTGGATGGCTTTAGTGGATATAATCAAATTAGGGTGGTTTCTGAGGACCAGGATAAAACTATCTTTACTCGTCCATGGGGTACCTTTTCCTACAGAGTATTGCCATTTGGACTATGTAATGCTCCAGTAACCTTCAAAGGGCCGTATTAGCAATTTTAAGCGAGATCTAACTAATGATTTTGTAGAGGTATACATGGATGAGTTTATTGCACATGGAGACACATTTGATGATGCCTTGAAAAATTTGGATAGAGTATTAACAAGATGTGAGCAACAACATTTGTCTTTTAGTCATGAGAAATGTTTGATGATGGTTGATGAGGGGATTGTTCTAGGACATCATATTTCAAAAAGAGGAATTCAAGTTGACCAAGATAAAATTAAGATTATTTCATAATTACCTATTCCTCAAACCCCCATGGATATCAAGTCATTCTTAGGGCATGTTGGGTACTATAGGTGTTTTATCAAATATTTTAGTAAGATTGTGTGTGATGCCCTATTCGGTAGTTACCTGCCCGGTTCTTGTCGCAGTGACCCTGTTTGCTGAGTGTCGAATGGCTGTGTGTAATTCCGTTGTCTTAGACTATATCTTAGTGATGTTTTAGCACATTCCCTCTCCTTCTTACTCTCTCGAGTCATTATAAAATCTCTTTGTGTGGACTGTGTAATGTCCTGTGCGTTAACCTATTTAAAGGGGGATCTTGTTGTCGCATGGTTAAGCTGGATTGTTGGTCATTATTGATGTGAGTAGAAATTATTTATATTTATAGTATATAATGATAACAATGTTGTTTTAATTTAATTATCGATTGGCCTCTATTTTATAGTATTATTGTTTTACCTTATTGTCGAGCTGGTATATCAGTCTTTGTTAATATGATTAATAATTATTTTAAGTGGTAATAATAATAATAATAATAATAATAACAATATTATTATTTTAATTATCGATCGACGATAACTTCATTATTTTTATTGTCGATTGTTATCAACTTTATTGTTAATTATCGTTAAGCGATTTTATTGTTTGGTTGGTCGCTTTGCAGAATGAACCCCCATCATTTGAAGAAGGGGTTACCTGTCTTGGTGCCATGGTCGTTCCTTGCTTCATGTTCACTTTTGAATGTCAACCTCTAGTTTTCTTCCCTTGGTCGCTTAGGCTTGTTCGCATGTTGTTTTAATCATTGTGAGTAATGGAGAATTTGATTCTTACTCCCTCTAGCTTGCTCATGTGTACGTGATTTAATTTTTCTCGGGTTGAATAGTAATCATACAAAATTTCTTATACCTTTTTAGCTTATGTGAATTGTTCGGGTAATCTTGTAACTCCTTTTATATTTTTATTAATATAATCTTCTTGCGTATGCTTTGTGAGCTTACCTTAGTTAGTAGAGATTTTGTTTATCCCGTATCTTTGATTAAGGAGGGGCTCGTGGGGCGCCATGTCGTGGTGAAGACTGCCCAGTTTTTTTAAAAACTTTAAACTTCTTTCACCTACCCTTCACTGCCACCTTGGCCGACCAGGTCCATTCGCATGTCTTGTTGCAAGTAAATGGCGTTTGGACTCCTCCCAACCACCGAACTACAAATAGTTATGGTATTTAATGTTTTCTACCTTGCGTGAGGGAGATGGGGGTGGGTGGAGTCCTACTTTTCCTTCACCATGATCTCCTTTTTATTCTTTTATTCAATGCGTATGGGTGATTCCTTCTCCTGACACGTTTTCTCTGCCTCTTTCTTGACTACGTGAATGTTGGGTTAGGAAAACTGATCAGCTTCGACACCTATTGGTTCCTTGTTGGAGATCCTTCTCTTCTTACCCTGTGCACGTGGATGGATGTCCACACCTGTTCCAAACTACCATTTTGACCTAGTTGCGTGGGGAGAGAGGCCATCGAAATCATTTCTGTCAAGGCATTTTTCATCATAGTTCCTCCTTGGGCGCAGTGATTTGTTTATCTGGGACGTTTGGTCTGATTTCTGCCCCTTGCTCGTTGGAGGTCGTTTCCTGTTCTAAACTACAACTACCATTTTTTTTAGGCTGCATGAATGCTGGTAAAGGCGTCCTGATCAGGTTTGACCTATTAGTTGTTTTGATGACCTTTTTTTTGTGAATATCCAGCAAGGATAGCATCCCGTGAGACTACATCTCTTTGTGGCATTTTGTCAAACACTTTACCTGCATTTTGTTCTCCCTCATTCTGCTTACATGGCCCCTTAAGCCACCTGTGAATCCTTTTGGCAGATTGGTTTCCCCTTGTGCTGAGATGGATTTTTTGTTGCTCTAATCACACCTTTTGACGTAGGTTGGGAGTGTTCTTTCAAGGTTGTGGAGTCTGATTTTCCCCCTTATCAAACTTGTTTCCCTTTTTAAAGTTCGTGGGCTTCTCCATTAAACCCAATTTGGGTATTTACTATAGTCTTAGCAGTCCTTGAGACCTTTTTTTTTTTTCCCTTGGTGAAACTCAGGTTTTTGGTAGCTCTCTGCTGTGTGAACGTAGGTTTGAGTGGATTGTTGGTGTCTTGCATGCCATGGACGGAAGCTCAACTAGAGGGTTGTTGTGCTAGACTTTGAGGTGTTTGGGTGCCTCATCGAAGCTGGAGGAGCAGGCAAGATATTTCTACACTTTGCTACTGTTACTATATTTAAATTATTGTGAAATCGAACCACCTTTTCCTTGCATTGATTTTTCAGTTGGACGCCATGATGGGAGATCTCCCCTTTCTACTTGTTTTCTTCTTGTTTTAGCTTTTATCGTTGTCAGTATGTTGGTGGAAAGCATGTGTGTGCCCTATCCTCGGGTTTTATGTTTCTCTTGCTTGAGTGATAAACCTTCATCTGTTTTTTTATGTATTTCTTCTTCTCTGCGATTGAGTTGCAAGTTATTATGTTGATCCAACTAGTATTTTCGTTATCGTTGAAGTAATTTTACGATAACTATGAAGCTCCTCCCTAGCACCCAAGTTTATCTTTCTTTTTCTTTTGACATTTTTTGTTAACTCCTTCTCAAGTCCCTTTGATAACCTTTTGGCATCGAGAAAGAAAGTTTGTAGGATTAGTGCGATCAATGCTTGGAGTCTAGCCAAGTTAGAGATTCGGTATTAAAACTTTTAGAATGAAAAGGTTTGTGTGCAATGCATTTCCATCTCGCGTGTTTAGACTCTTGTATTATCTTTCGTCTTGTTTCTAGGATTTTAAGGCCATCCTTAGGAAGTACCTTGACCATCCCTATCAACTAGAACTATAACTAGATTTTAGATCAACTAAGCTCGAGGTTTCATTGTGGGAATCCAATACCTCGGTGACACTAGAATAGTTTTGGTCTAATCCCCCTCTCAGAATTATTGTTGATGGTGCTCTTCTATTTTCCTAACTTGCATTATTTCTCCTTTATAATGTTAACACTATTAATTAATATTGGTCGGTTTCTATGCACGTAATTACCTTAATATTTTGTGATGGAAATTGCCTTAAACGTGATTAATCTTCGGGAAAAACTCATCTTGCATTTGATAGTCTTATGGATTCATAGCGGAAGGTTTTGTTTTGTTAATCTCACTTAGAAATTTATGTTTGTATCTATGTGTGATGGTTGATTGTGTTATGAAGGGTTGACTTAAAATATTGTTGTTTAAAAAAAAGTAATTTATTTTAAACTAACCGAACTTTAGAATTATTGTGGAGGTTTGTAAATCCTTAGTGATATAAAAATTTTGATGACGTTTTGTATACTCTTGTTTGATGGATTTCCCTTCTTCTCTTGCGTGTTATTACTAGCCTTTAAGGCATTGGGCCTTGTTGAATGATTTGGGAATCTCTTGGAGTTAATGGTCAAGACTAGTATACTTTTCCTTCGCTTCAAAAATTATGTCGTGTCGTGTCCACGTATCTAATTTTAGTGATATGCTCTATGTGATTACAGGAATGAAATTATAATATGCTTTGCCTTTCATGTTAATCTGTGAACATTGTGGTTCCTCTTGGTTAGGCTTATCAGCTCTTGTCTTTTAGAAATCTTATATTAAAGCCTATGCTTTTGGTATCTTTTGGTAATTTTAGATGGATGGCATGTGTGAAAAACTTCAATCTTGTAAATATTTAATTGTTGATGGGAATCTTGTTTCTTATAGATTGTTTATTCCTTCTTATAAGGCCAAGAGCCATTCTCGTACAATTGTTATACTTTTGTTGCTTTTGTTCATAATTGAAGTACAAGGCCTTTTCTTCTTTGATTGGCATGGTAGAGACTTTATGATAATTTGAGGTGTTGTTGTGTTTAGGGCATTGACCCAATTCTCATAATAGAGTGTTTCTTTCATGGTATTGTTAGACTTTAGTTATGGTGGCTTTGTGTAGCCTTATCTTGCTCAGTTCTCGCGAACTGACTCTTGTGAAAAAAATTGTTGCAGATGGCTTATGCGAGTAGATGAGGGATAGACTTGTAGACTTTTGCATCAACCTCAGTTGAGAAGTTCTTTTGCATGAATCCTTTTTATATTGTTCAACTATTGATAACGTCCCATGGAAAATGTAGAAGAGGATCAATGTCTTAGGATATTGTATTGTGGATTATGTCATCTTAACTTTGGAAACCTTGAATTGTCTGTCTATCTTGGAAAATCTAAGAAAATTGGTTTACCTCTTTGTTGAGTGACCCTATTGGATTATCAGTATTCTAAGAGTTGATGTAACCTTGTTTTGTTCTTGTAAATGAGTATTGTTAAACTTTACCCTTGAGAATTAAATGTTGAGTTAAATCTTTCTAAGACTTAGTAATCGTGTGTCATAGGTAAAATAAAATGGGTTTTTAATACTTATAGAAGTTAAACTAAAATTTATATTACAAATAAATTAAGGTAGATGTGACCAACTTGAGAGCATGTAATTCCATAAGTGATCAAAGATGAAACTATCATTTGTTAAGTAAGATTTTATAACTTGATATCCCTAGCTACACTAGTGAACACTATCCCTTTTATGGTGAAATTCTTAAACGAACTTAAGGGAAATCTATGGTTAGTTCTGGAAGATAATAAGATTTAATAAGTAGGAGAAAACAATTTAGAAACCACGCAATCTATCTCTCAGCCATTGGAAGGTAAATTGTTTTATTTTATAAAACTCATTTAGTAAAGCCTAAGTAAAATCTTTAATAATTCTGGTTAAGTTCTCAAGCTTCAATTAAATCTTGGTAATAACTAATGAGGTCTTAAAGATGATTTCAACTCGACCTTCTCCCTCTAACCTTTTTCCAAGGTGCTTTGTTTTTCTTCTCTTAAGTGTGTTGAACGCAAACCCATGTTGTCATATGGGCATGAACGAGTTCTAGTAGCGTAAGTGTGAATAGATGGCCTTGTGGAATTAAATTACCCCTTTTTCTAAATAAACGAATTAAGCAAATAAAGGTCATAATAGAGAAGACTTAAAGCAAATTTCTCTTCAGAGTAAAAGTAAGAAACTTAGCATTGTAAGAGGAATTGTACGAATCATATCTAGAGTCCTAGAAAACTTAAGTTAAGGATTGAAAGATGTCTTATCAAAATAAATAACCTTCAATAATTTCTCATTGTGGCTTGCCCTATCTGTAAGTGTGTTATGTGGTGGTTTCCTATGTTGTCTTGTCAAAAAGAAAAGTGAATTATCCTTGATGGGTGTGAACATTTCCGTGTTACCTTTGTGGTCATCCTTGCATCGAGTTGTTCACAGAGTTAGTTGTAACCTTGGTGGCGACATGTTGTGTCATGTTTTGTGTCAATCAAGTCAAAAAAAAAAAAGTTATCCTGTATTTTACTGTGTTGTTAGCATGTGTGAATTTTTGGGTCGTTACATTGTGGCCCCCATGTTTGGTTTCCTTACCAAGGATTGTGAATTTCTTTGGGATGAAAAATGTCAACATCATTTTGAAGATATTAAGGAAAAACTAATCACTACCCCAATACTAAGAGGGGATAATTGGGAGAAACCCTTTCACATTCAAATAGATGCCTCAAATAACTCAATTGGTTTAGTTTCAGGGAAAAAATATGAAGAGGGAAAAATGTATGCTATTTACTACCTTATTAAAAATCTGAATCCCACTAAAAGAAATTACACCACCACTGAAAAAGAATTTCTTGTTGTGATCTATTCAATCAATAAGTTTAGACATTATATTACAAGGTAAAAATATTTGTACATACAGATCATTCAGCAATTAGATACTTAATGAAAAAACCAGTGGTTGGAGGTAGGATAATCAGATGGTTATTACTTTTATAAGAATTTGATATTACCATTGTGGATAATCCAGGAAAATCTAATGTGGTAGCTGATTTCTTGTCAAGATTAACCACTATAGGGGAACAAGATCTAGTTAAGGAAAAATTTCCAGATGAACAATTATTTTCTATTTCAGCTAATACACCATGGTTTGCTAACATGGAAAATTATCTTGCAAAAGGAAGTTTCCTCCTTTTACTAAGAAAAAAATGAAAAGATTAATCAAAACCAAGTGCACAATTTAAATGGTTAAATGGAATGTTATTTAAGTGTGGTCTCGATTTGGTTTTATGCAGGTGTGTGAGAGAGGATGAAATTTTTGACATACTTAGGGCATGTCTGTTACGCCCTTAACCTATTACTTGTATTAGGATATGAGTAGCCGACTTGTGGCTTACCATATCATTTATTATATCATCTATACTTTCTCATGCTTAGTAGGTCGGCCTTGGTGATGGCCATAACATATGAATAGTAGTTCATCATCATTTGAGCATTTGAGTCTTATTATATGGTTTGGAGGTTGCCCCCTCGAAGTGGTGAAGATATTCTAATTGCATATTGAGATCATTATTATGGAATATTGTGTTATTTTGTGTTATATATGCTCATGATATGAATTATACAAGTAATTTCATTACAAGTGGTATTAGAGCTGCGATCTCGGCCAAAATTAGGGTAAAAACCCTAATTTTTTGTTTCCACCATATATTATAAACCATAGAGAATTGGTGGGATATATTTTTACCTAAGTTTAAAAAAAATTCAAGTAAGGTTCCTTGAAAATTTCAGACTTTTTGGATTTATTTTTCACACATTATTACAAATTTAGGGTTTTTCATAAAATTGCTCCCTAGGGTGTAAATTGTGGAATTTTTTCAAGTTATTTACATTTTTGGAAAAATCTCAAAAAAATAGTATTAGTCTCTTCTCTGTATTTTTTCCTGTTTGGCCAAATTCATATCAAAACCCTAAACCCTAAGGTTTGACATCATGACGGGGCCTTCCACAAGAGAAAAAAAGAATCTAATTACTCGGGTAAAACCCTAGATAAAGATGGGGTAGTGATTGAAGAGATGGAGTCAAAAGGGGTAAATATAGATTCCTCAACACTAGGGTTTACCTCAGTTGATCATAAGGTGAGCCAACTTGAGTATGAGCTACGAAATGTACAATTTGAGATGGCCTCTAAAGGAGACATAGCCCAAATCAATCATCGGTTGGATGATATCATGCAACATGTAAAGGGTCAATAGTATGGCCCAAATCCATCCCATATAAACCAAGGAGGATATTCAGTTCAAAATCGGGGACAAAATAAACATGTTGGATCACTTTTCAGCCCAATAAGAATCCAACTTATTCACAACCATTGAACATGATACCGAAAGTGGATATGCACAAATTTGATGGTAAGGATCCCCTGAATTGGATAAATTAAATGGAGAAATTATTTGAGTTACATCAAACACCATTAGGAAAAAAGGTGACATTAGCATCCCTATATCTTGAACCAGACCAATTCATTTGGTATCGATGGTTATGTGCTCAGAGGCAGAAGAATGGTCTCGGTGTCACTTGGATAGTTTTTATCGAGGAGTTGCAATTGCACTATAGTTCCATTGTTTCAGAGAACTAATTTAGTCAATTATCAAAGTTATGGAAAACAGGATCAATTAAAGATTATGTGCATCAATTCCAGAACCTATCCTTAAGGGTGGAGAATATTCCAGAAGAGAATTTGAATGACCTATTTCTTGGGGGTCTTAAGGACCACATCGAGCATGAGGTACGTATGTTTAATCCACTCAAGCTTTCTGATTCTATTATCATGGCACGTCAAACAGAGGAAAAATTTCTTTGTAGTAGGAGGCCACCTTTCAGTAATGCCAAAGACCATAGTATCTCTTCCCCTTCATTTGCTAGGCCAATTAGACTAACTCCTCAACAAATGGAAGAAAAGAGAGAAAAATGATTATGTTTTAACTATGATAGAAAATATGGACCGGGACACAAATGTGCTGAGAATAAGTTGTTCTATATTGATGGAGGTAATGAGGATGATGAGGAAGCTGAAATTATAGGAGAGGCTGAGGAACTAGTAGAAGATGAAGTAGAGGATCACCAACCTACAATTTCTTGCCATGCATTGTAGGTATTAGTACTCCTCAAACACTCAAGGTTATTTGATATCTCAAAAAATAGAAGGTGGCGGTGTTGATTGACTCATGGAGTACTCATAAATTCATAAATAGTAAGTTAGCTGCATGCCTCAATTGTTTTATTTACCCAGCTCCAGAAATGTAAGTTATGATTGCAGATGGTGGGACAATCAAGTACATAGGGAAGTTCCATAGTATCAAGATTTCCATGGGAGAATACATGTTAGACTCACCTATGTTTGCTATTTCTATGGGAGGGGCAGATATTGTTTTGGGTGTCCAATGGCTCACAACCTTAGGTACTGTAGAGATGAATTTCCAAGAGTTGTTCATGCGATTTCATTCAGATGGAAGGACAATACAATTGAATGGGATGGTAGGTAAGTATCCACGGATTATTAGCTCTCATCAGATGTAGAAGGTTCTCAGAAAAGGAGTAGATGGATTTATAGCAAATTTATTTTCCATAGAAGTACAAAATACAACGTCTTCAATGCCACCCGATCTCCAAAAGATTGTTGATGCTCACTCATCTTTTTTGATGCAATTCCAAAGGGAATACCACCAGTTAGGGATCATGATCATGTAATTCAATTGATTCCAGGGAGCCAAACACCTAACATCAGACCAGACAGATACCCATATTCCTAGAAAAGTGAGATCGAGAAAATGGTACAAGAAATGTTGAATGCATGCATAATCAGGCCTAGCCAAAGTGCATATTCATCACCAATGGTCATGGTACATAAGAATGATGAAACATGGAAGATGTGTCTAGATTACCGAGAACTCAACAAGTACACCATAAAAGATAAGTTTCCTATTCCACTAATTGATGATTTACTTGATGAATTGCATGGTGCTATTTATTTCACAAAATTAGATCTTCATTCAGGGTACCATCAAATTAGAATAAGAGAGGAAGATGTTCATAAAATGATTTTAGGACTCACGAGGGCCATTATGAGTATTTGGTAATGCCTTTTGGTCTTACAAATGCTCCCTCAACCTTTCAAAGCTTGATGAACACTGTTTTTAGGCCATTTTAAAGGAAATTTGTATTAGTTTTCTTTGATGATATATTGATTTACAGTAAGACATGGGAAGAACACTTGCAACATGTAAATAAAGTGTTGGAAGTTTTGGAGAAAAATACTCTCTATGCAAAGCCATCCAAATGTTCTTTTGGTGTACAAGAGGTAGAGTACTTGGGTCACATTGTATCCCATGAAGGTGTCAAAGTTGATCCTCAGAAGATCAAAGCTATGGTGGAATGGCCAAGGCCCAAAACTCTAAAAAATCTTCATGGGTTCCTAGGACTAACAAGTTACTATAGAAGATTTGTGAGGGGATATGGTAGAATAACAACCCCACTCATTGCATTGCTAAAGAAGGATTCCTTCCATTGGACAGCCATAGCCACTAAATCCTTTGAGCGGTGAAGGAAGCCATGTGCAAGACCCCTTTTGATTTTGGCTACTCCCAACTTCTCAAAACCTTCATTATTGAATGTGATTCTTTAAGATCAAGATTGGGAGAGTAGTTCTAATGTAGGAAGGTAGGCCAATTGCATTTGAGAGTCACCAATTCAAAGGAAAATATCTTCTCAAACCTGTCTATGAGAAAGAAATGATGGCTATTCTTCATGCGGTCAAGCAATGGAGGCCCTATCTCATGGGTAGACACTTCAAGGTAAAAATTGATCATGATAGTTGAAATACTTCTTGGAGCAAAGGTTGTCATCTGAGGAACAACAAAAGTGGGTAACAAAAATGTTGGGGTATGATTTTGAAATCATATAAAAAAGGGTAAAGAAAATGTAGTAGATGTTGTGTTGTCTAGAAGGGATACATCCATGAGATGTCTTACTATGTGGAATGTCCATGTTGAAGGTTGATTGGGTGGATGAAGCAAGATTAGAATGGGATCAGGACAAGGATACACAATATCTAATACAAAATATCAAGCAAGGATCTATAACATCTAACAAATTTGAGTGGAAAGGTAATGCGCTATGGTATAAGGACATGTTATACTTGAGTAAAGATTCTGATTTGAAGCATAAGATTCTTACAGAGCTACATGCCTCACCTGTTGGAGGACACTCTGGGTTTTTGAAGACATATCATAGAATAAAAAGAGAATTATTTTGGGAAGGACTCAAGGGGGATATACAAAAGTTTATATTAGAGTGT
The DNA here is from genome assembly GCA_018340775.1 of Taxus wallichiana var. yunnanensis. Taxonomy (NCBI): domain Eukaryota; kingdom Viridiplantae; phylum Streptophyta; class Pinopsida; order Cupressales; family Taxaceae; genus Taxus; species Taxus wallichiana. The sequence continues at coordinate 162,400,359 of CM031241.1, read as the reverse complement.
TTGGTGTGCCAACAAAACAAAGGGGAAATAGTTAAGACACCAGGTCTAGTTGCAACCCTTACCAATTCCTAGTCAGAGATGGGAGGAGGTATCCATGGATTTCATCACCGGATTGCCTTGTTCAAAGGGTAAGAATGTTATTTTTGTGATTTGTGGATAGGCTCACAAAATATGCCCATTTTTGTGCCCTATCACATCCATTTTCCACCAGTACAGTCGCAACTATTTTTTTGGAGACAATTAAAAGGCTACATGGAACCTCGAAGATAATTTTAAGTGATTGTGATCCTATTTTCACAAGTAATTTTTGGACGGAATTATTTTCATGTTTAAGTACTCAGCTAGCTCATAGTTCATCTTATCATCCTCAAACTGATGGGAAAATGGAAGTGGTCAACAAATCTTAGAGGGGTATCTACGTTGTTTTGTATCAAATAAGCAAGAAAGGTGGATTAAATGGCTACCACTTGTAGAATGGTGGTATAACACATCTTTTCATACCTCTTCTCAAATGACCCCATTTTTAGCATTATATGGTTACCATCCACCTTCTATCACTTCTTCCTTGCGGGTGACAACTAAGGTTAGAGATGTTGAGGAACACATTCAACATCAACAACAGGTTTTGGCTAGTTTGAAGGATAATTTGGCATTGGCACAAAATAGGATGAAATAACAAGCAGATCAACACCGTAGTGAAAGATATTTTGAAATTGGTGACTGGGTGTTTGTACATCTCCATCCTTACAAGCAGATGTCCCTAAAGCAATAGAAAAAGGACAAAAAACTTGCTCCTAAATATTATGGCCCTTATAAGATTCTACAGAAAATTGGCAGTGTGGCTTATAAACTAGAGTTGCCTCAATCTTCACACATACACCCAGTATTCCATGTTTCTTGCTGAAGAAGGTTATTGGATAGAAATTTGAAGCCCAGATAGAGTTACCAGAACTTGATGAGGAAGGAAGAATAATTTTGGAGCCAGAGAAGATTATGCAAACACGTACTAAGCGGTTGCGAACTAGAGAAATTAAGGAATATCTGATCAAGTGGAATAATCTGAGCATAGAAGATGCGGCCAGGGAGGATGAAGGTTTCTACAAGCAACATCTAGGATTATTCAACATTGAGGAAAATGTTGGTTTGAAGTGGAATGGCATGCTACACCCTTAACCTATTACTTGTATTAGGATATGAGTAGCCAACTTGTGGCTTACCATATCATTTTATTATATCATCTATACTTTCTCATGCTTAGTAGGTCAGCCTTGGTGATGGCCATAACATATGAATAATATATAGGGGATTGTAGGTAGTAGTTAATCATCATTTGAGCATTTGAGTCTTATTATATGGTTTGGAGGTTACCCCCTCGAAGTGGCGAAGCTATTCTAATTGCATATTGAAATCATTATTATGGAATATTGTGTTATTTTGTGTTATATTTCTGGTCATGATCTGAATTATACAAGTAATTTCATTACAATGTCACGATGAACCAAGTGGAGGGAACTTGTCAATGAAAAGAACATCCCACAAAATACTTGGCACTGGATATTATTGTCCATATCTATACAAAGATGTGAAGAAATACATCAAGCAGTGTGATCCCTGTCAGAAGATGGGACAACCAAATTTTACTAGTTAAATGCCTCTACAACCTCAAGTGGTGATTGAACCATTTGAAAGGTGGGGGTGGATTTTGTTGGTCCTTTTAGTCCTCCTTCATAAGGAAATGAGCACATTCTTGTATGTACTGATTATTTAACAAAGTGGGAAGAGTTACAAGCTTTAACACATGCTAATGAAGATGGAGTTGTTGATTTCCTTTGGCACAAAATTATGATGAAGTTTGGTGTACCAAGGAGTATAGTTTAAGATAAAGGCCCACAGTTCATGTGTAATATGATACAAGCCTTTACAATGTACTATTAGATCAATCATAGGAAGTCATCTCCCTATCACCCACAATCCAATGGATAAACATAAGTGAAAAATAGGGAATTGGAAAACATTCTCACCAAAACAGTTGAAGCAAGTAGAAGAGATTGGGTGAAAAGGCTACCTGAGGCTATCTGGGATTATAACATAGCTTGGAAGACTACAACAAGGTTCTCACCATATGAGTTATTTTATGGGAAGAAGCCCTTATTACCCATTGAATTTGAACTACAAACATTGAGGACAACAACTAAATTGGGTATTGAATTGGATATAACACAAAAGGAAAGAATTATACAAATCAATGAATTGGATGAGCTAAGACTGGAAGCACTTCAACAAACAGAGATAATCCAAGATCAAAGGAAGTAGTGTCATGATACACATATCAAGGAAAGGGAATTCAAGATAGGATATTGGGAATTACTATTTGATTCCAAGTACCAGTAATTCAAAGGAAAGATGAGGACCAGGTGGCTAGGACCTTATCAAATTGAGTAGATATATGAAAATGGCTCTATTCAGCTACTTATCATTGATGGCAGCAGAAGGACACTTTTGTTCAACAAACATAGGCTAAAAATCTATACGAATCCTCCTATCAGGGATGAATTTTTGAAGAAAATTGGAGTAGACAAAGAATTTAATCATATGGAAGAACCTATTTCTTCCAAGATGATCAAATAATCAGATGCAAGGATCTAAATAAAGTGAAGGGAATGAAAAAAATTAAATGGTGTTCTCTTCCTAAAAAAATAAAAATAAAAATAAAATAAAAAAGGAAAAAGGAAGGGATTGAAAACTAGTAAATGGCATTCCCTTCCTCAAAAATATTTTCTCAAAAGGCCAATTGAAAACCAGAAATGGCGGTTGGTCTTATCAATAATTGGCTAATTCAAATAAAAGAAACTTCTTTGGAATTCCAGCTATCTTTTCTAACTATTTTTCTCTTTTTTAGGGATGATGAGTCATCAAGGCAGCTGTATTACATCAGAAAGGATGGTAATTATGTCTTTATCTTATTAAGGGTTAAATTAAAAGTTTTGCATGTGTGATTAGACTTGATTTAAGGTGGTGGTATAATGAGTTATTTATTGCACATCATGATTAAAGGGGAATAATCATGAAGGTTCTACCAACTAAATAAATGAAATTGTAGGTGTATTAATAATGAACTTTCATTTAGGTGGGATAAAAGGAAATTGAGAATAATTGTAGAGAAATTCAAGGAGGTAACAATGAATTCATATTTGAATTTCGCAGCTAAGTCTGGAAGTTCCGTAGTTATCCCCTGGAAGATAAGGTGTTTGAAAGAAGAAAATAATTCGAATTGTTCTCATTGGCCATGGGTATAAAAAAGAAGTCAGAACCAGAGGATGATATACAACTCCTTTTAGATGAAGAAGTAACGACCATTTTTTAGCAGGACATGTTGGTTGGAGTTTCTAAAGAAAGTATCAAAATACAATGATGGACTGGTAAAAGAATTTGTTATGAATTTGGAACATCTTAGGACTAAGGTCAAGAGAATTATAATTCCCTTTATTGTTAATATAATGAGCAATGTATCTGGTGTACCAATTGTAAATATACCAAACCTTGTAAAAGGAAATCTAAAAGAATTGGTAGATACCTTAATACAAGAAGGAGAACATGAACCCTAGTACATTTATAATACTAAGAAGGTCATAAAGGGGGTCAAAAGAGCTAGCCTACCCAAACCCTTTGACAAAGTAGCATTTTGGGTAGTAAAATAACTAACATGCGATGGCCAATATGGGATTGTTGGAAGGGAAGTCATTAAAATGCTGATATATCTTAGGTATGGGGAAACAAAGAAGGAGTATATAATAAACCTTCCTGGTTTCCTCTTTGATTCCATCCATATAATGTCTTAGAGATATTATTGGGGTGTAGGGACAATTAGGAACCATATATTAATTCATCTGGTTTGTCAACATCATTTTATTTCTAAGAAAAATGTGGAAGAAGCATGGGAAAATTCCTCCACAAATTTAGAAAAACTCATGATATTATTAGAAGGGGAATACCAACCCCTTTCTCTCCTAAAATTAACTTATAAATTAATCCCCCTGATGAGAAGAAGAAGGAAATAAGTGGGGTGAAAATACCGAAAAGGAGGAGATCTGGGAGGATGATCGAAGATGAAAAATCTATTGTTTCTTTAAAAGAAACTCCTTCCCCTTTAATAATACCAGAAGAACCAATACCTATTGTTGATAGTGATAGTCCACGCAAGATGGAATTTAAAGAAAAAATCAGAAGAAGCTCAAGGGGAAAGGCCATTTTAGGAAATGTTGAAGAAGAAAAGAAAAATAATTCATAAAAAATATAAGAAAATTCAACCGTGAAAATTGAAGTATAGGAGATTTAGAGAAAGAAGTTGTTGATATTCTTAGAAACATGACAATTTACCCTCCTCTATAAAGCCAAACTGAGGGGTTGGAAGGAGAAGCTGAAATATTGGAAGAGCAAGCTTTTCAAGAAATGGATGACTCAGTAATGTTTTCACGTGAGGAGGAATAATTGGCATCATGGAGATTAAAAAGGAAAATTCCCTTTAGTGGAGGAGCAATGCTCATCCCCTGAGGAACTCCCAATTAATGAAGAAAAACAACAGTTGAGGCATGCTTCTGTTCTTGTCTAGAGCAGAACTTATCATAAGGGAGAAAGATGAGGAATTAAACTTCCTCAAGCACAAATTGGAGCATAGAGAAATTCTTGTAGAGCAGTTGAAAACTCAACTAACAGATAAAGATGAAGAATTGACATTAGTAAAATAGAAAATGGTTGAGAAAGAAAAGGAATTTCAATTGGCTACTCAATAGTACTATGACAAAAGTATATTTAGTGGATCAAATTGTACAAACAGAGTTATCTTACTTACCACTCAAACAAATATGGGATGAGACCTGTAGGAAATTAAACAAGTTCAAATTATCAAATCAGAAGCTAAAAAGTCATATGGAAGTAGAGAAAAAGGAAACAAAAGAATGGGAAGAAAAATTCTATAAGATTGAGGAAGAAAAATTTAAGTGTTTGGAAAAAATACAGATGGTCTGTATGATGAGTGAAAAATTACTAACATGTAGAAGACCTTCTCCTACATATAATGTTTTCTTAGAAGAATAGTTCATCCGTTGGCAATTATTGAGGATTTCATGTGGCCTTCCACATGAATTGAAGGATGAAGCAGAATTCATGGCAGCATATTCCTTAGCCAATCTAGAGTAGAAGAATATTCTTTGTGAATTTTATCTCTGCAACTTTATGTTAGAAAAGAACACAGATTCATGATTAATCTATATGTGGGGAAATCTAACTCTAGGAATTTATTTCTATGCTCCAGAATTAGATAGGCTAAAAAGAAAGGAATGTTTAACACTTGATAAAAAAACTAGTTCATCTGGCCTATGTATGAGAGCTCAGTATGGAAAACCATCTGCATTTGTTATACATTTCAGGTCTCATGCCTTTGACACCCGATTTAATGGACATAACATTACTAGCTGTAGAGGAGTATTGATGCATTCACCTCATATGAGGAGAAAAAATTTGAGGAAATTTATGATGGATGCCTAAAGAGATGGGAATTCCTTACTGCGACATTAAGAAGAAGAGAAGTTATCTCTCCCACAAATCTAATATGGAGTCTATAAAGGACCAGAACTTTATGTACAGTCATTCCTCAAATTTTTGAAAAACATAGAGGTATGTGGATGGGTATGAGAACAAGACATAATCTCCTTCTTACACACATGTCTCCATGGTAGATTAGAAAACCTCAGGATCCCATTTATTTTGAGAATTGGTAGAAAAAGCTAGAGGAAGGTTCAAGATACAACAGTTTTGATCAAAATCACTGGGACATTCAATTTCAATTGTTTGACCTTAGCATTCAATTGGAATGTAGAATTCATGATCCCATTTTTGTCGAATAGAGTTTGTAAAGAGACTTACAAACAAGTAAGTGTGGGGGAGATGATGAGGCTAAAATATACCTCATCAATGTGCAATGAATACTCTCATTTTACTCCCCTTTTAATCAAGTTTGACTACATTTCATGGCTTTATTTTGATCTAGTATAAGTTAAGATGTAATTGTCTATCTTTTGTTTGATTTAGTTAAAATGTCTAAAAACTCTATAATTCCTAACAAAATTTGTGGAAATTTAGTTTTTGGAATAAACAGGTTATATTTGGACAAGATAAGTGAATTGTGAAGTAACCAACATATTTTTGAGGAAGTTGGCAAAAATGTGAAACTCCATCACTTAGAAACTCCTTCACTTAGCTCTGGAACCTTAGCTTTGGAACCTTAGTAGTTAGTTCCGAAAGGTTTCCCTTTAGTTCGAACTTCTCCAAAGTTCCAGAATCAATGGGAATCTCCTTATTTTATCAAAAATTGGTTATGGAGTAAAGAAGTGGCCTTCTAATAAGAAATAGACCAACAATTTTCCGGTTCTTCACACTCCAAAAATACATATGTAAGACCAACAATTATATATCCAACTAGTTTTCTAAATTTCATATCTACTTTGGGAACTATTTGGTTTCACTAGAATCTGTAGGTGGATAGACAACTATTGAACACTCATGATTGTAAATGCATCTTCGGATGGAGAAATATATATAAATAACTAAAGATAGATGTGAGGATAAATACACACACACACACACACACACACACAAATAGATACACAATGAAGTTTTGTAAGACTGAATAATTCAATAATAATAATAGTAATTTAATTTTAAGAGTACCATATTTTGTTAACTCCTGATTCAAGGTGGAGCAAGGGCCCAATCCTCCAAGAAAAATAATTTTTCTATTTCATTGGTATTTATATTTTCAAGTAATTTGTATAAATCAGTTATTTAGAAACTCTGCAAGTACTTTTGATTCATTAATTAAAATTTGTTATGTGAGTTATCTATTGTCCCTGCATGTGTTATAGTTTACATTCTTATTTCCTTAAAAAGAATTTTAAACAACATCTTCAAATTGTGTTTATTTCAGTAGTGTGTTTCATTCTACAAAGTGTGTTTATTTCTAGTAGTGTGTTTAATTCTACAAGATTTGTTCATTTCAGCAATGTGTGTTTATTTCAGAAAGTTTATTATAGTTTAGATTTAATAAGGCTTTGACCAAGAAATATTAAGACACTTTAAAACCCCCCAGAAAAGATAAAAATAAAAATATCTACAATCAATTACTAGTTCACTGAGACTTCTCTTGTTGCATATAGCTTCAGAAACACCCCTAGTTTTAATATGACATCAACCATGAGTTGATTAAATGAAGGGAATAATGACACCCATCACAAATCTTGAAGGACATTACGAAAAGTGTGACACCTTTCAATATCGTTTCCTTTAACCCTATGGTATTTACAATAATCATTATCTCGATACCAAGAAGGTTTAAATACGGATGTGTCAATGGGTTGAATAGATGGGAGAGATATTATATTTGTAGCTAGCATATTATCAAAGTCTATGCTATAAGTATCTCATATGGGTGTGTAGCTACATGGTTGACAAGTACGGTTTGTGGTAGGTATTTCCTTAGGGAGGATTTAACCACTACAGTGTTAGTAGATGACTTGGATTTATCAAGATTGGAGGATGTTGTAGATGGGACCCTAGTTCATGGTTTCTTAGGATGAAGTTTAACTTGACCATATTCTAGAGCTCAAAGTTACTATTTACGGGCCATAGTAAAGGCTTTGTCAAAGGTATGGAATGATTGAATTTATAATGTTTATGAGATATGTTTGGCACATGATCGACAAAAGACTTCAATCAATTCAGCTTGTGGTAATGCAAAGGAAAAATTATTGATTTTACCCCTCAATGGGAAATAAAATCAGAAATGGACTCATCCTCAAACTGTTTAATAGTGTAGAGGTTATTGATAGTGACTTTACGAGCCATGTTTATAGAAAAGTGTTCTAAGAAACATTGTGCGAGATATGTGAATGAGTAAAGTGAATACTGAGGAATAATATTATACCAATCCAATGTCTGTCTAGTGAGGGACATGGGAAAAGTCTTCAGCATGAGTTCTTGATCATGGGCTATTAGATAACAAACATGGAAAAAAGCATGAATGTGTTGTTGGGGATCTTATTTGCTATAGAATTTGATAAATTTTGTAATTTCCCAATGAGGTGGATAAGATTTGTATGGTATTGAAGGGTGAATGGGCTGATTGGAGATTTGATCATAAGAGAACACATTCTTGGGTGTTGATGAAGTAGCCTCAAGATTAGATATGTGGTTCATGAGAGCTTGTAGAGGATCAGGTTGCGGTGGTTATTGTGAGGATGAGCCAAGTTGAAATGAAAATTGGCTAGGTTGTGAGTATATTTGATACTGTTGAGGTGCATTCTGTTGGTAAGGAATGTTTTATTATGGAATGTTGTATTGTGGAACATTTTGCTGTGTAATGTTTTGTTGAGGAATATTGTATTGTTGTGGAATGTTTTGTTGAGGTATAATTTGTTTAGTTGGAAAAATTTGTTGAGGAAGACTGTTTTATTGAATGTTTTGTTGGGATGGAATACTATAAGTAGGGATGTTTTTTTGGGGTACGTTCAACTGATATGGAATACTAGTAGGAATATTTTGTTGCGGAATACTTTTCTAGTAAGGGATATTTTGATGTGGGATGTTTTGTTGTGAATGGATACTGATAGGGATATACTATTGAGACGAGATATTTTACTTTGTAATATATTAATGATAAGGGATATTTTGTTAAGAGGACATACCATAAAGTGGTTGAGACACTAATAGTTTTGATGATTGAATGTATTGATAAGGAGGTGGAAGGGATGTACCAGTGAAAGGTTGTGAATAAGGAGGCAATTGTTGAAAGGGTGTGGCAGAAGCAGTAGAGGATGGTGTTTGTTGCGTTATTTGTTGTGAGATGAGGGGTGCAATGGATTGAGATGAGATAGGATGATTTGTATTAATAACACTAGTATTGACTAAGGGAAAGGATGGGGAAATAGACATAGTAATACTTTAGAAAGGAGTATTAACCGATTGAGAAGATATGGCAATAGAAAGCGAGTAACAAAACTCATTGGAGATTTCTGAATTGATGAAGATGTTGGAGGGGTGGATGAAGAATCACTCATGTTAATTAGGGGAGGTTTGGAACCAATGGAAGGGTCTAGTGAAGATGTATATTGTTGGGTAGTTGTGTCTTGAGAGGAAATCATACAAAGGCTAAAGAAAGGAATGAAAGGCACAAATTTTGATGTTTCAGGTTGACTCAAAGGTGGATATGAATGTATTTGTTAAACACCATGTTCTTGATTTGAATTAATAAGACTCATAATACTAGATGAAGGATCATATGGATTTGATGGTCCGGGCATAGATTATTGGTTTGTATCAAGGGGAGGTGAATAAATTGATAAATGATCGGTAATATTTGAAGTTAATTTGGGTTCAACTTGTTGTGAAGAGCCAGATAAAGGATTTAGAATGTTTGAGGATGGTTTGGGTGTGAATTTTTAGAGTTGAACACCCCTGGCTATGAGATAAGTTTTAAGGGAAATGGGATTTGAATCTAACATTGACTTAAAATGAGGGTCTCCTCTATCATAGAAGAGAGGTTCAGATGAATCTGATTGAGAGCTAGGAGATTATGGTTGTTCGGTCTCTTCTTTCTTAGATGTAAGGAAAATTTAACTTCGATACCGATGTGAAGAATCTAAGAATCATTGTCTCATTTCATCATTAACTTGTTCTTCTATTTCATTCCAGGTTCGTTGAGAATTAGATAGATGAGTAGACATAATTGGTTGAGAAAATGATATTTGGTGTTGTAACGGTGTAGCAAATGTGTTAGATAATGGTGTAGATAGGGAGGCACATAGCAGAATTTATTATTGCAAGGGTGTGCATAACAATTGAGACATGTTTTCAAAAGCTTGATTATGGGATTTTTGTATAGTTTGTACCATATTGAACAAACACACAAACACCTAAAAATAAAAATAACTAAATGAGTTTGTTACAAACAACAGACAAAGTCAAGCAATTTTTTTTTAGATTTTCTTGATTTAGTTATAAAAGAATGAAATATGTAAAATGGTTAACAAGGGTTCTAGAAAATGACAAACTATGGTTGATTTTAGGTATGTTTATGGGAGGAGTCCTCGATATACCCAAAGGTACGTGAGGCCCAACTCTATACTATTGCCGATATGAGCGCGGTATTGGGGCCTACCCCCACTTCATGGTCCCGCAGTGATAAGGGTGTCGAGTGTTTTGCCAATATATACCGACAGACAGATAGATGATTATACTCGGCTAGAACACCGAGTCGGTTTCTCCTCTTGGTGATCAAATCCAAGTAGGTATCCACCTAGGTAGGAATTGTTTGAGTGCGTTTTGATGTTTTTAAATGGTTTGGTTGTGTGTGAGGGAAAATAGAGTGAATGAAAATGTTTGACCTTCCTTGTTAAAGTTATGTGAAGCAAGAAAGATGCAATTGTTTTTTATAACCCAAAATGAAGTGTTGATTTTGATGAAGACAATAAGACAAGATGCAATATTGAAAAACAAAAAGGAAGGTTGTATGACTTACCGCTAAACACTCATTTTCTTTTTATTTTAGCAATTTTTAAAGCAAGCAATCCCAACAATCCAGTAAATGAGCTTTCTAAAAACAATACCCTGTAAATAGGTTAGGAAAAGCAACAAGCAAAAAGCAACAAATAAGAAGCAAAAACTAAATTGTTAGGCTTAAAAAAACACCCAAAGAAATCGCAAATGATTTTCCCAAGCGCAAGAGATTATCACACAGAGAATCAGAAAAATATTTAAAAAGATGTTATTTTAATGAAATTAAACAAAGAAATGAGGGACTACCTTCCCACCAAGCATGCCAAAATTTTAGAATAAATTTTACCCCTTTAACTTAACCTAATAAGTAAGAGAATAAAACTTACCAAACCCTCGATATAGGGGTTTAGAGGTACCGTGGATTTGGATGGACGATGTTTGATTGTTGTGCTCCATGTAAGAAATGAATTAACTCCTGTCCTATGAATGAAGTTGCAATCACAGACACTACATAAGATATTTATTAGTAAAAATATTAAGCGGGTTTCCTGGCAAAGGCCAATCCCTAGAATTCAAATGACTTCCTCATAAGGATGTCAACCCATTGTTTATACAATCAAGTGATTTTGTAAACAAGCCATGATATATAATGGATAAATAATAAATGTTATGACAAGTTCAAATTTTATTACAAATATGTAGCGATTAATGAAATATGAGATATGTAGACTATGGCTCAAAGTCGGATTCTAAATCAATGTTAGAATTCTTAGATGAAGTTGAATCCTCCTCTTTAGTAAACTCAAGGTCCTCTTCTTCGGGATAGTCTGAATATTTGTAATCAGTATATTCCTCAAAGAAGTATGAAATATATTTCGGGTCTTCATTTTTCGAGTCATACTAGTATTTAGAATCAGAATTTGAGCATTGGTAATCAGTTTGAACTTCACAGTCAGCCTCAGAACTTAAAGCCTCCAATTCAACTTTGTATTGATACTCAAACCAAGCCAAGTCAGCTCAAATGCGTAAGACCTCAAAATAAGCCTCCCAAAACTTGTCGTTAGTCACATCGTGAATCCTCTAAGTGGATTCAAATATGGTATGTAGTTGATCCAATGGAGAGGAATGAATGGAACACAACTCAAGGTCATGTAAAACGTCATATTATTCCAAATGTAAGAGGTGACGAATGACAGGTAAGGAGTTGATGTTAGTTATTTCATGTCCTTGACTACCTAGTGCCATCTAAATAAGCTATTCTAGACAACATGTTAGTAGTAATAAAGATATATTGAAAATGATAAATGAAATTTTATTAGTGCTACAAGAAAAAATGTTAAGAGGAATCACAAGTGATTAATGAATCGCATGATTGATTCAATGAATCACAGGTGATTCTAGAGGATAATAAATAGTCTGGTAAATGTGATATATAACCAATAATTTGATGGTATGATGTTCCAAGAATTTAAATTATAATATGAAATGAAGGAAACTACAAATAGATGTACCTAGATGTATAAATGAAAAGGGGAAAAGGATGACTAACCTTGAATGAAATGGATGAAACATGTTGTTGGACGATAATTTGTTGATCTCGGCTAGGCTCCAAAATGACTGCCAAAGTTGATGAATGGATATGAATACCAATGCTAGATTGTATTAAGTTAGCGTTGATGCATTACAACAATGTTGAACTCTGATAGAAAAAACGGGCTTGAAAATGTGAGAAGATGATCCTGAAAAGAGGTTGCAAATTGTGCTTAAATAATCATTGGTGATTTACCTAATCGCCGATGATTTTGGCCTTTTTGAGCTTGTTTTGGAACAATTTGCTAATTTGGGATTTTTGTTGAAATTTCAAAGGATGGGTTTGTTGAGAGGTTTGAAAGTGTCGATTTGGTTAATGAGGTGTCGGGTTTGTTTAGGAAATGATAAGATAGGTTAGATTATTATCTAAATTAGCTTAAGTTTGTTTAGGATAGGCATTAGGTGGTTGGATTTAGGATTTATCAAATGTAGGAATATAAGATTATTATAATGATGATAAATACTTAGGATTTTGTCAAGATAATGGTGGATTTATAAATGTCTATGATAGGTATGTTAGGATAAGGGAGTTAGAGGTGATTTAAATAGATTTTAGAGAATAACTTAGGTGGATTAAAATGATTAATAAATATCATGGAATATGATATTTGTGTATATGAAGAAATATTTAATTAATTAAATAAGAATGGGGAAAATATGGGGTATTGATATTAAATAATCTAATGTAGTGATATATTACAAATGTGAACGTGATAATTAAGTGAAGATGGGTGAGTGTAAATTTTTGGTGTCTACGCATACTTATCAGACATTCTAGCACCTTTGTTACTCGATGACGCACTCTTGTGCTTTGGTCCACACTTGACTATTGAGGGATTACTATAATGAACCCCACATACTACACACTAGGTCCTACACATCACATCTATTCACATATCGTACAACATACATCATACATTCTACACTTTAGTCTATGACATTTCAACTTTTACGCATTCATACATCACACATTCTACTAGTCTTCTAATCTTTATATGTTTATGATCATACACTATTCATATTACACACTACATACACAATTAGGCTATCTACACATATCCTAGACATAGTCACATCATACACTGCACGTCTTCATATCATCCATTTTCTATCCTAATCTTCATTACATATGCGTCTAGCATCATTTCATCATACATATTACATTACTAGTCTATCTACACATGTTACATCGCGCACTATGCATTAGATTTTATATATTCTACACATACAACATTGCATCCTACATACTGTGTATTTACACATCCTTTTCACCAAATGGTCATTTTTCATCACTACTTATACTACATCATATTCTACGCTCTGAACTTGCCACCCTATGACATACTTTAGTTCCTCGGTCCATACTCAATTGCCGAGGGTTTACAAGTCAAATGGACCTTACACTTATCATGCGACCTTCCATCATATGGTGTTCCTAGGCTAGTGACATATGCTTTAGGCTGAATCGTCACCTATTTTATCATCTTGTAGTGGTATGCACCTTAGGTTACATCACAACTCCATCTTCTACGTGTTGCACTCACCACCCTATGATGTACTTTAGTTCCTCGATCCATACTCAACTGCCGAGGTTTTACAAGTCAAATGGACCTTACACTCATCATGCGACCTTCCATCATATGGTGTTCCTAGGCTAGTGACATATGCTTTAGGCTAAATTGTCACCTATTCTATCATCTTGTAGTGGTATACACCTTAGGTTACATCACAACTCTTTACCATACATCTTATAGTGATATAATCTTAGGGCTAAATCATCACTTTTCCATTCATCTTATAGTGATATATGCTTAGGGATAAATCATCACATGTTCATTCATCATATAATGATATACGCTTAGGGCTAAATCATCACTTGTTCATTCATCATATAGTGATATACGCTTAGGGATAAATCATCACTCATCCATTCATCAAGTCGTGATACACACTTCGGTTATAGGGTGTAATGCCACATTGGGCATTGACTTCCGTATCTACTTCCTTGCCCCTATCACTTTTTGTCGAACATTTATTTGATCCTTTTTTGTTAGCGTTAGGTGACTTTGACCTTTTTGCGGAGTTATTTTGGCATAGTTTCTTCCCTTCTTTCGTTTTGTCTCACCATCTCGTCTTGTCGTAAGTTCTCTATTATTGCCGAGGGCCATTTATAATTGTCTTCTAGTGAGCTTATCATGGTTTTGATCAGTGGAATGCGTAATGAATTTTTGTTAAAAGTTATAATGGAATATTAAAACCTTCTTATCTAATTTGGGCATTTTTATTTTCATTTAATAAAAGGTACCTAAAGTTTTTTTTAAGCTAAGTTTGGCATGTTAGTGGTTATGGACAACCTTGGTTTTCATGGGAAGGGAGAGAGGTTTGGTGGTGGCACCTTTGTAGGAGGGGACTGTTTTATTGTTTTAAAATGTTGAAGGACCTTAATCAATGCTAAAATTAATGTTTTTTATCTACCAACTTTGTTCTTCCTGCAAGCGACCTGTCCCCAATGCGTGGGCTCAAAAAAAAAAATCCTTGTGTTGTTGTTAGCTGGCGGATGGGTGGAATTCCTTATCACTTCTTTAATGAACTTCAATACTTATTGATGGATTTGTTCTTGGCATGGTTTGTGGGTCTGTGCACCTTGGGAAAGTAGACTACACTCTTGGTTTTGTTCCTTATTCTCATCCTTTCTAGTTTTCCCCTTTTGGTTTAACCACTTATGCCATTTTGGCATGTCTATGTAAGTTGGTGGAGGTTACAGACAATGTTTGAGGTGAAGAAGGCATTGAAACCATCTTTTAATGCATGTAGAATGTGCTAAGCCATCCCTCATGGCCTTTGTTTTCTCTGGAAACCTAAGAAAAGAGTAGGTTTTAGATTAGTGCAGGTGGAGAGGAGCTTGAAATCTTTCCTTTCAATGTGTTTGCATAATAGTCCCTCCACGGGTGCATTGTTTTGGTTTATCTGGGTCATTTTTTTTATACTAGCTGTATGCCTAGTTTTGGACCCCTTTTGTTTTTATGTGTTGGCCTTCTCTTCAACTGCAAACACCATGCGTATCTAGTTTGGTGGTAGCTTAGAAATCCTTTTGGAAGCTTGGCGCAGTCCTAGGTTTGGCTGGGACATTTTCCTTTTTCCTGTTTCTAGTCACCTTGTTGTTGGAGGATGTCCATCCCTTTTTCTAAACTCCCTTCTTGCTCTGGTTTCGTGAATGGAAAAGGTGTGATGATTAGGTTTGACAATTGTTGGTGGTTTTTGGATGATCCTTCTATGAATAACCTGTAAGGATAGTGCCCCTTGAGACCACATCTCTTTGTGGCATTTTGAAAACATGATACCTGCATTTTGTTCTCCCACATTCTACTTATATGGCCCCTTGAGCCACCTGCGACTCCTTTTGGTAGATTGGTTTCCCCTTGTGCTGAGATGGACATTTTGTTCTGCTCTAATCGCAACTTTTTGACATAGGTTGGGAGTGCTCTTTCAAGGTTGTGGAGTCTGATTCCCTCTGTCAAACTTGTTTCCCTTTTTAAAGTTCCTAGGCTTCTCCATTAAACCCATTTTGGGTATTTACTATAGTTTTAGCAGTCCTTGAGACCATTTTCTTTTCCACCTGATGAAGCTCATGTTTTTGGTAGCTCTCTTCTGTGTGAACATAGGATTGAGTGGAATGTTGGCACCTTGCATGCTAAGGATGAAGATTCATTTAGAATATTGTTGCTGCTAGACTTTGAAGTGTTTGGGTGCCGCGTTGAAGTTGGAGGAGAAGGCAAGATATTTCTACACTTTTCTACTATTGCTATTTTTTAATTTATCATGAAATTGAACCACCATTTTCTTGAATTGGTTGTCTTTTGGACACCTTGTTGGGAGATCTCTCCTTTCTGTTTGATTTCTTCTTGTATCCTTTTTTTTATCATTACCAATATGTTAGTAGAAAGCATGCATGTGTCCTCTCCTCTGAGTATTATGTTTTATTATTATGTTTTTTATTATATATATAGTGATATATATATATATATATATATATACATCTTCTTCTCTACGATAGAGCTTCAAGTTTATTATGTTGTTTTAGATAGTATTTCGTTGTCGTTAAAGTAAGATTGCAATAACTATGAAGCTCCTTCCTATCACCCAAGTTTGTCTTTCTTTGTATTTTTTCATTTGTTATTAACTCTCTCTCAAACCCCCTTTGATAATTTTTTTGACCTCGGGAAAGAAAGGTTTTAGGTTTGGGGTGATCAATGCCTGGGCTAGCCGGGTTGGAGGTTCGGTATTAAAACTTTTAGAATGAATAAGTTTGTGTGCAATGTGTTTCAGACCTCATGTGTTTTAGAAGCCTGCATTATCATTAGTCTTATTCCTATGCTTTTAAATCCATCCTCAAGAAGTACCTTGACCGTCCCCATCAGCTTGAAACGTAACTAGTTTTTTTTTTATCGGCTAAGTTCGAGGTTTCTTTTGTGTAAATCCAATACCCCGCTAATACTAGATTTGTTTTGGTCTTTTCCCTCTCTTAGAAATATTGTTGGTGGCGTTTTCTATTTTCCTAACTTGTGTTCTTTCTCTTTTATAATGTTAATGCTATTAATTAAGATTGGTCGGTTTCTATGCACGTAATTACCTTAATGTTTGTGATGGAAATTGCCTTGAATGTTATTAACCTTGGGGAAAACTAATCTTGCAATCGATAGTCTTATGGATTTATAGTGGAAGGTTTTGTTTTGTTAACGACACTTAGTAATTTATGTTTGTACCTATGTTTGAATGGTTGATTATGTTATCAAGGGTTGCCTTAAAATATTGTTGTTTTGGAAAAGAGATAATTTATTTTAAATTAACCAAACTTTAGAATTATTGTGGAGGTTTGTAAATCCTTAGTGATATAAAATTTGGATGACGTTTTGTATACTCTTGTTTGACGGAACTCCCTTCTTCTCTTACGTGTTGTTACTAGCCTATAAGGGCATTGGCCCTTCTTGAATGATTGGGGAATCTCTGGGAGTTAATGGTCAAGACTAGTATACTTTTCCTTCGCTTCGAAACTTATGTTGTGTGGTGTCCATGTATTTAATTTCAGTCATATACTCTATGTGATTATAGGATTGAAATTCTAATATACTTGGATTTTCATGTTAATCTTTGTTGTGTGGTTCCTCTTTGTTGGGTTGATCAACTCTTGTCTTTTATAAAAATAATATTAAATCCTATGCTTTTGGTATCTTTGATAATTTTAGATGGATGGCATGTATATCAAACTTCAATCTTGTAATTATTTAATTATTTGATGGGAATCCGTGTCTGCTAGAATTGTTTATTTCTTCTTTTAGGGCCAAGAGCCATTCTTGTATTATTGTTATATTTTCGTTACTTTTTCTCATAACTGAAGTACAAGGTCTTTCTTCTTTGATTGGCATGGTAGAGACTTTATTATAACTTGAGGTGTTGTTAGTGTTTAGAGCTTTGACCCAATTCTTGTAATAAAGTGTTTCCTTTCATGGTATTGTTAGATAATAGTTATTGTGGCTTTGTGTAGCCTTATCTTGCTCAGTTCTCGCGAACTGACTCTTGTGGAAAAATTGTTGCAGATGGCTTATGCGAGTAGATGAGGGATAGACTTGTAGATTTTTGCACCAACCTCATTGCGACGTTATTTTTCTCAAATCCCTTTTTTTGTTGTTCAACTATGGATAAGGTCCTATGGGAAATGTTAGAAGAGGGTCAGTGTCTTAGTATAATGTATTGTGGTTTATGTCATCTTAACTTGGGAACCTTGGATTGTTTGGTTATCATGGAACAGTTAAAAGTTGATTACCGCATGGTTATGGATGATTCTATGTTTTTTTATAAATCATAAGAATAGTAGCGTGGCATGACCAATGTTATTACTCTCTTGTTCCCTAGTCATGGCTCCATAGAGTTGGTGTGTCCCTTTGGGTTGTGTAATGTCTTTGGAAAGAATTGATGTAACCTTGTTTTGTTTTGCAAATGAGTATTGTTAAACTTTGCTCTTGAGAATAAATGTTGAGTTAAATCTTTCTAAGACTTAGTAGCAATGTGTTATAAGTGAAATAAAATGGGTTGGTTAATCCTTATAGAAGTTAAACTAAAATTTATATTCAATAAAATTAATGTAGAGGTGACCTACTTGAGAACAAGTAATTCCATAAGTGATCAAAGATGAAACTATCCTTGTAAAGTAAAATTATATAACTTGCTATCCCTAGCTAGACTAGTGAACATTATCCTTTTATGGTGGATTCTTAAACAATCTTAAGGGAAATCAATGGTTAGTTTTAGAAGATAATAAGATTTAATAAGTAGGAGGAAACAATTTAGAAACCACACAATCTATCTCTCAACCATTTGAAAGGTAAATTGTTTTCTTTTGTAAAACTCATCTAGTGAAGCCTAAGTAAAATCTTTAATAATTATGGATAAATTCTCAAGCTTCAATTAAATCCTGGTAATAACTAATGAGGTCTTAAAGATGAATTCAACTCGACCTTCTTCCTCTAACTTTTTCCAAGGTGCTTTGCAAATTTCTCTTAAGTGTGTTGAACACGAACCCATGTTGTAATAGGGGTATGAGCGAGTTTTAGTAGCGTAAGTGTGAATAGATGGCCTTGTGGAATTAAATTACCTTCTTTATTAAATAAATGAATTAAACAAATAAATGTCATAATAGAGAAGACTTAAAGCTAAATACTCTACAGTGTAAAAGAAAGAAACTTAGCTTTGTAAGATGAATTATACGAATCATATCCAGAATCTCCTGAAAAAGTAAGTTAAGAATTGAAGGATGTTTTATTAAAATAAATAACCTTCAATAACTTCTCACTGTGGTATGTCCTAACTGTAAGTGTGTTATGTGGTTGGACTTCTATGTTGTCTGTCAAAAAGAAAAGTGAGTTGTTCGCAATGGGTATCATACATGTGGTCAATGTTGTGTCATGTTTATCATGAGTTGGTTGTAGCTCCTTGTAGTCACTTTTGGTGTCGTCTATACTTCAAGCAAGTAAAAAAAAAAGTTACCCTGTATTTTACTGTGTTGCTTAGCGTGTGTGAATTTGTGGGTCATTGCATAGGGTTCATGCATATCTCATTCTATATGTCGTATCTCATCACATACATATACACCCTTGTCACAATGCACTAGATACAACACACACTTTGTGACCATTGTAGAAATTACTCGATCTAATACACAAATTACATGAAATAGCTACACAGCACAATAATTGAAATCAGCAACTCTATATTATATTTTTATTATATTCATTCACTATTACACTCCATTATATAGGAGATGTAAAATAACAATTCATATACAACCATACACCCATATGGTTTCAACCTCTCACCAATATAATAATAAAACAATACTAATTGTTTTATTATTCTAACTTACTAACTTACCACATACTAACCACATTTTACATTTACTATTTACATTTACATAGTAAATGTACTTTCACTAATTTACCATAATAATAATTACACATGTAATTATTATTCACCCGTACATACAAATGGAGCACTAAGATATATTTCCTAACATTCCCCCCCTTAGTGCGAACATGGGGAAAACCTGCCTTATACTTGCACCTGCTCATGATCTGATGATTTTACAGGATGATCATAAACCTAATGGATGGTTTTTCATAGGGTTGACCATAAACCAAAAATGATGGTTTTGCAATTGGTTTACCATAAACCAAAAAGGGTGATGGTTTTGCATAGGGTTTACCAACAACCGAAAATGGTGGTTTTACAAGTGGTGTACCACAAACCAAAAGGGTGATGGTTTTGCATAGGGTTTACCAACAACCGAAAATGGTGGTTTTACAACTGGTGTACCACAAACCAAAAATGAAGGTTTTCAAGTGGTTTACCTACAACCACATCATGATATGCCAAGTATTATTATTAGCCCTCATCACATCTCACTGTAGGGAATAACATAGGAAATTCTGCTGAAATCTGCTGCATATATAGAAAATACCATAAATGTAGAAAACTAGAAATGGAACATTGAGATCATGTTCCCCCCTCAATGTGAAATTTCATTTATTTTGAAAACCACAATAGGAACACTGCAACCAAACACTCTACCAGAAATACAAAGAAACAACAGGAACACACTGTATTAAAAAATAATCACCATAGCTGATACGGCCCCGTCGTTGGTGACTGACGAGAGGTCGTTGAATGACCTCCAACCTCCTGTGCCTCCTTCCTCCAAGAAATTCAATTAGTATAGAAATTATTCATATTTATAGTCAATTTCATCTGTTATTTGTTCATCTCTAGCTTCCCATTCTACAATTTTGCTTATATCTGTAGGTGTTTTTTCTTTTCCATCTACTATCCTCCATAGGTTTTTATTCATTAACTGCATCTGAATTTTTACTCTCCATGTATGGAATTTCAGCTCATTAAATTTATCTAATGGTGTATCCATTTTGCTGAATCTAAATATCCAAAAAAAATTGAATGTAGATTTGAATTACCTTTGATTCTCTGATTTCTTCAAAAAACAACAATGATCAATGTGCTGTATAGTAAATTGCACTTTTCTCCCAAAATACGAACTGGGTTATTCTGAAATTTCTTCCTGTAGCTTCTTGTATAATAGATCGTTCCACACAAATTTTTGGAGAAACCCAGATCACGAAACAAAAGTTACAAGATCATCTTCGAGACAGATTTAACCTGCTCTGGTACCAAATGTAGAAATTACTCTGATCTAATACACAAATTACATGAAATAGCTACACAGACAATAATTGAAATCAGCAACTCTATATTATATTTTTATTATATTCATTCACTATTACACTCCATTATATAGGAGATGTAAAATAACAATCATTACAACAACATTTGTCTTCATATACAACCATACACCCATATGGTTTCAACCTCTCACCAATATAATAATAAAACAATACTAATTGTTTTATTATTCTAACTTACTAACTTACCACATACTAACTCATTTTACATTTTACATTTACATTTAGTAAATTTACTTTCACTAATTTACCATAATAATAATTACACATGTAATTATTATTCACCCGTACATACAAATGGAGCACTAAGATATATTTCCTAACAACCATTTCTCGATGACACACTCTCGTTTACAATTCATTCTTGACTATTGAGGGGGAAAACAAAATGAACCTCATTACATACACTTCCACTCACTCGGGAGGAACGCAACTCTTATCACTCCATCTTGCATTCCATCCCACCCATCCACAACATATTGCATTGTCTGGGGGCATTTACTCTTGCTTACTAGTGTTTTACATATTCACTTTACTACACATGTTAGATTGATATATTATATGTCATTATTTATACCATCCACACATGCATGTTCACGTCTGTAATGCCCACTTAAAACAACCACTTGAGACCCAAGAACACCCTAGGATTAGTTAGGAAAATTATGGAATAAATTTTTTTTATTTAAGAGTATCAATTCAACTAGGTTACAAGGCAGATTAATACAACAAGTTTCAATTTCAATAGAAATAGCTAGCTTAAGTAATTCTCCTCTTACATCTACTATTAACAAAACACAAGGTCAAAATAAGGGGTTAGATTAACCACTTAGGTTAGGAGGGTAATTTTGAAAGGTGTGAACAATTTGCATAGAGAAAACACCAGAAAGATTTTCTATTCAGATCAAATATTCAACACAATACATTACAATTATAAAGAATAAGTTGCTCCTATACTCAAGGAGGTTGCTCTAACAACTCTCCCTATAATAGCTCCCTCCACAAACAACTTAACTAATACAATACGTGAGTTGTTTCAACAACTCACCCAATATAATAATCACCCAAACTTATAAATATAAATGTGGAGCACTAACTAATTATATTTCCTAACATTCCCCCCCTTAGTGCGAACATGGGGAAAACCTACCTTATACTTGCACCTGCTCATGATCTGGTGATTTTCACAGGATGATCACAAACCTCAGGGATGGTTTTGCAAACGGTTGACCACAAACCGAGAATGGTGGTTTTGCAATTGGTTTACCACAAACCACAAAGTGATGGTTTTGCAAATGGATTACCAACAACCAAGAATGGTGGTTTTGCTATTGGTTTACCACAAACCACAAATGAAGGTTTTCAAGTGGTTTACCTACAACCACATCATGATATGCCAAGTACTATTCTCAGCCCTCATCACATCTCACTGTAGGGAATAACATAGGAAATTCTGTGACATCTATTGCTCATACATACATAGAAAAAGCTGACATACTTTGGAAATGGAACATTGGAATGATGTTCCCCCCCTCAATGTGAAATTTCTACTTATTCAATCACGAACACTGCAAACAGGAACACTGATACTGGAACTATGACAAGAAGCACACGACATAAGGTGAAAGTAAATACACCACAAAAATGTCACCAAACCATCTGTGCGGCCCCGTCGTTGGTGACTGACGAGAGGTCGCTGAATGACCTCTAACCTCCAATGCCTCCTGCCTTCGGTTTCATGTCGCTAGCTTATTTGGATTTGGATATGAAGCTCAAAAAAAAAAAAAAAAATTATTTACGGATACCAAATGATAAGAGACTTAAAAAAATAAACACAACATTGATTAGTACTGACCTTTTGACCCTAGACTTTTAAACCTACACGTGGACTATTGCATGGACAACACACTTGTCTCTAGTGAGCCTCTGATTCCTCTTCGGTGGATCTATACATGCATACGGAGCGTCCTGGTTGCTACAGCTGAGATGTCCAAGTTTGTGGAGAGCTCGGATTGAGATCTATGAGCAAGACAGTAACTTTGTGTGTTCTGTGTACTATGAAAGTTTGGAGATCGGGCATCCTGCCTTTGGAAGAAGAGCTTACACAATGATCTTGTAGTCAACTCATAGACGTCTCAAAATTTTACAGTGTACATGGGAGCAGCCAAAAACATAGGTTTGAGAAGAAGACCAAGCTGTGTGCTTCTGTCGAATTGAGAGGAAGGCTTGAGATGGGGATTCCGCTCATCAAGACCAGATCAAAAACTTTGAGCTACTGAACACGCCTAGCAGGAGTCTGATCTATCAATTTCTATAGGATCTGTGTTGCGCTGTAGATGTAGGAAGACACATGAACCGAAACTAATAATTACTCAGCAACTTCAAAACAATTTCCAGATCGATGCCAGGAGAGAAATCAATGAATGCAGAGATACATGCTACCATATAGGGACGAATCAGGCTGAGGAATAAGTGGAACGCTTGGAAGTAACAGGACTGCAATAAGATATATATTTTGGAGTGTTTCCAAGAATGCGCCAGCAAAGGAATCAACGCTATGATAGAATGTACGTGGGCATGCAGATGTCAAACGTCTGACCATTCACAAGACAATGCTCGAGCATAAAGATCTGAGCACTTGTTTTTATACGTGATGAGACAGCTGAGCGCACCCGAACAGATGCAGCATAGTAGGCATACAGACTCTCATTGTGCCCCCTTCACTCTGACTTCTGTCAGCAGATTCACCCGCTCTGATACCAATATGAAAGGTGCGAACAATTTGCACAGAGAAAACACTAGAAAGATTTTCTATTCAGATCAAATATTCAACACAATACATTACAATTATAAAGAATAAGTTGCTCCTATACTCAAGGAGGTTGCTCTAACAACTCTCCCTATAATAGCTCCCTCCACAAACAACTTAACTAATACAATACGTGAGTTGTTTCAACAACTCACCCAATATAATAATCACCCAAACTTATAAATATAAATGTGGACCACTAACTAATTATATTTCCTAACAAATTTCTCACTGGACCACTCTCTAACTGGCTTAAAGGGTTTTCTGTTGTTGGGATTTTTGGGGAAAAATATGGCTTTTGAGCACTGTTGTAAAAGGGTATAGTCCCTTTCAAAAAACTATTTACCAATAATAAAAAAAACTAGATTACAGGGTTCAACATTATTTTTCACAAAATGAAGTATTCAAAACTTTCCTAAATCATTCCCATTAGATAGGAAATTTTCTCACCTTTCCAATGATATAAAGAATTCCTCCTAACTCCTATATTTTTAAGTTATTAGGAAAGTTATGCGCGGGCCGGCGGAGCAGGGAAGAACCTGACGCATTTTCCCTTCTTTGGGGAAAAAGAACAACTCACCTCTGCGCGCTCGTGAGCCCGAAGGGGAGACACATGTCAAACCCGATTGCTCGGGAGGAACGGGGGTGTCAAGCGGATTAAGACATTAAGTCTCTTGGTCGCAAAGTGCCAAGGGATCAATTTGATCCGCGCCTACACCAACGCCAGAATGCCACGTGTTGCGCTCTGATTAGTGTGGGGTAAAATGGATCTGCGGGGTTAACTAAGAATTTTAGATTTAAGGGTTAAAAGTGCAAGGGTTCAAATTTGCATGCGCCTTCGCCGATGGCAAATGGTGCCATGTGTCACAACCCTATTGTCGCGAGTGACGGGGCGGTGGGGAAAAATGAGGATTTTCACCAAACAAAACTCAAAGTTTCAAAGTCAAAAACAATCTTGTACCTCTGCTAAGCCTAAGGTTGCCACGTGTCATCAAATGATTGGACGCGGGTGACGGGGTGGCAAAAACTCTTAAGGCATTTTGCCCAAATGGGTTAAGAGGTAGAAAGCACGTGCGGGCCCGTGCGTCCACGAAAGGGATCCGTTTGAGGCAAGGTGGGGATGCGGAGACCATAAGGTGAATTTTCTAAAAGGGAAAAATAACGCTAAGTTCAAAAACCTTCCATGCTTCCACCTAGCCACGTGGTAGCACATGATTTCCTGCGCAGTCGGCGGGGTTGGGGGAGAAATAGGAAATTTTTCCCAAGGCTTTTTTTTCAAAAATTTAAGTTAAAAAAAGTTCCACCCTCCCCCGTGCCACATGGCAGTACCCGATTGGATGTGGGATGGCGGGGGCCGCTGAAAAATTTAGGGAAATTTTTCTAAAGTTCAAAATCATATTTTTAACAGTTAGATTTTTTTTAAGGCCAAATTGAAGTTAAACTTCAATTAGAGATAACTTTTGATAGAGAGCTCATATTTGGGCAAACGAGGACTTTCTGGAAATCTCTCGATTCCCTCTTTGTACAGGAAACATTAATTTTAAAATTGATAAAGTTTAATGGGTAAAGTTTGAGAAAAAATATGGAGGTTTTTACATAACACAACTGGTAATTTTTAACTTATAAATTTTGCTCAAATTTGGTGCTCTCCTTTCTTAACCTATCAAATAGACATGGAGGTCTCCATTAGGAAGGTATTAGGATATATTGAAAGTGTGAAATTATAGGGTTGATTTGAATTTAAAAATTTCAAGTTTTACACAACAATAAAGTCTGCAATTTGCCTTTTCTTGATTTGGGAGATTCATTAAAATTTCTGAAGTGTTTTGACTTGGTTTGGGAACATTTTTACCTCATTAATCCCAATTGAATTGGTTCATTTGCCTCTTATCTAATACAAAATTGTTTTGAACATTGATAAAGAAAATTTTCCAAAGTATCACAGTGAAGTAAAAGAAATTTAAACATTTCCAAACACAAAGATTGAACTATCTATTTTACCATACAATAAAACATTGAATCTATTCCTTACTAGTCTTAAATGGTTTTATTTTCTTCAATCAAACATTAAAACAAGAATCCAATTTCAGTTCTTTCCAAAATCATAAATTTCATATAGACAAAATTTACACAATTTCTTCTCACGTGTTTCATCTTTTCAACAGAGATTTCAAATCACCATAAATGATCAATTCCAATGCAACAATGCAATTTAAAAAGGGTAGTGCAATCATTTATTGGTTTTCAAATACAACTTTACAACTTTTCCTTTCCATTTGATTTCAAAATGCAATATACATAATATGTATCATTCTTTCACATTTCTTCCAAAACAAAGAATGGAATATAACTCTTTACATTTCAAATTTCAAATTTCATTATCAATAGAAGTATCTTCTCTTTGCAAATAATTATAAAAATAATACACTTCAAAGTGGGAAGGTTTACAATAAACTTGCTCACAAGAAGGGAATGTCAAACTTTTCCTTTCTCTTGCCCCAAAACAACAACATATTGGTTTTCCTCATCTTCCAACTTGATCACAACATGAATAGGGGGAAAGGCAACGCTCTCCACCCAACCAAGATATTCAATGAGAAGGGAGAAGCCATCCTTACTCATTGGCCCCGAGCCCCAACCATAATGAAATAAGAGGTGTGAATCAACTCATGGAAATAAGGCTTCCACAAACACACATGCAACATTTCATATTAAAACACAATTCAAGAAGAATGTAGTTCACAACTACATTGAAAACATACAATCAAAACTTAGGCTTCATCAAGCAAGCCAAGAAGAGAAAGGAACTATGGGGGAAGCCCCTTATACCTCCCAATGGGAAATGGGAATCCACCTGAACAAGTTGCCAATATAATTCATCTCACATATCCTTATGCCCCCAAAATTTCTCCCTTATGCCCCCAAGAGTAAGAAATGCAAGCTATTTCTTTTCCATGGTGGATCCCAATCCCAAACTCCATCCACAATAAAACTGATGCCATTGGAATTCCCTTATGCCCCCCCACATGAAATCCCCATAGCCTTATCCTACACCTTCTCCTAGGCAGTCTACCCAAGCAGCCAACAAACACATAAAAACATCCACCATTTCATACATGCATACAAGAGAAAGAAGCATTTTAAAAGAGTTAAGTTCCTACCTCTCCATAATGGAGTATGTTCCAAGAACAAAAAGCTTTCCAATTCTAAAATACAGTCCAAGATAAGCAAAAAACAAGCATGCAATGGTCTCCAATCTCCTTCCACAAGCAAGAACTCCAAAATAGCAAGAAAATTCACCCCAAGAGAAGTATGCAAAAGTTCAACAACCCAAAACAAAGCAAGGAGTTCAAATTTTAAAGGAGAGGGAAGAGAAGAGGATGATGTGGATCCATGTGGGATGCCACATCACACTTCCTCAACCCCCAAAAAATTCAACATCATTCCCCATGCATAATAAATAAAATGACAGATTTACTTACACACTCTAAAACAAGCCCATACCCCAAAAGGACTGAATTTAAAACATGTAAGAGAAGTGTAATTAAAAATTACATTATGTCATTTCAAAATGCATTAAAAATGTCTAATTTTAACCTCCAAACCATAGGTATGGTTGGTGAATAATTTTAAGAGGTGTGGGACAAGTTTAAGTTGTCCCACAAGCCTCCAAATATAGCCTCCAAGGACAATTTCGAATTTCCAAGAGGATGAAGTGTTTCATACTCCAAAATCTAACTTACATTCTCTTACATATCACTTACACATTCTTACACATTCTTAGAACATTACATTTAAGAGCAACAAATCTCTTAATTACATTCTTATGACATATTTACTTTATTCATTTTAACAATGGTTAGTCACAACATTAACACAACATATACTAACTAATGAAAGGGGTAAAGCATCACAAAATAAACACATGCAAACATTAATAAAAGAAACCACATTAATAAATACATACAACCCCTTGGTCACATTCAAAAGAAGTTCCCCCATGGGAATTCCTAACAAAACACAAATACACAAACATATACAGTTGCCATGGTGACCTTGTTGAATTCATCTAGAATTCTAATATGGTTGGTCTTCAATCCCCCGACATTGTTGTGATATTTTAACCTACAAAACACAAATACCTCCTTTGGCCTCGTGGCCATATCAGAACATCCAAAATGATATAAATAAAATCTCAAATCATCTAGATATCTAAATCACAACAACATCAAGCAATCAACATTATCATTTTCAATTTAATTAACAACTATATCATCATCCAATAATTTCCATACTAGATCTACTCACAATATCCAATATCACATGTCCGAACAACATCCATAAAATACCCATGTAAAACAGTATATCATCATCCACATATAAACATGTCTCCAATAATCATCATGCATAATAACTGAATCAAGATCAATAATAATCCATGGTCTAACATCTAAACATCATACTAAATCAAACCATAATGATGTCCATAATATAATCAACAGTATCAAGATCAGTATCAAAAGGTTTCTAAGGGAAGTGGGCACTACATCCCCTTGCCCGTAACCATGCACCGTTTTATTACACATAGTTAGCTCGCTACCACACAAAGTGCGACTAACACAAGAGCAACCTAGAGCATGCAAACACACACACATAGAAGTACATTTGGGTCTGGAATGTAGTGTAGCAGTCTATTAGGAAGTCCACCATTGTGGTAACTGAGGTCAGTCCAACCTACTCATATGAATTCTTCTTTTTTAGGGAATTGACACTTGTTAGGGTTTTGCAAGTATTTTGTTCATCTTGGAGCAATGAAGACATCTGAAGCAAAGCAACAAACTTAATGCAATTAACTGTGATGGTTTCAGATCATCTACAAGACTTGTGAAAATTGTTTCTAGATTTTCTGCACATACCATGGCACCTAATTTACACACTAGAGCGCCCCAGTCCCTTTCCAGGCGTCCTAGTCTCGAGATACAGTCTAGATCTATCTTTTTTGGGGCTCAAAAATAGTCATTCATGCATCCGGTTTTCACAGTCAGCTCTGCGACATAGTCTCGTCACTTCATCTAATCAACTAGGTCATGTCCTCACTCTTTCTTGCTCATTAGGGTTTTATTTCCATTAGTTTAATTACTTATTTAATTTATATGATGCTTTACATGTTGTTATTTATTGTGTTATATGTCCTCCTAGATTAGATTAACTACCATAACATAAAATTTCCATTTTTAGTTAATTAGTTTGTGGCTATTGCTACCTTTGGTTTATGTGTGCTAATGGGGATCCCTCTAATGATAGGTGTTCATTCTTTCTACTTTAACAACTTTCAAGATACTTCAGGCCCCTATCCATAATCTCCTAGAATTAGTTTATGTGATTTCTCAAATGAAAGTATTACTAGTTAAAATTTCCACATTTTGCATAAAGAAGAGCTTCAATCCAATGCAATAAAAAAGGCACCGAGGGTTATTCAACTGACATTGCAATTGAGATCAAATATGTAGTGTTTTCATGGGATCATCTTTCATAAATATCAACATTAAGAGGGATAAATTTGCATGTAACACAAGGAATAAAAGTTACAATTTGTGGGTCAGTTAGTTCAGGAAAACAAAGCACATTTTGTCCTATATTTTGGGTGAAAAACCCAAGATAGCAGGGATTGTGAAGATGAGAGGTACCAAATCTTATGTTCCACACACTACATGAATTCAAACTGGCAAAATTGAAGATAACATCCTTTTCGGAAAATGATGGATAGAAGCAAGTATGAAAATGTTCTTGAAGCCCGTGCTTTGAATAAGGAATTGCAATTGTTTTTTCTTAAGGATTAGAAAAAGATTGGAGAAAGGGGAATCAACTTAAGTGGTGGACAAAAGCAAAGAATACAATTTGTTCATTATATCTACTAAGATGCAGATATATATGTTCTTGATGACCCTTTTAGTGTTGGATGCACATAAAGGCACTCAATTCTTTAATGTAAGATTTTTCACTAACTCTAACTAGAATTAAATGTTTTACAAAACAGATCATGACTAATGTTCTCCTTGAACTGAAAAATAAATGTGTCTTAGCAATTGACCATCTAATGTCACAGAAGTGTTTGCAGGTAATTTTAAAGTTGAAGACAATTGTGTATGTTACACTCAAGTGGAGTTCTTACCCACATAAGATCTTTTACTAGTAAACTCGCTCTATGTTCTTGTAAATTTGTGGCCTCCTATTTTTACGAATCTTCTATATGCTACGCAGATCTTTGAGTGCTTGCCATTTCCATATGTGAATGTGATGTAGCTAGGAATTGTCTTTTTTATTGTGGGTATAAGTGGGAATCTGTATAGTCTCTATTTGTTTTCTGGACTTTGTAAGGAGGGTGAGAACACGTTTGGATCTAAAATGTTTTAAGGTCAAAGTTTTTTAATTTATATATGGCTGATGATTAATTTCTTTACAAATTCCAGATAAAATTGGCAAGAAATCAACTGATTCCACCTAGAGTAAGTACATCATATCTTAAATTATGAAAATCTACTTCAAGCTCGAGTAAGTACATGATATTTTTAAATGAAAAAAACAAAGAATCTCTTTGACACCTTGACATTACACAATATACTTTGATTGTTTTATTAGTGAAAATCCATCCTTGTAAATCAGAGAGAAATTTGCACTCAACAACATAAAAATCATACGCAGTATCAATCCAAAACTTTCGATCCAACATATAAAATCTACTTATCACCTATAAAGATAAAGAACATGATAAGTATTAAATTCACATATGAAAAATTATATTTCTTACCTTCATAAATGTTTCAAGAATCTAAAGGAAATTCCACCTATGTCCGCGTGGCCATATCTAAATTTGTTCTATTGTTTTAAAGACTCCCTATGAAAGTTCGAGTAAAAAAAGCATAGAAATCATCTATTTTAAAGTTTTTCTTTTATTGCGTGAGACTTTCAAAATACCTACCCTAGAAGCTTTACCATCTAGAGGATTCTAAAATATCCATTGGAAGGAGTGAGCACATGAGTGTTGGGCAGGTGGAAGACAATGTACGCGATTAGCTTAGCCATATGTGTGATTGTTAAGGAAAAAAAGCATAGCGTAAGAGCCGTTATGAGCTCTATAGCCATAGGTGTGACTGTTTTACGAAAAAAAGCTTAAGAGCCGTTAACAGAGCTCTATAAAACCATCTCTTAGATTGTTGTCTTTCATTTCCATTTTCTTATGTAGATTTGTCGGTCTGCTGCCAATGCTGTGTGTTTTTTAAGTCTCTCATATTTTAAGTCTGTCATTTGCGGGTCTGCTGCCAATGCCCTGCTGAGGAGTGAAAGCAGGGCAGCACGAGAGGAGGAAAGAGAGCTGGAGCAGAGGAGGCGATGGATCTCTTGCTTTAAGAGAGTAAGATTCTTTCCTACTAAGTATGCGGGTTTGACTACTTTTGTAATGCCCTGTTCTACGTTACACCTGTTCATCCTGCGGCGATCGAGTGCTAAGCATGGAGTGTCATTGTGCCTTCGTCGACCTCGATTGCTGACCATTATGACTATAATTGATAATTATTTTACAAGCTGTAAAATGATAATAATGATAATAATAATAATAATAATGACATTATGATTGTATTATCGATCAACGATTGTATTTTATTATTACTTTCTTTATATCGATTGTTATCGATATCATCCTCTGTTATCGTTAAACTATCCTTTTGATTTGTTTGTCTCCGTTGATCGAGCCTCATTGCGCAAATGAGGAAGAGTATGTTTTGTGGTGGTGCCACGGTTTGGGAGTGGCGTTCGCGTAAATATTTCATTTAAATACTCAACCCCGTTCTCCTCCTGGGTCGACCGATCCCGCAATCTTAGAATTGTTTTAAATTACTAATTTTAAATATGGATTTTTATGTCCCCAACCTACCTTGTCTCTCCCTTTTGATCTCCTTGTGTACCACGTTTGGCGTGGGGAAGGAAAGGTTAATGTTTTTTTACTTTGTTTCCTTGGTTGGCTGGAGGTGGGTGGCTTTAATGGCCACCTGCCATTGCATTAAAACCCCTGCATCCTTCTTGGCGTGTTGAAATCTCCCTTGTAGGTGGCCGCACTTCCCTGCATTTATTAATGTTGACTTGCTAATCCCTTGAAAATTGCTATCTGCCTTCTATATTCTGTTCTGGCCGCATACGCAGGAAGGAGAGTCTATTGTTTAGATTTGGTGAAGAAGGGTGTTAAAACCCCCAATCTAATGGAGTCGCAGGCTTTGGGAGCTCCGCCTTTGCTGTTTTCCCTCCTTGCTGGCCGCAAAACTCCCTGCCTATGCCAAGTGTTGCTGCGAAAGCGTATGGGCGCAGTATTGGGTCGATATGGTGGTTTTGATGAAGCTTCAAGCTAGTGAAGTAGGTGTGTTACCTCCACTTTCATTGAGTGCTGCGAGGTGTGTTCTTGTCAGGGATCCACAGCAGCGACCCGCAACAGCATTTAGCCAGGCAGCAGGAAAGAACTCGAGCCCCAGCAGAAAAATAGGGATATTTGCAATCCTTCTCGAAGGCAGCAATCCACTGGTTATCTTTAACTAAACATGTCTAGTGAGGGCGGTTCTAGTTCAGGTTCAGGCAGTATGAAATATAAAAAAACATTGTTTTGGTTCTAATAGGACCACCTGCCAGCGGGAAGAGTACCTTCTGTGAAAAAGTCATTGAGGGTGCACGCCGGCCATGGATACGCATATGCCAGGATATAATCTCTAATGGGAAGCATGGCAGTAAGGCTCAATGCTTGAAACAAGCATCTGCAGCATTGAATGAAGGTCAAAGTGTTTTCATAGATCGCTGTAATTTGACAAAAGAGCATCGGCATGTTTTTGTGCAGCTTACGGGACCCCAAACTGAGGTACATGCAGTGGTACTTGACCTGCCTGTCAAATTATGCATTGGTAGGATAGCGAAGCGTACGACACATGAGGGAGGCTTGTAGGGAGGTAAAGCTACAAGCTGTTATCAATAGCATGTTAAAGAATAAAGAAGTGCCTTGTAATGCCCACTTCCCTATGACACTTAGTTGACTATCATTTTGAGTTATGCAGACTTTTGGTTATGGACATGACTTATACTTACGTTGATTAGCATGATGTTTTGTGAGTAGATGCATTTGGGTTATGATTGGATTTTGTTTTCAGTATGATCTACACTGACTCATGGACAGACTATTGGATACCGATATTATTTTTATATGGATATATTACATGTGTTCTAACATTGGATTTCTTCGCCATGATAAGTAGAATGTAGTTGTTGAATTGACATTATTATAACTTTGGATAATGATGGAATGCATAATTAAGTTGTGATTTAAACCTTGAAATAATGGATAATTGAATTACGTATAGATGTTAATAAATTTCATGCATATGGTTATTTTGGACATTTTAACATGGCCGCAAGGCCGAAGGAGGTATTTTGTATTTTGCAGGAAACACAACATGATCACAACCTAAAGGGGGATTGGGAACCAAACACAACAGGATGTCGGGTGGTTACAACATTTGGTCGTCAAGGCAACTAGTGAATTGTATTGTGTTACTTTTTTTTTTTTATGTTGTTAAAAAAAAAAAAATCCATGAGGGGGAAATTTTCTAATGTGACCAAGGGGTTAAGAATTTTATTTACTTGTTTTAACTTACTTTAGTAGATGATTTCATTTGTGATGTTTTT